>OX461808.1:153545552-153701757 GCA_949802685.1 Dicyrtomina minuta | reverse complement strand
ATGCTAAACAGGAAACTTCAGGTACCAATAGTTGGCATGCCAGACACTGTTTTAGTTACCGCCTTCCCGCTCAGTACGGGTAGTAGGTAATTAGAATTGCTATAGGTAATAATTTACAGTTATTGTATTTGTTACATCACATTTTCTAAATAACTTTTTGCAACTACTTTTAACTATAGTTGTACGACGTTTGCCAATTTGACATGCATAATGAGTTCGTTATTTAGAATATAAACTGCAATAATCCAAATGTCTTTTAAAATTAAAAGCATTCGTACACGATTTTAAGCAGCGATCGCATTTGAATGGATTCTCATCAGAATGTGTCAATAAATGCCCTCTAAGCGAAGATGATAAAACAAATAATTTGGAGCAAACTTTACACTTAAATCGCTCTTGAATTAATTTATATTTAAAACTGCTTTTGTTCAGTCGTGTCTCCATCTCCTTGGACTCGGAAAATAAAGCCGAAGCCGAAACATCAGATTTTTGAATAACAATTTTAACCCTTGGCAGCTCATGTTTGTCTTGATAATGAATGGCAACTTCTTTTTGACTCACGGTCTCAAAATGACATGTTTGAGAACTACACACGAAGACAAGTGCATCAGAAAATTTTGATTTCCGTTTTCTTTTTGATGGTAATCTCTTCAAAGGATTTTCGTGAACATTTCGTCCATGTGCCATGAGATGTTTCTTATGCTTGAAAGCTTTGAGGCAAATGTCACATTTGAACGACCTTTCCGTCGTATGGGATAGGAGGTGAAGATTTAGGTGACTCTGCAACACCCAGGTTGAACCACAGACGTGACATGCAAATGGTTTGTCCCCGTTGTGGCAACTAGCGATATGACGCTTGAGATTAGACAAACCACCAAAGGATTTAGAGCACAGTTTACATTTATGTAGTTTCTCTAAAGAATGAACCTGCTCATGCATTTTTAAATATCTTGGGCGGCAGAATGATTTTTGACAAACTTGACAGACATGTGGTCTTGTTTCCAAATGCATTAGCTCATGAATTTTGAGCTGATTATGCATCTTAAAAGTTTTGGAACACTTTTCCCACGAGCATTTCCAAGTGGAATTTGGATGAACTAGATATCGATGTGCGACGATGTAAGCTTCACGATCAAAAGTTTTTGAGCAAATTTCACACTTAAATTCTTCAGTCTTTGGAAAAATTCCAGTTTGGGCTTCTTGGGTCGTGGTATTTTCATCAGCAGGAGCGGAATCTTTAACAAGCACCATTTCAGCTTCGGCTTCGGAGTTGGTTTGAGTATCGGATTCTTTCAATTTCAAATGACTCTGGTTGTGAATAGCAAGATTGCACTGAGAGCTACACAGCTGTCGGCAAGTTTCAATTTGGCACTGAAATTTGGAACTAAATTCTAATCCGAACCCGATTTCAGGAATTAAATGCTGATCAAATTCAGATTTATTCGTGTAGGACTTGCGGCACTTTTCACAATAGAAAAATTTCCGATGAACTACTCCAAGATGATACGATAAGCTTCTTTTAACTTTAAATCCTCTAGGGCAGATATCACAAAAATATTTTTCTTTCTTACTATGGTGTTTCATATGCGTGTTCAAAGTTTTTTGGTCAATAAAACTTTTGGAGCAGACGTGGCAGGGAAATTGCTTGTCCACCACATGTTTATTTACAATGTGGAGTTCCAATGCCTTTTTGCTAAGAACTTTGTGAGTGCATAAGCTGCACTCAAACCATTTGACAGAGTCCACTGTCTGATTGTGCACTAGTACCAAATGATTTCTCCACAATTTCTTGGTTTTCATTGACTTGGAGCAGATTTCACATTTAAGTCCCGGATCAACAATGTTGTGTACATGTCGTAACCGTTCGTGTTTTCTTAAATTAGATGTGTTGTGGAAGGTTTTCAAGCACACGTTACACTTGTAGATTTGTGAGTTTTTGTTCACAATTTGATGATAACTTGATGTCGATGTAATATGCTCAATACCTTTTTGAGGCAAAGGTTCTTCTGTTTTCAACTGGATTCCATCCGTATTTGGTTGATTTTCATTGATATTATTCTCTTCTATCTCAGGAATTTCCATGTCCATAAATTTTGTATGCTGATCGGATTCGAAATCGGGGATTTCGATTTTAACAGTGTTAGTGTTTAATTTCATGTCAGTGGTTTGCATTGTTAGAAGATTCCAGTTGTCAGTATTTCGGTACTCTGGTTATCAAGTTAATTCAAGTAGCAACCTATGATAATGAAATTTAATGGAGCAATATTAGTTAAAATGAAATATACATCGCACATCATATATTGTACAAGATACAGTTAGTATTTAATTAAATTAACATTAACTCATGGAGCTTTTACAGCCTGCAATGACTGCAACTCCAGCAATAAATCACGAAAACTTTTTTCGGCCGTCGGGTGTCTTGCAGTTCTCGATTTTCAGTGATTCTTGTTTAAAATTTACAGAAAAATTAGGAATCAGAATGTGTTTAAATGGTGTTTACCTGAATCTGACCATCAGAACAATTACTACTGGTTTGGTTAGTTACTGATTAAATATAATTTTTTTGCGCTCAGTACGTATTACATCCAACATCAGCACTTGACAGCTTATGGCTTATAGTAACGTTAAAAGTGTACTAGTTCAAATACGCAAATAATAATATGCCGGTTTTCTTTTTTAGTACTACCCAACTACCCAATTTCTTGAAAATGATAAATAAGAGTTTACTTTTGAAATTAACTGATAACTATATTAAATTGTCTTCAAAATTATCAGTAATCAAGCAGTTGCAGTAGTAGTACAGTACCTAGTTAGTACCTACTCTACTACTACTACCTACAACCAAAAACTCAAATTATTGCGCGAAGAATGAATCCCGCAAGACTGGCAAGGAGCACGGGAGCAAGCCAAGAATAGTAAGTAAAGACTTGTTATTACACTACACTACACAGTACACACGTTACGTTAGTGTCGCTTAAAAGTTAGAAACTTTGAAAAATATAAACGAACCTACAATTTATAACTAATTATGATATTACTCCAACATCAACGCTACAAACAGTTAACGTTGAACTACAATGAATTTTAGTTAGCGATTTACATATGATGGTGTTGTATTAGTATTAAGCTTACCCAAATTGCGGTTGAATCGCGACACTAACTACATAGTAATCGTGTTGAGCCCTTTTATTATTTGGAAAATATAAAACAAAAAGTTGTAATCGAACGCTCAACTTTCGGCTTGCATTTTTGATCCTTTGGTACCTTGTAAGTAGCTTCTATAATTTTGATCCGATTTTTAACAAAAGTTATGTTTTTTAATGCGCTTAACATTATCCAAAAAAGGAATTTTTGGATTTTTTAAAATTTCCTAAACACTTTTTGCTGAAATCAAAATTGTGTTTAAAAATTCAGCGTGACTACTTCTGAGACAATTCTCTCGTAAGTTGGATTCTAAATTTTTTCAGCTATTTTCTGCTTTCCAGCAGTGCCGAAACATGTGCGCCGACTTTTTATTTAATTTATTGAACATTTATTGTGTCAACGGCAATTTGTAAGCCTATGCCTAATCATTGTTGTCTAAGGTCAGAAATTCGCTCGCAGTTGCCTAGCAAAGTTTAAAAAATTCGAATATTTTGCAATTTAAAAATTTTAGCAGTCCTTTAGCTACCAGAACTTTGACCGCATTCTCAAAAAATGTTGGAATTTAGTTTCTAAAACTGGTTTTAAAAATCCCACTATTTTTAGTTTTTTCATAAATTGGGATGAATAAAAAGAGCTAAAAAGATGATTTTTAAATTATTTTATGTTGCAAAATATGAAAATTTTGAATCTTTTAAAAGCACATAAAATACTTTTCTTTTTGTTTTGGATACACACTTACCGATCATCAAAACCTTCTTCAGTTCACGTTCAACCGCGTGAGAATGCAAATGGGGCGAACTGACTATGCAAAATGATATTTCCCGTAATACAGAGACTACTTATTGCTTGAAAGTTAATGGAAGCTATGATAATAACATTGTTTATAGAATTTCAAGGTGTATCGTTAATTAATTTAACATAACATAAAACAAACTCGTTTTTTAAAATTAAATTTTGCCCCGTAAAAACTAAATCAGGTAAATGATTGGGGTAATGACTTACATTATAAAGCATGATGATTGCTAGCAAATAAAATTATTTGGTAGTAATTAATTATGCAACAAATCATATTTTTATTATCACGTTTTTACTTTAAAGTAATACAGTAAAATTAAAAACAGGTTAAATAACCCTACAAAGTTTACGTTTTAATAGTCCTAATTTGTCGAAAAAAATAATTTAATTTTAACTGATTCTCTGCCGGATAACATTTTAAAATACTACAAAGCAGCAGTAAACCACTCTAGATATTGTGTTAATCTCAAGGAAAATAAAAATATACTTATAAACAACATATTTGCAAAATAATTTAATATAACAGTTCTGCAAAACGTCGAAGAATATCACTGTATGTATTTTACATTTTTGTTATTTAAAAATTTATTTTTTGTGAATTGTAAAACCAGGTCTCGGATGCTGTCTAATTAGCTGCACAGATCACATTCGACTTATTTCTAAAGCAGATCCAGGAATTCTACCCACAGACGCGGATGTCAAGGAACTTAACAAGCAAATTTTAGAAGAGCTCGATATGTTCAAAAAATTAGAGACTGCTTAAAAAATTAAAAAATATTTACTAAACCGGACTAAACGATCGAGCTTTTAAACTTGCGATCCGATGGTATTTAATTAATTACATTGTAGGGATACTACGGTGCTGGAGTCCATATTGTATCGTATATGTTATCGTATTTTAATTTATTGTTTATTGCAATTACCTTATTTACACAGCAAATGTTTAAGTACAAGTACATTACTGTTTTTACGTATGCTTAAGGTTAGGGCTAAATTACTTTTAACAATAATTACAGTCTTTGTATTTGTTAAGGGGCTGTCCATTAATGATATCATCGAAATATCCCCATTTTTAGGACCCTAAAAAACACTAAATAGGAAATATGCATAAACTGTTATTTGAAAATTGCAAAATATTCAATTAACATGTTTTTGAAAATTGCAAAATACTCCATTGTCATGTTTTTTTAAATTGCAAAATATTTTATCAACATGAATTTTTAAAAGTTCAAAATGTAATATTTACAAGTTTTTTGAAAATTAGAAAATATTCAATTTACAAGTTTTTTGAAAATTAAAAAATGTTTCACTTCCTTAATTTTTAAATGTGTGTAGAATGGGTACTGACAGCAGTCGGCCCCGCTCGGTTTGGCCCGTATTTGGTCCCGAATGGTCGGCTCCTGACATGAAAATGGACAAATGGATATGGATAATTTTTGTTCTTCACATACGATATCATATTATGTATATCTTTGGTTTAGCTGATACTATTTAAAAACTTGTAACTACCTAGTTGTACTTACCACATTTAATTATTTGACTTTAAATAATTCTAACTAAAACATGCTATATGTAGAAGTAGAATTTGAACTACTTATACAAAGCGCCAAATGTCTTTTCAAATTAGAAGCTTTACTAAATGATTTTGAACAGTGAAGGCATTTGAATGGATTCTTATTCGAATGCATTAATGAATGGCTTTTGAGCGAGAACGATGAAACTAATAATTTTGAGCAAATTTCACATTTAAAGCGCCTTTGAATTAATTTACTTTTAAAATTATTTTTGTTGAGTGTCTGCGCCGCCTTCGACTCATCGGGAGCCAAAACCGAAACTAAAGCATTGTCAGATTTTTGAATGAAAATTGCAACCTTAGGAAGTTCATGTTTGTCTTGATAGTGAACCGCGACTTCTTGATGACTCACACTCTCAAAATGACATGTTAGAGAGCTACACACGTAGACAACTGCATCACAATATTTTAAATTCAATTTTCTTTTTGAAAATTCCTTAAAAGGATTTTCTTGAACATTTCGCTTATGGACCCTGATTTGTTTCTTATGCTTAAAAGTTGTGGGGCACATATCACATTTAAACGACCTTTCCGTCGTATGGGACAGTAAGTGCATAGTTAATTGATTTTTCAATGCCCAAGATGAGTGGCACACTTGACATACAAATGATCTGTCTCCATTATGACACTTGGCCATGTGACTCTTGAGGCTTGATGAACAGCTGACAGATTTCGGACAAAGATTACATTTATACCATTTGTCTGCAGAGTGAGCCTGCTCATGGAATTTCAAATCTCTTGGAGAACAGAATGATTTTTGACAAATTTGACAGACATGTGGTCTCGTTTCCAAATGCATTAGTTCATGAGTTTTGAGTAGACAATGCATCTTGAAAGTTTTGGAACATTTTTCCCACGAGCATTTCCACGTCGAATTTGGATGAACTAGATATCGATGTGCGACGATGTAAGCTTCACGATCAAAAGTTTTTGAGCACAGTTCACACTTATACTCTTTGGTCTTTGTGGAAATTCCAGCTTGGACTTCTTTAATAGCAGTATTTGCATCGGAAATAGCGGGATTTTTAACAAATGTCAATTCAGCTTTGGTGTCGGTTTGAGTGTCGGTTTCTTTCAATTTCAATTTCAAATGACCCTGGTTGTGAATAGCAAGATTGCACTGAGAGCTACACTGCAGTCGGCAATTTGGAATTTGGCACTGAAATTTGGAGATAAATTCTAATCCAAATTCGATTTCCTTAATCAAATGCTGATCAAATTCAAATTTATTCGTGTAGGACTTCCGACACTTTTCACAATAGAAAAATTTCCTATGAGCTACTCCAAGATGATACCATAAACTTCTTTTAACCTTAAATCCTCTGGAGCAGATGTCACAAAAATATTTTAGTCCCGTACTATGATGTTTCATATGCGTCTTTAAAGTTTCTTGGTCAATAAAAGTTTTCGAGCAAACGTGGCAGGGAAAAGGTTTGTCCACCACGTGTTTATTTACAATGTGGAGTTCCAATGCTTTTTTGCTAAGAACTTTGTGAGAACATAAGCTGCACTCAAACCATTTAATAGAGTCCACTGACTGATTGTGCACTAATAATAAATGATTTCTCCACAATTTCTTGGTTTTCATTGATTTGGGGCAGATTTCACATTTAAATTCTGGATGGGTAAACACGTGTTGTAGTTGTTCGTGTCTCCTTAAATTAGATGTGTTCTGGAAGGTTTTGAAACACACGTTACATCTGTAGATTTTCGAATTTTTGTTCATAATAATATGATGTGAACTTGATGTCGATGTATTGTGCTCAATAATTTTTTGAGGCGAAGGTTCTTCTGTTTTTAACTGGATTTCATCCGTATTTGGTTGATTTTTTATTTGAATTTCCATGTCTACGAATTTTGTATTATTAATATTGTGCTGATCGGAGTCGTAATCGGGGATTTCGATTTTAACACTGTTAGAGATGAATTTCATGTCAGTAGTCTGCATTGTTGGAAGCTGCCAGTTGTCAGTCATCAGTAATTCGGTAGTTACTTCGGTTATCCAATTAATTCAAATAGCAGCCTATGACAATACAAATTAATGGAGCAAAATATTACTTAAAGAAATATATTTTGCATGGCATATATTGCATATAAGATATATAGTTAGTATTTAATTGAACAACATTAAATCAAGGAAGTTTGAGCAGCCTGCCTGCAATGCCAGTAACTCCAGCAATAAATCACAAAAACCTTTTACAGGTTGTGCGTGAATAGTTAAAAATTATAATTTAATCAATTAACCTATTATAGTATTATGATTTTCAGTTATTCATCTTTAAAATGTGCAGAATAATTTAGAATTAGAATGTAATTAGGTCAATTGCGTTTACCTGAATCTGACCATCAAAACATTTACTGACTACCAACTACTGGTTTCCTTAATTTTAATTACTGATCAAATATATGAAATTTGAAATTAAGGTTGTGCTCAGTAAGTATATTAGTATTGTCAGTTGACAGCTTACAGGAATGTTGATAATGTAGAAAATCAAATACGAAGATTTGGTAATCATATGACAGTTTTATTTTAGTACTACTCAATTACCACCTGTAAAAAATAAATCACAATTCACTTTAAAATTTAACTGCTGTTGTTGGCTGCATATTTTTTCTTTACTTTAAAATAGTACCTACCTACATAAAAACTCAAATTATTGCGCGAAGAATAAATCCCACATGACTGGCAAGTAGCAAGCCAAGAATAGCAAAGGCTTTCACAGTTATTACTTTTTTTTGTTTCTAGAAGCAAAATTTAATTTGTAATCACAAAGTACATTAATTACAACACTGTCTTGGTCTGTAAGTACTGTAGTTTATATAATAGATGTAATTATGTTTATAAAATACTTCCAATACCATATAACCGAATTGTTTAATTCGCAATCAGCAATAAATTCTAAATATATTTGATTAAGAGAATGTAAGAATGCCACTAATCACAAGATATTACATAGAATGCGTTAGTAGTGTTAAAATGATTTAGAAAAAAATTTGGAGTCTTCCCTAAATGTTCCTAAACAAATTACATAATAATACAAATTCTGAATAGTTGAATAATTTTCAGTTACAATTGCGGGAACACAGTCCCTCCAAAAAATGTTTTGCAGCATGACAGGCTACGAAAAGCCGTCATTTTATACGGGTATATACAATGTTGTACCTCCCAATCTTTAACTTATACAACTCTGCCTCCACGTGCAAACGGATAAAAAATTTATCTAAATAAATTGAATCTATTTGAGATTTTAAAATTTGCGTAATTTGCAAGTATTAAATGTCTTGCCCGCATTTTATACAAACACTATTTTGATATTATCATTATATTTGATATTTGTCTCTATTCTGTTAGTTAAAAGAATTGCGTTGAAAATGTAGGTTGGTAGGTAGTATTTTCTTTCCAGTTGTTGTATTTTTGTGTTACGGGCTAATGTTCGTCATTGTTCGTGTTCAATGATACACACTTTTTGAGCGGTAAAAAATATAGGTTATAATTTATGCTGCACACATACAAATATTCCTCTTTCCCTAAACAACAATGGAATTAATTATCTTAGTTACGCTGAAAAATTGTGTGCGCAGTAAATTATAATTAGTATATTAGAATGTGTTGAAATTGTTACAACACATGTCAACGTAAACTCCATTTCAACTGCAGACACTCCCAAAAATCTCATTCGAAGACCTTGCAGAACGACTAATCGTAAGCTTAATTAATTCTCAAACGATGTAAGCGCTGCATATTATATTTTAAAATAAACCATTTTCAAAATGAAATTAAGGTACCATTTATATTTTTCATGAAAAACGTTTTTTGGAAATTTCAAAAAACCCACAGAATTTACTTTTTAGGTAATATTATAAAGATATGAAAACTGAAACCATTTCGAAAATCAGATGAAAATTAAAAGAGGTTCAGAGTTTCGAAAAAAAAAATTTGTTTAAAAAACGATTTTTAAACTTGTGGTAGTAAATTTCAAACCGTCCCTATAAAATTACCCATTTTAAAAAAATAATTGAAATTTTCGAATTTACAGAATTCCAGAAATTGTTTTTCAGAAACTATTGTAACCATTAATTAAACCTTCTTTTATCAAAATCGGTTTCGAATGGAAGCCTGCAAACGCAGACGCAACTGAAGACTTACACATTTAATTAAATATGTATGGCGTCTATTTAATTAGCATTAGAAAATTTATGTCTTCAATAATTCCAGTAGCAAATCAAAATGCCCATTCTGAATTATGACTTATCGTTAGATACGCAGGTTACGCTACTTCACTTTTTTGTACATGCTCATTTCAGAAAAAAATAGATTTGGTTGGTTTGCGTTGCTTGGTTATTGTGGCCATGACCATTTCCTCGTCAGTATCTGCCAAAAGTATCATGATTTATGATTCTTAAAGAAATGCATATTTTAAATAAAAATGTTACGGATTTCAAAAATTTGTAAATAAAAAATTTTGCAGACACTTCAAAAATACATAACAATAGAAAATTTGAATTTTTTTAGAAACACGTAAGTATATAGAGCATTCCGCAGATTCCAAAAATTTGTAAATAGAATATTTTGCACTTTTAAAAAACACAAGTTGTCCAAAGCTTTGGGCTTTTCAACATTTTGCAGATTTGAAAAATATTTAAATCGAACACTCTGTATTGAAAACACGTGTACATAGAGAATTTTATACATTTCAAATACATGTAAACAAAAACATTTTGCGCAACGAGTCATTTAATGTAAAGTATTTTTTCACACACCTCAATTTCGTCGTAGCTTTTTGGTATTGACAATTTTGGATTTTAACATAGTTAGGTAGGGTAGATTCGAGTAATTGTGATCGGTGCGGTAATTGTGATCGCTCAGTTTTTAACAGGAAAACATTAACACATTTTGCATTCTTTAAAGCATGTAAATGAAACATTTTTCAATTCCCGAAAATAAGCATGTCTTGTAATAATGCGAGGGTTTGCAATTGAACGCGGGTCTTAAAGGTCTTTGGTGGGATAGTATGCAGGTCTATTTAACACAATATTCAACATATGTACGCGGGCCCAAAATACTACGCGTGTCTAAGAGCTCTAAATTTGAATTGCAAGAGAGTTGCTTAATTACAAGATATTCAGCAACTAGGGAAATCTGAATTTTCCAAAAACAAGTGAATGAAGCATTTTGTACTTTTCTGAAGCAATCATATAGAACATTTTGGACTTTTTAAAATCATACAAATAGAAAATTTTGAAATTCTTAAAGCAGGGGTCGGCACTAATTTTTTAACGCGTGCACTTTCGGATTTTTGAAGACGAGTCGCGTGCGACTTGTAATTTACAATTTTTAAACCTTTTTAATTTCAGTTAATTAGGTGAATATCACGTAACTATAATCGCAAAAATATACGTTTAGCAAATCAGATTGTTAGATACTTGACATTTATCTTTCAAATTTTTTAATTTTAGTTAATTTAGTAGGTAATTACCATGAAACAACGATTACAAGAATTACGTTCAATTAGAATTATTAGATGCTCGACATTGCATTGCGTCTGCAATTCTTTCAAAATCAGGAGTATAATTATAAACTGCTAATCTCAGGCAATTGTCAAGGTGCGTATCCAAAAGCTTAGCTCGATGTTTGTTTTTTATGAACTTTATACCAGAGAAGGACGATTTGCACAAAAAAGTTGATCCAATAAACGACGTGACACGAGACGCAACAGATACTAAAGACGTATACTGCTGTTCGTTTACAATTGACCAAAAATTTTAATCAGAATTTTTTGATTTCAGAATAATATTGTTTTAAAACAACAATAATTCGTTTTAAAGCGCAGCTTTAGTTAACTGAAACAATTTGGCCACTGTCGGCGCAAAATCAGAAATTATTATTTCCCTGAATGGGTTTTCCAAAAATGTAGCTACAGGTTCTAGCTTATAAAAATCTTCAGCGGGTTTGAAATTCCTACCCAATATCTTCAAGATGAGAAACGTAGAGCTCATTACGGTCGAAATTTTTTGCTTTAACAGACTGACGTTTGAATTCAACAATTTGACACACAAGCATTTGTCATTACTAAATGTACAAAAATTGCATTCTTGCCACTTAGAATGAAAATTATACGTTTTCTGTTTTTTGAGTTCTAGTTCGGAACTTTGACAATTATTTAAAACATTCACTTAAACACGATCAATTTAGAAGTCAGAAATTTATTTTGCCATGAGATTTTACGAACTACAACTGAGACCAAACCTAGTCTTATGAAATGATGTCTGTTGGTATGCACATAAAAGCTGCAAATAAACGGCAGCTCTAGCTATTAATGAATACATTTCATGTTTGGCAACGTCTGCTTTCGGCAAAAGCGATTGCAATGACGATCGCACTACTTTTCAAATTAAAGTGCTGGCGCCATTTACCAAGTTCTCAAGGGTATCATTGTTGCCTGCTGCACATATTATCTTGCCTTATTAATTTCTAAATTAGCAAAATTTTGTCATTCCAGCAATTTTACTATTTTATATAGTATGAATTTATGAAAAATTGCAGTTCATCGCGTGCTACTAAAAATCCCGCCGCGTGCGACTCGTCGCACGCGTGTGACCTAGTGCCGACCCCTGCAGACATTTAAATATAATAATTTACACATTTGTATGTTTACTTTTTCAAGTTACAAATTTTTTCTATTTGCATGTTTTTTAAACGGCGATTAAGGATATATTTGCTTGTTATCAAGTTTAAAATTCGCAAGATTTTTAAATGTTCAAAATGTTCTATTTGCTTGTTTCTTATGGTGATTACTCCGTATTGGTGATCAGTGTCTAGCAATGAAAGACACGATGTGTCCGAAATGGTTGTTGAACTTTTTCCTCCTGGACATTATTCTCCCGGGCATTTTCCTCCCAGTATCAAAGTCTCCTCTGTCAAGGAAGAAAGTGTACCCATATTTCGACGAGTGATTGTTTCCACAAATTTTATGCATTCAAAGATATTCTGAGAAATATGCATTTCTAACTACAACTGAAGAAATGAAATGCTTCTTTTCGTCAGTTTTTTAAATTAATAGTTAACATTTTATCATTTTATTGAATAAGCATTTAAGGAAATGCTACTAAACTTGCGTCGTACTTTAAATTAGAAATTTTGCACATACATGAGAACGTTTACGAGTACATTTACAAATTTTGTGGGTCGATACACTAGTTTCTTTAAGTGTAGCTATTTTGATACTGGGAGGAAAATGTCCTCAGTTGCAAGCTGGGAGGAAAACGTCTTGGCGAGAGGTAAATGTCCGAGAGGAGTCCGGGAGGAAATTGCCTGGGGGGAAAATGTCCGGAAGAAAATAGTGCGGAAGGAAAATGCCCGTTTACTGTCAGAATTCATTGACGAGTTCAAATTGATAGTCCATAGTTGCAACTTCTTGCTAAATAACGTACAGCGTAATTCTGTAAAAGTTCATACTGAAGAAAATTCATGAAACTGCTACTTCAAAAAAACTAGAATCAAGAAATTATATTTGATAAATTCAAATTTCCCAATTCCTAGTTTTAGGTTTTATTGCTTGAAATGTGCACATATACTGTTAACTACAGTAATTGGCAATTGAAATAACTCGGTACTCAATTTTGACCTCTTTTTGATGACATTGTCTTAAATAAACAAAATCCCAAGGCGCGATATTTTAATCTAGCAGCCATCTAATATGCACATTAGCTCAATGTGCATGTACTTCATCACCAGTTAAATCGTTAGTACACGAATACATATAGCACCATAGTTAATCGTTTAAAATTTGGTAATCTGTTTGACATCTCTATAGGTCATAAATACAAATTTTCATTGAATTTAATACGCAGATGAGGCAGTGGGCCACAAATAATTATGTGGGCAATAGTATGTAAATAATTTCTATTGTCAAAATATGTAATAAAAAAATCTCCGAAAGGTAATTGTTACCATAAGTAAATAGGTACGAAAAACAAATACAAAACTTTAAAATTGTCTATAGTATTCTTGCCTAAACAACCAATCACACATAGGAACCGTGTTAATAGACCTACATACTATCCTACCAAGACCTTTAAGACCCGCGTTCAATTGCAAACCCTCGCATTATTACAAGACATGCTTATTTCCGGGAATTGAAAAATGTTTCATTTACATGCTTTAAAGAATGCAAAATGCTCTATTTACCTGGTTTTTAAAGGATGCAGTCATAAATATAGAGAGGCAAGCATTATTATTATGATGCTTTTTTGAAGCTGCAAAATATTTTTACAACTTGCTTTCAAACAATTGTAACTGCCCCATGTCCACGCTTTGAGTGACATGATATTTTAGTTATTATGTAGATAGTGGATTTTGTTTTTAGCTAAAATTGAACATGAGTCCTTTTGATGCTTACGGTAATTTATATAAGTGAAATTTCTTTCAATTAAAACAATATGCCAATGAAAAACAACGAATTAGGTTGCATAACCAACAATGCAATGCAAGCCTACGCTACGCTAATGTATATTATATGGTTTTATAATGGCGCAGATAGACCATAGAGTTACGGAAAGCTTGTAAGTGAGTTACGTGAAGTACTACAGCTTCTTAGAGCATGTTTCAGAATTATTGATAATTTCATAATTTATACAGGTACCTGTGATTAGTAAAAATTTCCATAGTTACGTTAATGGAAAAAATCAGAATCTGAAATTTCGACCATTTTTGAAATTAGAAAAAAAATTATTTTTTCGAAAAACTTTTCGAGTGCGCAGCATGTTGTTAAGCGATTTCTAGTTTTTAACGATGCTCTTTTCAAAAAAAATATTACATGGAAAAACTAGAAAATACATTGGAAAGGTTTGCTCGTCAGTTTTCCCTTTTCTTGGTTAGCGCAAAATTGTAAAGTAATACATTGTCTTCGTTTTCTCCTACTTTCTCCAAAATATGTATACGTGAAAAAGTTTATGTTTTTTGTTATACAACGACACAACGTGCAGCACTAGTGTAGTGAAAGTTAGTAAATGTAATTTTAGGACAATGTGTAGGCTTTGCATCTTTAATTGGAGAATTTTTGCTTTCATAAATAATGTATTATGTTATTGGAATAATCGCTTAATATTACAGAAAAGAATGCGTGCTTAATATATTATGTGCACGCTTAAGCAAAGCATCAACAAGAAACACGTTGAATAAATGATTAAATGCAACTATACAACAATGGTTGCTTGTAAAAATGTCAAGAAGTTCACTTTAAAAATTCGAAATTATGATTTAACTCATTTAACATCCCTTAATACATAACAAGTAATACGTTTTAAAATTTGAATAAAAACTGACATCCTGCAGGTAAGTAGATACTACATAAATTAAAGTTACTTAGGTAGGTAAGTACCTACCTAGATAACTTTCTCCGTTTACCCCATGCTAACTTCGTGAATTCAAAGAATTCTCACTGCCAAAACTACAAGTCAAATTCAATTATTTGTTGTCAACTGCATCTTTCGGGCATTCGATTATAAAAAAAGATGCAAGTTTAAAATTTTAAAGTAAAATGCCTCTTATAGCCAAATAATTTGAATTTATAATTATTATGGGTAAAGGGTGCGGTTTATTTATATAAGATTATAATAAGTAATAAATAAAATAAAATCCCTATTTATTAATTTATTACATTACCATATCCTGCATTAAAAACGGATGGTGCTTTAATTCCTGTCCTCTGATCTACTATACAAAATAATACAATTATTTTAGTTTCATATCGTTATAGGTTAAAATTAACTTGTAATGTTTTTTTAAAAGGTTGCATTTGGTTTTTGGTTACTTTTTACTTTTTATTCCGTCACTGGTTTGCATTACAATTTACAATACCCGCTAAAGACTCGGTATACCGGCAAAAAATCAAAGTATTTTTAATAATCATTAGGTATTTATAGATTTGTTAAATTATTTATTATAGTTATTGTTGCATAGCTATTTGTAGTTATAAATATAGTAATAGTTAATGTTAATAGTCATTTAGTCATTTTTATTTAATTTAATTATTAATTATTGGGGTGATGCAAGAATGGAATTGTGCCTAACTGTTAGAGAATTACTTGTTTTGCCAAGTCCTTTGAACGGCCACGGCGGGAAATTCATACACTATTATACAAACGCACCAACATTGCCAACATGTGACAAGTGACAGGCACAGGCAGGTCAGCGTAGTCAGTAGGCGTAGGCAGTGGCAGTGGGAGAAAATTAGGAAAACGAAAATTGGAAAATATGATTTAAAAGTATTAAGAATTTTAGAAGTTTTCTCCGGAAGAGTAGCATAAATATAGGCCAGGCAGAGTTTCGGAGAACTATCAGCGAGTTACTATTACTAATATTAAGCAATTAGAATAAATCTATAGAAAACTAAATGTTCTTTTATAAACAAGTTTCTAAAAACAAAAGTAAAACTTGTTGATCGGGTTCTCGCCGATCAAGTTCAACATTAATAAAACAGACCAGACCAATAAAACGCTGTTAACTTTTCTGTTCCTGCTCATAACTAGACTTAACTAAATTATTGAAAAGCTTAGTGCTTACAACAGAGTGAAGGGAGCTTTTGGAGGTTAAACTTAACTTACTACACGACACGCAAAAATGCTTCATACACTGCATGTAAGTACCTAAGGTTGCATTCGGTATTTATTAGCAATAACTAATTGTACCTATATCATATATGCCTAATTACAACTAGAGAAGTTGATCAGTAACTAGATCCGTCGATAACTAAAAAGTAATTATGTTAATATTTAATTTATCGCGGTGTTTGTGTGCGGAGTTATTAAACATGTCGTTAATGATTTGTTGTAACTTCGTTCATTCAATTTATTTAATTATATCGTCGGTTGTAGCACATCTATTTTAACCGTAATAACATTAAGTATTAAAGACTGCTTTAACTTATAGAAGCCACACGCGGCCTCTATTAGAGGCCCTGCCTGTATTTGAGACCTAGCTTCTATTAGGAGCTTTGCGGCAATAATTCGTTTTATATTTTTATTTGTTTATTTTATTTGTTCCAGGACAAAATTCAACGAGTGAACGACCTTATTACGGAATATGATGAAGATGAAGAGCTTAACAGGAGTCCAAATCCTGCGTTATACGATTTTGTTCATAAGGTATTGTGAAACTCAATATATTGTTATATCGGAGAGCTACGGTGAAGCTAATATAATGTTGAATGTGTATTTAAAAAGTTACTGTTGACTGTAGGTATATGTAACTAAAAGTGCAGTTAGGTAGTCTCTAACTGTTGAAAGAAAGACAACTTTACTCCCCCCAAAAAAAGGCTAACTAGGTATTAACTAGGAAGACACTGTCCTCCAAATAGCATTTTAGCCTAACACAAAACTAACATGATTGTTGTATTGTACATTAATTCATACATCGTTGGTAGCAATCGATGCATATTGCATTGCTACAGTTGCGATATAATTAAAGCTTATTAATTTAGGTATATTTTGTTTAAGCAACCGCCTTTTTGTGGAGATGTTTTACTCTCGATTTATTTTAACTATCAATAATTAAATTAACTAGTATATTAGTATATAATTCTTTTCGGGATAGTTGCAACATTAAAATTGTGATAAATAAACTTATTTAATGTATTATGTTTACTGTTTGCGCCATTGTAGTTAAAAGTCATCCTGAAAGCTGATAACAATCATATTACACAAAAACATGGAACGAAGTGTTTCAACTCGGATCCGAGTGCAAATGACATTGCATCAGCCAGCTCTTTGCAGATCGATGTCAGTCACTCAAATACTAATCCGAAAGTCATCGAAGCTTTGGGAAATCATGTCGTACGTTCAGACTTTTTATTTTTTGCGCTGGAAAAAATTGCGTACTATTTAATTTCATTTTAAACAATATTAATGTACACTACTAGTAATATAATGCATGAGTAATTATGCATTCGTTTATCTTAGGTGTTGACCAAAATATTTAAGTGTGGAACCTTGCTCGACCTCAAGAACTTCCGCCTCATTAATAAACAGTGGAAAGAAATTGCAAATTCTGCAATTATCCAAAGAAGACTGTGGAAGCTCAGCATTAACGACAAATTTATTGCTGGTGATGACAATAGCAATAGAAACGAAGCTTTGATAGAGTTGAATGATTGTATCGAAGCATCTGGTGGATCTTTTCCTTTGACCACAGTCGACTTTTCAAATGTGGATGACTACAACTTTTTGAAGAGTCCTGCTCTTCTTCGATTTTTTGCTCTAATAGGACAGAGTATGAAACATGTGAAATTTAACAATTTCGGACCTCTCACTGTGAACGACTTTCAAGATTTGCTGGTGAACAAGATGCCAAATGTGGAACACGTTGACGCTGGAAACATTGTCTTCACTAATCAAGTCAGACGTCGTACTACACCATTGGTTCTTCCGTACTTGAAAACAGTCAGAATCGTTCACCACAACGACGAAAACGAACATAAGTCCGATGAACCCTTTAAAGTTCTACCGTATTACAAGGATCTTTTACTTGCTGCAACAAATTTAAAGGAAATTCAAGATTTCCGGGTTCAGCTCATAGATGCCGTTCGTGAAGCCGGCAAAATGGATTGTATTCAGAAATTTAATTTTTCTTTCGAAATGAAAAATTTCTCTGCCCTGTTCACTCAGTTTTCCAGTACTGAACCCAAACTAACGTCGCTCAGCCCAACCCCAAGTCCATTTGGCTACGAAGACGAGGATGATGAAGAGGATTTCACGCTCGCTCCGACGCTTGCACAGAGCCTCCAAAGAATTCTAATTTCCAGCAAAGATACGTTAAAGCATCTCTAGTGTCTGGCTTGTGCCTTTCCAGTAGGTTTCTTTTTTCCAAAGTTTCCAAATCTTGAGTTCTTGACTGTTCTGGACGACGCTTTTGATTGCGATGCTGAGAAGCTGTCACGAGTTCTACCTGCTGGGTGTGATTGTGGTGACACTTTCCCAAATCTTCACACTGTATTATTAAACGTATCTCTTTATAAAGATGAAACTTTACACAAATATTTTCCTGGTCAATCATTCCCATCTGTGAAAACATTAGAATTTCACAACAATTTTCAATTAGGTAGCTCATTGAAAATGTACTTCCCAAATGTGTGCCATCTCAAAATTATTGACCATAGAAGTAGGATGACGACTATTTTAGGACAAAAAAGTGTCAGTAGAGGATTTTATTCTAAATTGGATCAACAAATCGAGTACTTGGAATTTCATCAGCTTGCATTAGCTGGTTCAGGGCAAGAATTTGAGCTAGACTCACTCTTCACAGGCGTTCCAACCCACGTTTGCAGGAAATTACTCAAACTGCATAAAGATTGTGAAGCCAGAGACGAGAAGGAAAATATTGTGTTTGTACGAGAGATTCTGGAAGTAGTACAAGTTCAGAATTACAAGTTTCGCAACTCAGATGGTAAAATGAATTAACATTATTTTACATGTTTTTCGGCTTGTTTGCCGCCTATAAGAAAATTGTATTTATAGATATTAACCTTTTCTTAAATAGGTTTACGATGGCTGAAAATAATATTTGACCACGAAGACAATGCTATTTTTCGAATATCCCAGACTGCTGATTCTGATTTGGATAGTGAGGATGACGGCAGTTGCAGTAGCAGCGATAATGATGGTATGGAATTGTCGAACGCAGTCATCTCACCAGTCAGTTGTGTCTATGGATTTTCGCTCATGCCAAATTTAGAACAAGTGATCATTGGTTACGATCACTATTTACCGAATGATGCAGGTAACTAATATTTTGAAAAAATTGCAATACAACCTCCTACTATGAACCAAGTTCATACCCCTAACGATTTAAATATAGTAGTACACGTTCCGTGAATAACTACAATATCCCGTCAATGTTATATTATCAATATTATTATATATTGTATATTTACTACAATCACTGAAGGGTGTTTGTTAAAGATGAATTGGGTACTCAATATAGCGATGATATTTCTGTTTTTACAGATATTTCTCAACTTTTCAAGCCCTTTGCTCAATTTCCGTATGTCAAGATTGTTCATGAACCCACGAAATTAGCAAGAGATGACTAAGTAAAGTGTCAGTGTCAGTTAAGCGGAATGGAAATTGACTTTGCATTCATATGCGTATGCTGAATTTCACTTTTTACGTTTTATTTCAGAAGATTTACAGTATATTTTCAAATATTTTTATAATTTCCTATTTAGTGTTTTACATTAGTTACACAGTATATCTAACATATTGTTTAACTTAAAGTAAGCAATGAACTTGGTTGTATGCATAATGCATTCTAATCTAATAATACATACTACAATCTTTAACACGGTATCCCGCTGGTATAGTATCACCATATCCATCACCTATTAAAAATACCTACCTTATATCATATCATATCTGCAACTGTTTCCAAAAATGACAAGTTCCAAGAAAAAAAAGAGTTTTTTGTATTAAAAGTTGTGTAAACTTAAAAACATAAACATTTGCTTAGATTTGAAATAAAATTTGATTATTAATGATTATCAAACAGAGTGAAGCAAATGTGCTGCAGATTAATATGATTTCATAGATGAGCCAAGCAAAGGTAACTACATTTATCTACAAAAAATGATCGAATTTGAATAAAATTGAAAGTATGCAATTATTTTCCTCCCGGCGACCGACCATTATTACATTAGAGTACTACTAATTATTCAAATTGCAACACTGGCAACAGCTTGTATTTGTTTACCCGCGGATACTACTAGCACCTTCAGTCACCGCAATAATGCGGTATTATGCAATAAATATTTTATAATTTTATAGAATACGCCATGATGTTTAGCCTATGGCTTTCTTAGTTATTTTGCAAATTAACACTTTCATGAACTTCTATATGGTCTTAATAATTTTACCCTCTCTAACTTACTTAATGAATGGACTGTGGGCTTAAGTATGTAGGTACTGTAATGCTCAGATATTCCCATTACTTATATTAATTTTCATGTGGTGTTGCCCATGGCAACAATCACTGCAATTGTATTTATTTCACACGTCATTGTTTATTTTGATCTAATGACAGGTCATCAGAAAGGCGTTTCCATTTAGTTCTGATATCCAATGAGATTTATTCTCTTAAAATAGTTACTCTTTTATATTTCAACTAACTCGACCTAGACTACTATATAAGACCCAGCATTTTATAGCAACGGGATCTTGATTCCCCTGGAATTGAGTATTCTTGATATTTGGACCTCTGGTCCTGCCTTTCAGATTCTAATCAAATCTATTCTCTTGTACTTGATTCCTCTGGAACCAAGTGTTGATATTTGAACTTATAGTCATATTAAAAAGATTCTAATCAGATCTATTCTCTGACTTTGACCGCTGGTCTCATAAGTCCGGCAATATAATTGTCGTAGGCAGGATAGGAATCACACAAACTTAGATTATTAATCACGAATTTAACTTAGCCATTTTATTTCTGTCCTCGATTTATATTTATATTATTATTTAGAGTTTCAGGCATAGCTAAAATACTTGTTTCAATCACGGGTTCCTAATTTAGTACAATTATGTTATTAAAAGTTTCTACGATTAACATTGAGTTTAATGGTTTTGTTGTTACTGAATAAATACTTCTACTTTGTTTTATATCGTTGTATTGGATAGAGATTGAGGTTTTGGTTTAAGTTGAAGTTAAAGTTTTAGTGTGAACGACGTGGAGTATAGTATCGTATATTATAATAATAGTGTTGTATTGCAAGGAGGATATTTGGAGTTGTGGGAGGAGAATATTAGAGATATTAACTAATAACTTAAAGTACATCATCATCTAACTTTTACAATTGTAGTCGTTGAGATCTATGAAATATTTTACTGCATGTTATAACATAGGATACATAGAACTTTGCATCTTTTAATAAAATTAAGTATGTACTTCAATGCTTAAGCATAGAAAAATCTTGGTTTACAGGAAATGAGTTTTCATAAAAACTCCCTTTAACTTTTGAACGCGACCAAGCACAACTTATTCAGGAATAAGTACTCTAATTATATGTAAAGTTAACTCCGGCTCCGTTGGTCCAGGAATCGTGTGAGCATCAATCAAAGTTAGGAAAGTTTCACTTCAATGCTTAAGTATGGGAAAATCTTGGTTTACGGAAAATGAGTTTTCATAAAAACTCCCTTTAGCTTTTGAACGCGACCAATCACAACTTATTCAGGAATAAGTACTCTAATTATATATAAAGTTAACTCCGGCTCCGTTGGTCCAGGAATCGTGTGAGCATCAATCAAAGTTAGGAAAGTTTCATAATGCTAATAAACGTATACTATATACATATGCTACTTTGACACTCATAATTATTGTGTTCAGTCACGGCGATCATTGTTTGGAGTTAACTAGGATACACTCCATATTCTAAAGTACGACAGAGTTAAGTTTAAGGATTACTGAAAAAGGCGCTCATCCCCAGGGGGAATATTTATAAGAGTAGTACGTAGTCTGGCTTCATAGTATACACATTAGCGAGAATTACAGCCCTAGACAACTGAACCAGATTTATAGTGTGTTATACTGATAGCCAGTGGTATAGAGCATTATAGTACATACTATTGTCATTTAAGTAATGAATTTATTTTTCAAATAACCCCAAATTAAGTAGATGCATGAACTTTGTTATTTACCTAATAACTTTTACAAATAATATTATTATGAGGCTATTTTGGCTAACATAAAAACGCAGTGTAGTGTACGTGTAGCAAATAGAAAAGAAAAGGTTTGGTATTTACATCACATCCTAATTTATTTACGTATTCATTTATAACATATCCCAAACAGAAGAAACAGAGAGCTAGTAATATCGAGGTTAACGTATGAGGGATCGTTCATAAATTATATCACGTGTAAGGCCAATGAATGGGGTCAAGGGGTTAAATTTTTAAAATTATTTTCAAAGAGGGGGGGGGGGTGAGGAGGCTCCGTTTTTCATATACTTGTAATGCTACACAAATAATTCCATCCAGGCGGTATGCCAATGGTCTACCTACTTTGATATTGTCCACGTTCCATGCTAAAGATGCGATAGCTATGTGCGCACTGGTTAGACGGATGACACGGGGGTCATAGGGTCTTATAAATAAAATGGAGATATTTAGATGACATTATGGATGACCCGTACAGCTATTCACAGAATAAATAATAGGGGTAATTTGAGATAGGCTGGTACCGTATTACTCCAAATAGAAGCCCCCGGCTTCTTTTAAAAACAGCACCCTTTACCCCCGGCTTGTATTGGAGGCCCGGCTTGTATTAAAATTATGTTTTTCGAAACCAAAAATAAAACTTAAAGTTACATTATTTTTGACAACTTTTCATTATTTTCAGGCATTACATTCTTTGCTATAATAATATTGTTAGTGCTTTTTAGTGCAACTTGGTCAAAAGAAACACTAGTCACATCCATAGCTATTTTTTACCCCCGGCTTGTATTGGAGGCCCGGCTTGCATTGGAGGCCCGGCTTGTATTGGAGGCCCGGCTTGTATTTATACTTACACCCGTTACCCCCCGGCTTCTATTGGAGGCCCGGCTTCTATTGGAGGCCCGGCTTCTATTTGGAGCAATACGGTAGGTATGTAATTAGTTTTCTAGTTGTCAATTATTAGCAACAGTTGTTATCAGTTTACTGTGCCATTTATTAACGATAATTATTGTCAATAGTTAGTTATACATAGCAAAAATAGTTTTATACTGAAAGGTGTAAGATTACTAATATTTATAGTTATAGTACCGTATCTATAATAGTACGCCCCGCGTACTATCCAAATTTGGACCTCTCAGACCCGCGCACTATTACAGACCCGCGTACTTTTACAGACCCGCGTACTAAATAAAATGTAGAAATTCCCAGTTTATGAAACTTGTTTTATCCAGTCATTACCTTGCAAAGAACAAGATTACCAAAACGGATTTTTCATTTACAAATAGATTTTAACAAAAAAGTTATGTAATTTAAATAAAAATTTTCTAGCTGCATGACTTTCTGAAAATGCACAATGGCTTCAAACTATTTGTGTTAAAGTTTAAAATATTTAAGTTGCACGTGTATTAAAATTGGTAATTGTTACAAAATCTAATTTTCAAAATTGCTAATTATTTTACGTACAAGTATTTTTCAAAATTTTAATGTTTAGGGAACACATTTTATAAATTGCATATGTTTTTAGATAATGCATTATTTACTTACACAAATTTCCCAGCACTAATTGTTTTCACTGCAATATGTTATACAGACAATTTTGAAACAACATACCTATAACTAGTAAGTACCTATGCTTGCAAATGTAAATCAATCCATTTTGACAGGCCCATACAATAGCTGATTGTGTAAACTAGTAAACTAATTAATCTGATGGCAATAAAAAAACATAAAAACAGACCCGCGTACTATTGCAGACCCGCGTACTATTGCAGACCCGCGTACTAATACAGACCCGCGCACTATTATAGAATATACGGTATTTGTTTTGTACAAATCATATCTTCTTTATTTTTTTAAATAAAAGAAAGCCGGCCGCCGGGCCTTCGCCCTAAGGAGTTATGAGATTTTATTTAACTGAAACATTTCCGTTTTAAATAAGAGTCGGTCTACTAATACATGCCGGGTCTCCATTATTAGCCCAGGTGGAGGGTCCTGTTTAAAATAGAAACCAGGGGTTTCTGTAGATGTGGAGCTTTAAAGTAGCATGTATTGAGCTAAAATTGCACAATATAATATTATTATAGTACACTGTGGTCTAATACTTTTTTTGGGTCTGACTTAATTCACAAATGTATTAAAAATTGATGCATAATTAAAAATTTTATATACGGCCGGGAAATAATTTATTACTTTAATGTGTTAGTGTTGTGACTTGTTAACAATTGTTTGTGAATATTGTGATTTTTGGATACAAGATTGTGCACAAACTGACGAGCAAACCCCGCCAACCTATAAGCTAGTTTTTTTACGTAATATTTTTTTTTCGAAAAGATCATCGTAAAAAAGTAGAAATGGCTTAACAACATGCTGCGCACTCGAAAATTTTTTAGACAAAATATTTTTTTTTGTAATTTCAAAATGTGGCGAAATTTCAGATTCTGGTTTTTTCCATTTACGTAACTATGGGAATTTTTAGTAATGCTAACTCCGTATAATGCTCATCAACTCCCACGTGTTTTCCCTTCTGGTGGATGTGTTTGTAGTGAGATTTTCCCGAATCTCCACACTATTTTATTAGATGTACGTCTTAATGAAAATGTTACTCTGAACAATTATTTCCCAGGCCAAGTGTTCCCATCTGTGAAAAATTTAGAGTTTCAAGAAAGTATTCAATTTAGGTTCGGCATTCAAAAAAATTTTCCCAAATGTGTCCGATATTAAAATTAAAAACTATGAAGAGGTCATTTCTCGCGCAGGACATCCAAGTTTTCAATAGAGCATTTCATTCGGAAATTCCTGAATTGGATAAGCAAATTGAGTCCTTGGAATTTCATCAGTGTGTATTGGCTCATTCGGAGAGAGAATTTCAGCTCACAGGTGTACCACCCCAAATTTGTAAAAAATTACTTGCGAGGCATAATCAGTATAAAGTGGGAGGGGTTAGGAATGAAAATATTATGGCTGTTGATGAAATTCTGGAATTAGTACCAACTCAGAATTGCTTGTTTCGTAGTTTGGAAGGTATCATGCTTGCTGGCTCTTTTGTCTGTCTATTTTAGCATGGTTGTTTCATCGTTTATTTATGATATTTTTTGTGTATCATACGATCCATATTTTAATAGTATAAAAAAGGAATCTTTTGTCAAACAGGTTTACGACGGTTACAAATTATTTTTAACCACAAAGACAATGTTGATTTTCGAATATCCAAAAATCCTGATTTGGATTTTGAGGATGGGAGTGATAATAGGAGTGTTGAGTTGTGAAACACAGTTATATCACCAGTCAGCTGTATCTATGGATTTTCGCTCATGCCAAATTTAGAGGAAGTGATCATTGGCTACGACCACCACATGCCAAATGCTCCAGGTAATTGAAATAAAAATAATACTGTTGAAATAAAAATTGCTCAGAATGTATTTATTCACTAATCCATGATGTCTTGTCATTGTGTAGATATTGCTCAAGTTTTGGAACCGCTTTCTGAATTCCCATACGTCAAGATTGTTCACGAACCCACAGCTGACGATGAATAGAAGAAAAGCACAGTTCAGGTGTAGGTACATCATATGCTAATAATTTGAATTTAGGTCGTACTCGTACACATTAGCAGGATTTTACTACAATCTTTATTGCATGTATTACCGATATAGTCGTCGATTGTGAGGCGCTTGTTGTAATAACATTTTAAGAAAACTACCCTATACTATATGTCTTTATATTAATATTTTAGCCTTTCATATTCACATTGAGTGTCGAGTTTACGGTAATTTTACTTTTTTGTTTTGCTTAATATTTGGTTTAACGCGATTTTATTCGTACGAAAGGTATTGTGAAAAAGTGTTGGGGTTAATATCTATACAAAAAATTACTATATGTATTAGTACTAAAAGTTAATTATTAGTTTCTTTCTGACTCCGACTATAGATATAATGGCAATTTATTTAAAATGTATTACAAAGAATTGAATTGTGACTGTACTCGTACTCTATAAAGGATAGCATAACATTATTGACATATTGCGAATTAATTCATACATCTATGGATTGCACTTTTGCGATATATTTATTTATTGTTCTTAGAGACAGACCGTTGGTCCAGAGTAACAGATAGTAAGAAGTAAAAAAAAAAGAGACAAGATAAGAAATTATGTACTAGTAACTAGTGTATAGTCATAAATTAAATTCATAAATTAAATTTCTAGAATATAACTGAAGCTTGCAATAATATATCATTAAGGTGCAGTAGGTAATTATTATATTTTAACTAGCATTTTCTTTTTATTTAACTACCTTTTTGTCAAAAATAAGTAGGTAACTACCTTTGACGCTTGCGCTCGCATTAATAATTACAAAGTTGGTATATTTATAAGGCAAGGCTCACATAAAAAAAACGGATTTAGTTGAAAGTTTGAAGTTAAATAGGTGCATCATAAAATTATTCTGCATAGTATACGTGTTTAGAATAAATATACAGATTAAGAAAATAAATATGTTCATTTTACTTTGCATGTAATTTGAATTGAACGGGATTTAAAATAATTATTGTTAATTTAAATTTGATTAAACATAATTATTAAATAATAAATCAGTTAATTTGTAATGTAAAACTGTTGAAATAAGAAATTCTTGAACAATCCTTTTTGGCGCGTGTTTTTAAATTCACTCGAGGCTTTTAATTATATCTACTTCTTTCTCTTCTGATGTTTGATTTACTTTTAAGTAATTTAATGTTAAGTCTAGTTAGTTTTGGAGTTTTATTTCTCTCGAGTAAAAACGTAAAAAGCTAATTACCTAATTCAGAGTAAAATGGAACCAAACTATGAAACCCAGTCCTCAGTTATGTAATTTATAATTTATAAGGCTTTTCAAGCAAATTAAATAAACCTACTCTGGTGTCTGGTTAAATATTTATGCACTGACATTCAACATTAAGTACAAACTACAAGTACCCTTCTTGTTTACTCGAGCTGCAATAAGTTTAAATTTAAATTTAATTATCATGTTGCTTTCTCACCTGCAAACTACAGTCAGTTAACAACAGTCAGTCATATGCAGCAGAACCTTGATGGTTTTTGTTGTGTATAAAATTAGCAACCAAAACAGCAGAAAAATGAGTTTCACTACTGCCACGGACACGGAACAAAAAAATATCAGCGTGTGGTTTGAGTGCAAATCCTGTCACTTCACATTTCCCTTTCGTACCGTTGACGAGTTTCTGGATCACAAAAAGCAAAAGCATTTTGCAGAGTTTCAAAGGGCAGAGTGCATCGTTTTCGAAGAACGGCTGCAATATGAACTGTAAGTTATGGTTTTTACTTTGAGTACCGTAAAGCTCGAAATAGAAGCCGGATCTACAATAGAGGCCGGGGGTTTTCCCATAAGCGGTAAATGTTAATTTGTCCAGCTCAAACTTGGGGCTTCTATTTGGAGCTTTACGGTAGTTACAATATAAAGAACGTTATTTATGCAGTGTCTTTACTCAGTTTTTAGAGTTTTTGGAAGTGATTGGTAGCTTATTACATACTAATTACAGTCAACAGTAATATCATAAATTTAATGCTGGGCTATATACTTATGGGTTATAAGTTATGAATCAGTATTTGACCAAGCTAAACAGAGTAAAGTACTGTTACAAAATAATTTGTTTAAGTATAATTTTCAGGTTCATAGATCATTAGTGCGGACGTACCTAAGTGTAAGCATAATTAATAATAATTACTATTTCCTTGATTAACCTGTTGTTAATCTTTTTACTTTAAATAATTTCAATTTCAGCTCAGACCAATGATTCATGCATGTATTTTTATCATTGTTAAATATTTTTGTTACAGCATCAATAATTATTTTGATCAGAACTCAGAAACAAAACTATTCGCTCAAGACGATGACGTTGAACTTTGCACTGGCATTGGACCGAGAGAAATTTCCGGAATAATAATTGCTGAGCCAGTGTCACTGAAAACGTTACCGTTGCTGGTGCCGGGGCCGGTTCCATTGTTTAACCAAGTCTTACCACCACCATTGAATCTCAGTCACAAGGACGATACAGCTATTCAGACAACAGATGCACCTGCTTTACAAGAAAAAACGAGACAAGAATATAGGCTAAATACTGATTTCGGTTTATTTTCAATATGTTTGCCCTCAGTTCATACTTCGACTGTAGGTGACCCCTGTGACCTTCAGGCTGACCTAGTCATAAACGACAGTACACAAACCGCCGTTGAAGCTCATCATGTTGAGCATATTCTCGTAAACGCTGACAACAACTCTGGAATCATTTCACCTGACCATTTCAGTCCGGATTTCAGCTTCCCCGACGACGACCATGACGAAAAGATTGATGTCCCTATTGAAGTCGATGCACCAAGTAATGTGGGATACACTAGTAATTGCAATTTTACTACCTTAAATCCGTACGTCTCACTTCGCAGACTTTCTGCAAAAGAATTAATAGCTTCAAACCGCAGCTATATTCTCAAAAATACTCTAAAACCAGGAAAAACATTAAAATCAAAGCCAACGCCAACCTTAACAAAACCAAAGGCGGATATCCTTGATGGACCATTTGCTTGTACAGTCTGCAGCAAATCCTGCCAAACTAAAGCGGCCCTTGGTGGCCATATGAATACACATTATGATTTCAAAAAAAGACCACGACGGTTTAAATGTTCGTATCCTGACTGCCGATCCTCTTTTGATCATAAATGTTTGCTAAAATCTCACATAGAACGTCATGAATCAGCATTAAACAAACCATCATTCTTCAAATTCCCTCTACCTGACAGTGACACAGGTCTTACTGAGGCTGACTCTTTGACATTACGTGAATGGTTGATTCAGCAGAAGGTGGCATCTAAAAAATATAATAATTCGTCTGAAAGAACTGATGCTGTTAACATAATTCGACTTGACCCGGACCCAACTGAAATGGACGAAGCGACAGACAAAGCCTTCAAAATCAGTGGGAAAACTCCAATAAAATGTAAACTGTGCAACAAAAACTTAGAATCTGAAGCGGAGGTGAAAGTTCACGTGATGCACTGTTGGCTTTGGAATAAAAAAAGACATTGCTACTGTGCCCCATGTGACAAATCCTTAAGCAGCCCTTGTGCTCTTAAAACTCACACGAAAGCAGTACATGCAGAAGGAAGAAATAGGCCTGCCAAACGCGACCGCCCGCTACCACCACCGCCTAAACGCGACCGCCCGCTACCGCCTAAACTTGAGCGCAAATGTCACATATGCTCAAGGCCATTTAAAAAATTTTACAGCTTAAAAAGACATGTGCTAACACACAAGAATAAAGAAGAACGGGAACAGGCTGCGTCTTTTGTATGCGAGATTTGTGGGAAGGCGTATATCCACAAGAGGGATCTTGTCAGACACATTGTGGCCCATGGTGAAGATAGACCTTTCAAGTGCTCGTATCCTAATTGCACTGCAACATTTAAGTTTAGTGTGTCCATACAGGGTCACCTTAAAACGCATTTACCCAAACCCCAAAACGTCCCAAAATTAATCTGTTGTCCTAAAGAAGGCTGCTCCAAACGTTTCAGGACCAAAGAATCACTTCGTCTTCATCTAAAGACCATCCGTCACACGGGGATCCCCGTACCTAAGTCCTGGAAATGTGACCAAGAGAATTGTGATAAATTTTACAGGCTCAAAGAATCTTTGAATCGGCACAGAATCGCAGCCCACGGGGTCGGTGGAGAACTCCCAACATTCCCGTGTCAAATCTGTAACAAAACTTTTACCTGGAAAATATCTCTAATTGGACATTTACAGAGTCACACAGGAGCGAAGCCGTTTAAGTGCAGCTATGACGGCTGTGAGAACGCTTACAAGCACAAAGAAACGTTGGATGCACATGTGAGGGTGAAGCACACGGGAGAGAGGCCTTTTCAATGCGAATTGTGCGGAAAAGCTTACTACAGAAGAACAGGATTTAAATGGCATATGGGGGTCCACAGAAAGTCCCAGACGGAAACAGAGTAATAGTAATAGGGAGTATAAGGGATCAACCATAAATTACGTGACGTGTAATATTAGTAGCCTACTTTCATATTGATGACATTCTATTTTAAAGATACGATAGCTATTTACGCACTGGTTAGACGGATGACACAGGGATGTCAAAGGATCTTATAAATAAAGGTATTTGGATGACATTATTTATGGACGACCCCTATTAGCATTCACAGAATAAATAATAGGGATAATTTAGTTAGTTTTTAGATGCTGAGCTTTAGCTGCATCTTATATTATGGTATTGGTGTCCGTCTGTCTGTCTCTGTACCTTTGTCCGTCTGTAGCAACTTCGCTACAGGTCAGAGTTTTAAAGCGATAAAAGTCAAACAACTTTTAATCGCTCAGAAAAGCGAAGGAAAAGTGCTGTATAGTTTTTGGGCAACAACGCATGAATAGTTTTTGCGATGTTAGCAGTTAACTGGAGCAACTTTCAATATTTTGAGATCCTGAGCTTTAATATGTGTGCTTGTCTTGTCCACCTCTTTGTTGTGCGCTACAGGTCGCATTTCAAAACCGACTTCGGTGAAATAAATTTTATTTGACTCTAAATGCGATGTACATGTGCTGTATGGTTTTTAGTTACAATTGGTCAAGTTGATCTTTCGTAATTATCAGTGGAACGGAACAAGAATCTGAATTATTGTGACCAAAAACCAGGATTCCATGCTTTCTTTAAGTACATACTAAAAAGTGTTACCTGCAGGGTGCGTCATTTCTTTTTCAATATTTAAGGAATGGAACCAAAATTTCCAATTTTGTATCCCTTTCTATGAGTTTACTACAGCTTATGATGCACCCTGCATTGTTTTCTCATCATACCTGGGGAACAGAGACCAACTCCAACTTTCTATATATCAAGGCAGGCCGATCACCACCTGCCAAATGCTCCGGGTAATTTATTGTTGAAATAAAAATTGCTCAAAATGTGTGTATTCACTTATTTCACTTACAAGCTTACTTATGGTTTTTTGTGATTGCATATCGATATTGCTCAAGTTTTCGAGCCCTTTTCTCAATTTCCATACATCAAGATTGTTCACGAACCCACAGTTAAATAGGAATAGAAGATAACTACAGTTCAGGCGTAGGTATAATTATTACAAATTATAGTTTTTATTATAATAATATGCGTTAGCGATATTATTTATCAGCCTCAATAAACAACATCGAATAATTATTAAAGAACTACTGACCCTATGTGGTATTGTACTTACGTACTTAATGACCGTTTTTGCTTATGTAATGTATTACAAGATTTCATGAATGATTTTAAGGGATTTGGCCATAAATCAATTAGATGAATAAAGCTATTAATATATTAAATATAATAATAAATATAACTATAGATGCATACTTAATGACCTTTATTTGTCGCGTTATCTAACTGTAAGTACTGAATGAATAATCAGTATGAGTTTTTTTAAAAAACCATACCAAGATTACCAAGCTTATAAAGCAAATATGTATCTCAGATATGTAGGAAATATTTTTTTTGCATCGACCAATTTTACTCAATAGTGTAGGACAACAAATTATTATTTCATTTAGTATATCTGTTACCTGGTGATACCCGATAAAAGCTAAACAGACTTTATTCTTTTACAAACAATCTGAAGCCTAAATCAAAATTCGTTATATCTCCAATTTGTTTTGTTTGCTTAAAGTCATGGACATAATTTTATTCAGAATCAAATCTGCCAAATAACACCGCATGTCGGATTTTCCCGTTTTATCGAATCAGTCGATAGCGCCTACTTATGGCCAGCATAAGTATTTTTTTGCATTTCTATAGCTCAAAAAATCGCGATTAAAAGTTACATCCATGAGTTTTTAGAAATGTGAATACTTATGCTGGTCAAAATCGTTATGAATTTTCGAAATTTCAAAATTTAGTATACCTACACAACATATAGGGCATGACGGCTGTGTGTAGTGTAACGCCCACGTCATAATGGCTGCGCGGGATCGAATCCGGGGTCTCGCAAATGTTTTTTGCAATTGTTTGCGGGAAATATGGATTATATGATTCAGTTCTTTTCTTAGATGCCTATATCGTATCAGGGCGCTTTTTGGTACAATTTGATGGTAAAAAATATAACTGTCTGAAAATGCCCTAGCAGCGTGAAAGGGGTCTGGATTAAAAAACTCTCGTATTACCCCTGATGGGGGTGACGCTCTAGTAAGCAAGCATAATCATATGAATGCCTTATCTGCTGAGCATGAGCATAAATAATTTTAGTAGTCAGACATTATGTGCCAAAGTAGCAAATATTCATTATTATGACGACATCAAGAATCATAATTTTTTAACTTGATTCTATGCATATTATAATTTTGACAAGTTGAAGAAGTGACTAGAGGTTAAGCACACCAACCAAACAAGACCACGAGGCAAAGCGAAAATATGGTCCATACACTGCATCACCGCATGCACTTGAGTTTGTGGGTTATTAGCAGTAATTAAATGACTAATCACTAGTTAATAAAACGAAAGTAGTTTACTTTAAACTTTGCAAATTAAAATTTCAAGAACGTCGTTACTCGTAATAATTTTATACTCAGACTAATATCGTCAGCGAAGAGGCAAATCTGACTATCTCCTTTTGGTGCTAAAAGCGAAACTGACTATTACCATTTTTTGCTAAAAGCGAAAATGACTATCTCCGTTTTTCTTGAAATACCATTAAAAGAAGGCACAAAAACTATATGTACCAATGCAACGTGTTATAAAGGAGACTTTTTTGTTGAGGGGTTGTCCATAAATGACGTCACAAAATTTTTGGTTAGACTTTTTGTTGCAAGAATTATTTAATGCTTTTTCAGAAAATACCTCCATTTATAAATGCTTTAGCTATCGAAAGGAGTTTTATTCTTATAAAATATTTGCCGCAATCCATTAGTTATTGATTATATTGAATCAATGTGCCAACCGTGCTGTTTTCTGACATACAGAAAGCAGTAGTCACTAGAAAACATCCCACAAGAACATTAAACACTTGGTAAGTGGAAAACGAGAATCTGAAAATTTGAACGTTAACGCTGAGTTCAGTCATCAGTCAGCCAAAATTCGACACATTGATTAAGATTACCAATGGCTAATAATAAAATCAATGGCTAAAAATTTAAACATTGTAATATTTATAGTGGGTTGTCTATAAATGATGTCACACTTAACGTGTGTGGGTCTTGTCTGGTATTTAATGACACGCCTTGTTAAAGTTGAGCTGTTATAATAAGAGTAGGTGGGTTCTTAAAGAGCAATAATTTTTGTGACGTCATTTATGGACGACCCTTAAACAAAAACGTATGCTTTATAACATACTACATTGGCAAATTCAGTTTTTCTGCCTCCTTTTCAAAGTATTTAGAGAAAAATGGAGATAGTCATTTTCGCTTTTAGCAAAAAGTGGTAATAGTCAGTTTCGCTTTTAGCACCCAGAGGAGATAGTCAGATTTGCCTCTTCGCTGACGATATATTGACTATCAGCGTATTATTATTATTAATTAATATTTTTTTTACTTGCAGCAAAGACATTTTTTGATATTTACATAATAATAATCTACCTATTTATAGTAAATGCAGATTAAAAAATAATTACCTATAAGGGGGGAATATAAAACATTAATAAACATGTTTACTCATTGTCGAATTTTTCAGTGGAGCCAGTGGAGGTAGGTAATTGAATATAAAATTATTATATATTTTTGAATTTGAATCTGTTGAATGTTAATCTTAATGAATTAATGGTAATAGTTAGTGGTTGGCATTTTTGACGGCAGAGCTCAGGGCAAGAGGCAAGAATTTCAGAATTATTTGTGATAAACTGGTAAACTGGTAATAATGATAAACTTGCTTAAGTTTTCTACTGAAGCCAAAGCGCGCATTTTATGAAAATAGAAAGGAAAATTGGAAAAGGAAATTAAAGTAATTAAAGGGAAAGATTTAAAGATTAAGGAATTTGATTCGGTATTCAGTCAAAGTTTTTAGAAGTTTTCTCTGGAAGAGTAGCAGGAGCAAGGGCCATAATTTTCGGTGTCGACAGTAAATTAGTTAATTATAGTAGACGGCAGACGGATTAGAATTGAATAAAAGAAGATTTTGTTACTCAAATAATCAATTAACAATTGACAATATAAAAGACAACCATGTGTGCCAGTTGACCAGCAACGGTATCCCGCCCCCGCCTTTCTCTATATAGACCATATCAAATCAACTTTTCAACTCAGTCAGTTTAACATTCAAGAAAGACAAACTTATTTTAAGTGAAAGCTTTTAGTGCTTCAAAAAGTTCAAACTAGTATAGCAACTGACTGGTTACTGGACATTGGAAGTTAATAAGTCTGTAACTTATATACCAATATCAACAACCATAAACAATAGACGAGACCACGAGGGAGAGCGAAAATGCTTCACACACTGCATGTAAGTACATACAACTTAGGTTATAATTAGTATTTATTAGCACCAATTAATTACACTCTATAACTAATTACAACAAGTAACAAGTAGGAGTGAGTGAATTAGATTAGCCGATGACTGAACTAATTTAGGGTAAAGTTGATTTATCGCTATTTGTTGTGATTAGGTGGAGTTTTATAAACATATCGTTAATAAAATTCTATTTATTTAATTTTTCATCAGTTGTAGCACACTTATTATAACAGTATTAAATAATAAATCTGACACTTTGTCTGGATGTCTACCTGTGACTTTAAAAATATAAAATTCATCCTAGGTTATATGCATAGTCGATTGTTAATATTTGTGTATGCTATTTATGTATGCTATATCTGATATTTTAGAATTTGACCAAATTGCAGAAAATTAGAGTATAACTTAAAAAACTCCACAGCAGAACACCTAGTATAATATAAGAGACATGTCTTGATTTTATTTCAAATACAACATGTTTAACAGCTGAAAAAAACATTTACTACTTAAGACCCGGGTTGTATTTTTTATTGCAACTTAAGAGCATCACATCCATCATCTAATAAAGACCCGACTTTTATTTGGAGGTTTCTGGCATCTAATCGTCAATCGTTGTTTCATGCTAATTTTTATTTTATTTGTTCCAGAACAAAATTCAACGTGTGAGCGATATGATTACAGAATATGATGAAGATCAAGATCTTCATAGGAATCCGAATCCTGCTTTACACGATTTTGTTAAGAAGGTATTATCAATTTCTATAATATGTTTATGTTACGTGAAGAAGTGCTGGTATTGCTGATGCTGGTATCGGTCTAAAAAACCCATAATATACTTTTAGTGCAAAAAGTAAATTTAATTAACTATGGAAGAAGGGCAACTTTAGTCCAAAAAGAATTACTTGACGATGTCCTGCAATAAGGATAGCGGAGAGCCGAAAATCTTTGATACATTGCGCAGTGAATCATACATTGAGACATTTCTGAATTTGCGATACAACGTTTTAATGATATCACTAATAATTTAGTCTTTAAATTATTTTTCCAAATTGTGGAGATATTTGACTTCCATTTTGTTTTACTTATGAGCTAGATTAACAGTAAATTATTTCTACGTACACCAGAATTATTATTATGACCAATGGATCTACTTATTCAGTATATTATTATTGTATGCGTCATGCCATTGTAGTTAAAAGTCATCCTGAATGCCAGCTCATCCTCCGCTTCGCAGATCGATGTCGGCGACTCAAATAATAATCCACATCCAAAAGTCCTCGAAGCTTTGGAAAATCATGTCGTAAGTTCAAGCTAGTAATAATGTGTTATTTAATACCATAGCCGCATGGCATAAAACATCATAATTAATGCACTTTATACAAATGTATGCAGGATTAAATGTGCATTGATTGTATGCAGGTACTGACAGAAATATTTAAATGTGGAAGTTTTTGTGACCTCAGAAATTTCCGCCTCGTCAATAAACAGTGGAAAGGTATTGCAAATTCCGCCATAATCCAAAGAAGGCTGTGGAAGCTGAGCATTAACGACAAATTTAGTGCTTACAGGAGAAATAGAAATGAAGGTTTTGTGAAGCTCATTGACTGTATCGAAGCATCTGGAGGATCATTTCCTTTAACCACACTCGACTTTTCAATTGTTGACGATTACCACTTTTTTGAACGTGCCTCTTTTCTCCGATTTTATGCTTTAATGGGACAGAGCATAAAACATGTGAAATTCAATGATTTTGGTCCTCTCACCACAAACGATTTTCAAGATTTGCTCGTTAACAAGATGCCAAACTTGGAACACATTGACGCTGGACATATTTTCTTCACAAATCAAGAAGAATACAGTGCTCCAATAGTACTTCCGTATTTAAAAACAATCAGATTTATCCCACACAACGACGACGTTGAGTCCGACGATGAAGAATCTAAAATGTTACCTCCACCTTATTACAAAGATATCCTACTTGCTGCAACAAATTTAAAAGAAATTCTAGATTTTCATGTTTACCTCACGGATATTGTCACCGAAACAGGGAAATTGGACTGCATTCAAACGCTTAATTTTAATTCACAATTAGTATCTTATTCTGACATGTGCATAAAATTTTCTGTTTCCAAACCAAAACTAACGACGGTCAGAATTACCCGAAGATTTTTTGACGAAGACGCCGATGACTATGAGGATTTTGAACTTTCTCCAGCACTAGCACTGAGTCTGAAACTAATTCTTATTTCAAGCAAAGATACGTTAAAGCACCTTCAATGTGCTCCCTTTGTTCTGCCATCAAATTTCGAACTCCCAAAGTTCCCGAATCTGGAGTTCTTGACGGTCATCAACGATGCTTGTAACATGAACTCTGAGCAGCTAGCACGAGTTTTCTCTGTTGGAAGCGATTGTAATGAGATTTTTCCCAACGTTCACACTGTCTCGTTAGATACTGGCATTGGAAGTTTATGTAACATTTTTCCCCTCCAAGAATTCTCATCAGTAAAAACTTTAATGTTGCAAAACAAGTTTCAATTAGGAGGCTCATTCAAATTGAAGAGCATCTTTCCAAGTGTGTCCCATATAAAAATTATCGACTTCGAAAGTGCCATTGTCCTGTGGCAAAAGTATGGTTTCGATTCAGGATCTCGCCCTGAGTTGTTGGATAATCAGATTGAATCCTTGGAGTTTCATCAGTGTCTGTTAGCTGTAGGCCGCTCGGGGCGAGAATTTGAGCTGGACTCAATCTTCACAGGTGTCCCAACCCACGGTTGTAGAAAATTACTTGGGATACATAAAGATTGTAAAGCCAGGGACGAAGATGAAAATATTTTGTTTATCAAAGAGATTCTCGAAGTAGTCCAAACTCAGAATCACATGTTTCGGAACTCACAAGGTAAAACTGACATTTTTTATGATTTATTTATCTGTATTTTGGTTTGTTTGTCATCACAGTATCACACAATCATTATTTGTTTGCACCTGCAAGTGTGACGTTGGACGTCATTCGGGGCGACAGTCCAAATTTGATCCGATCTCCAACAATGACTTAATTTTAGTTATTTAAGTTTTAGTTTTATTGTAAATTTGGATCTGTTGTTAAATAGGTTTACGACGGTTAAAGTTAAATTTTAATCACAAAGATAATTCTCACTTTCGAATGTCCAAAAAATCTGATGGAGGGAATGTTGAGTCATGGAACGCTGTCATCTCACCCGTCAGCTGTGTTTATGGGTTTTCGCTCATGCCAAATTTTGAGAAACTTATTATTGGCTACGACCACTATCTACCAAATGCTTCAGGTAATTAAAAATTATGTTTTAAATTAAATGTACGTTTTGTATTTGATGATAAAGGTTATAACTTCTGTGCTTCTAATTAACGTACCGCCAACGTGACTAATATTGCGATACCTCACCAATATTTTATAATACTGTTATTACTTACATGACTAACTAGTTAGTGGTAGATTTTTGTTAGAGATGAAATAAGTAACTAACGATAAGTACGTAATTACTGTAAAGTGTTTTTTTTGTATGCACAGATATTGCTCAAGTTTTGAAGTCCTTTGCTCAATTTCCATACGTCAAGATTGTTCACGAACCCACCAAATTATCGAGATATTAATAAAAAAGTAGCAGCGCAAGTGGAGCCAAATGAAAGCTGAAGCTGAAAGTACATCGTGGACGTTTTAACTGGATTTCACTTTTTGAGATTTGTCCCTAAATTTTACATTAGTATCTAAATATATCAACATTTAACATTTTAATATTTTGTGTAGGAGATCGTCCACAAATAAAATTATCGGTAGGGTAAATACATCTACTTAGCAGCTGATAACATCCACTGTTAATGATAGCCATTTTTACACAATGGCTAAACTGATGACATAATTATAGAGTTTTAAGAATGGAGATTTTTCGATGACGTTATTTTTGGGCTGTCCCTCATCTAGCTATATTATGCAATGCTACCTACTAACTGATTTTCAATAAAGTTCTCAATGTCATGCTTGTGCCATTAGCTAATTAACTAACCTACTACTTAGCAGTTCTAGATTCTAACTTTTCGTAATAAATTTGTACATTTTTATTTACACATTTCCTTTTCTTAATTGTCTTTTATTAAACACTCAAAGGCACGACCAACACTACATTTTTAATTTAAACAAATGTTTAACCTTATAATATACCTTGCCTTGAAATGACCATGAAATAATTATTATAATGCTATGTAATTAACTACCGTCCAATTTATTTCTTTACACATTTTTGTCGTACTATTAATTGAGTATTCATTATTAAGTAGTCCAAAGTATACCATTTAAGATACACTTATATTATTGCTCTTCATTACGTACATACAGGTATAATTATTAATTATTACGTTATTTGTATAATGCTGATTAACAAAATCTAACTAATGTGTTTCTAATACAATTCGAATTTGTATTACTAAATTTATTTATTGCTATTATAAATATATTGTCTTATTGCTCGTAACTTTTATTGCTACTGATACATAACTATTTACATATAATTTATTGCCTTTTTGAATTAATAGACCGATTTCAAATTGTGACACATGATTTAAGTACAAGCCCTTCAAAAAAGGGTGAAAAGACTTGCTTGTTTTTACTTTTAGCCCATACAATTTTTTTTGGAGGGTTTTTTCAAAACTTTTAAAAATTATCTTGTGTTCTGCTTTTATTTAACTTGAACATAATTGGATTTTTACTAATCATTACTAATTGGTGTAATTACGTATATTTGCAGTGAGTAACCGGTAGTAAGTTTAAAATTTATATTGTGTGCCTGAAATTTAAATTGTCCATTATTTATTGGTTGGTTAATTGGTTGGCATCTAAATGTTGACCTGAGATTTGATTAACTCTTTCAATACTGGGACTATAACGCTCCAAATATCTTTTAAAATTAAATGCACTACTAAAAAATTTTGAGCATTAAAGACATTTGTTTGGATTCTCAGTCGAGTTATGTGTCAATAAATGTCTTTGAAAATTGAAAACGATAAAATGAATAATTTTGAGCAAATTTTACATTTAAATCGCTTTTGAATTACAAGGCGTCATTAGTCTTATTATTTTTAGTACGAATATTTATCTTGAGCGATGGCTTTTCGGGGAAAAAAATGAGTCTTTTTGAAAATCAAGAAGTGTGACCCCGGGAAGTTCATGCAATGTCATGCATCCCTTAATAATGTAATGCAATTTCTTTACTATTTTAGGAGTCTGTTATGAAACGCGTAAAGTACAGTGGGTAAAGTGTAGACTTAACATGTTTTGAAAGAAAGCTCTTCATTTGTTGACTCGAATTTTCAAGTCTTTTTGAACTGCACGCAAAGACAGCTGCATTTTCAATTGAAGTTATTTCGGCTTCAACTTTCCATGTTATTTATTTCGAGGTTTTTCATGAATTTTTAGCTTATGAAATACAAGATGTTTCTTATGTTTAAATGATTTGGGGCACATGTCACAACCGTGCATTCTTTCTTCCGAATGGGCGAGTAAGTGAACATTTAGGTGACTCTGCAAGACCCATGGTATACCACAGACGTGACAAATAAATGGTTTATTCCCGATGTGGCACTTATCTATGTGAATTTTCAAGCTATGAGAAAAGCTGAAGGATTTAAGGCACTCTGTACATTTGTGTGATTTCTCGGAGAAGTGAACCTGCTCATGAACTTTTAAATCCCATGGGCGATAGAAGGATTTTTGACAAGTTTGACAGACATGTGGCTTCCTTTCCAAATGTTTTAGTTCATGAATTTTGAGCTGATGATGCATCTTGAAAGTTTTGGAACACTGCTCATGAGAGCATTTCCACACGGAATTCGGATGAACCAGTTTTCGATGCGCGACGATGTAGGCTTCACGATCAAAGGTTTTTGGGCAAAGTTCACATTTAAATTCGTCAGTCGTTTCAAAAAAATTTCCAGTTTGAACTTCCTGGATCGATGTAAGTGCATCTGCATTAGTATCGGTATTGTGATCTTTAACAGGCTCAGATGTCACTTTAGTTCCGATGATTTCTGCATCCGTTTTTTTCAAATGACCCTGCATGTGAATATCAAGGTTGCACTGAGAACTACAGAATTGTTGGCAAGTTGGGATTTGGCACTGAAATTTCAAACCGAGTTCTAGTACAAATTTTAGATTCAAATGTTGATCAAATTCAGATTTATTTGTGTAGGACTTGAGGCACTTTTCGCAGTAGAAGAATTTTGCATGAGCTATTCCAAGATGATGCCATAAACTTCTTTTGACTCTAAATCCTGACGAGCAGATATCGCAAAAATATTTACATTCCGTATTATGGCGCGTCATATGTTTCGCCAAAGTTTCTTGGTCAATAAAAGTTTTAGAACAGACGTGGCAGGGAAAAGGCTTGTCCACGACGTGTTTACTCACAACGTGAAGTTCTAATGACCTTTTGCTAAGAAATTTGGAAGTGCATAAATTACAATCAAAATATTTGGCATCCCCTAGTTTTTCATCGTGCACTGTTAACATGTGATTTAGATATGCTGTCTTGGTTTTAAAGTGCTTTGAGCAAATTTTACATTCAAATCTTGGATCAGTCGAGTGAGTTTTTTCATGTTTTCTTAAAACTGATAAAAAATTAAAGGATAAAAGGCACAAGTTACATTTGAAGGCTTTCAAATTTTTTACTTGAGTTTTTTTTCCTTGAGCACATAGTGGTGTTTTTGAGTTTTCCTGAGTTTGATATGCAGGTGAGATTTCTTTTATTCTTGAAGATTCATTTGTGTTTACGATTACGAGATTCAATTTATTAAGGTTATTCTGTCCCGTCACCGCTACCGTAGGGGTATTGCTCTCGATACGGATCCCATTTTTTTCAATACTGTTGCTGTTCAGGTCGAGTTCACTTCTAATTTGCACATTGCTAGAAATAACTTCCATTTCAGTGCTTGAAGTTGCAATTTTTTCTATAGTCAATAGTGTATATAGCCAGGTTTCAGCATTTCAGTTTAGTACCATGGTGCACGGAGGCTGGAGGCATGGAATCGATCGTAAATCTGAAAAATAAATATTATTACAAGCAAGGCAAGTAGAATAATAAGGTACAGTCAATCGCAATGGTAAAGTTTGAGAGGGAGTTTTTGGTGGTGAGGTGGAAGAAAAAGTTGGCGCGAAGTTTGTATACTCCATAAGCTCAGCATTAGCTTTTTCTTAAATTTTAAAATCTGTCTACCTCAAAATTTCCGAAACTAATCCCAGTGCTATTTTCACACTAGTAAACTATGTTTTGTGCTCTTTCATTTGACACCTAGTTCAATAATATTGGCCCATATTTGCCCGACCTTTGACCTGTTGAAGTTGATGTGTTCTGTGTGGATTTATATTACGGCAGAAATTTCTGGCTGCCAGATGACGTCAAAAACGAGGGGCGCCGTCGAAACCGACCCCCAAGTCGATTGACTGTACCTTATTATTCTATTTGCCTTGATTACAAGTGGCTTTATTAGCCTACACTCCATAATTTCTAATTAATTGCCTACTTTATGGTGTATAAATACAACGTATTTTTAATGCCAGATAATACACACCACATTTTTTTGAAAATGTCAAGTATTTACTTACCTAATTATTACTTGTTTGACTTCACAACGATTGACGATATTTCCTGTTACATACTAGACGTGCAACTATTATAAGATAAATAAAGGAAAATGATACGAACGGTAACGGGACGCGGGGGCGGCACCCTGTTTGGCCTTTACCACAGTTTAGTAAATACTACTGTAATTTATTCTATTGTCTAGATTCTGTTTAATTTACATAATGTAGGCACTGCATTTAAAATATCGATATTAAATGTAGGATATAAATCTTGGATAATTAGGTAATTATATTCAAAGAATTTGAAGACAAAAGTTGTAAAAGAGATTCTAGAATTCAGTCACGATTTCAGATTTACATTTTTTATCACACTTCACAATTTACAAATATTTGTATTATATTAGTTACGAATTTATTTATAATTTATAATTTGGATATTCCATCTCTCGTAGATTCGAAAAGAAGCGGGGATAGCACGTGTAAAAGGGAGAAGCAGCAAGTACACCCAGCACTTTGATGTTTTCTCTCAATAAGCAAAAATTTCTTTCTTCAATTCTTCTTTTATATTTTATATCTTTTCTGTAATAATAATATTCCTTGCTTTCTTTTTAAAGCCTTTGCCTTTACTCAACTTTACTCAACAGCATTTTTGTTTTACTAAAGTGGGTTTGAGGCTTTGAGGTTTATGACCTATTTTATATCTATAATAATAGGCTGTCAACTTTACTAATTTTTTTAAATTGAAATTTTTTTCTTCTAATTTCTATTTCTATTGCGTCTAGAATAGCATGTCCATTTGAATTTTTATACAGTTGAAAAAAGTTGAAGGGAATAATGAATATTTAGATTTTCTTGAAAAGAAGCTCCGCCAAAGGGTTTTCGTTATTCCATTCACAGTTAAGGTGAAATTCAACACCTGAAGCCTGCACCAATTCCTCATTTGGATTGTCCACTTTATATTGTGAAATGTTGTGGGTTCCCTATATGCAATTAAAATCGAAAAAAAAATCTGTAAAACTATTTAATGAGAAAGTACAAGTCTTAATCTTAAAATTATTTCAACAATTTACTACAATTTTTATACAGACACATTTTTTTCTAATTTTTCCAAAATTAAAATTTATACCTTTAAACTGAAATAGATGCAATAAAACTTCTTCCAAGAGCTGTCGTATGTATTGGATTCTACTATAAAGGGTTCGTCTAACAAGAAATAAAAGATTTTCCCTTTTCGGGCAAAAACATTTTCCTTAAACGCCCGGCTGTCAAATGTGTAGGAACCATTAGCCCAACTTCTAATTTGAACAGTGACGTCAAAGTGTGTGTCTTCATCCGTTGGTCCCAAAAAGCCAAATCCATGTAACGATATCTTTTGGCTCACCTGAAATCTATAATAGGAAAATAGAAGTTTAAAAAAAAATATCCGTTAATCCACAAAAATTTAGATTTACATTGTAACTTAGAGGATGATTTGCTTACCCACTGACGTGCTGACTACCATTGCAAACAAAGGATGGGCTGGTTATTAGTTTGTATTGTTTGGGCAACGCAAGAACCGTACATCCATATGACTTCCTGGAGTTTGTTTTAAACTGAAGTTGAGTCTTGTCATAATTTGCTCTGTGAAAAGTGTTTTTCATATTGTTTAATAATTGATTAGTTTCTTAATAATAAATTATTGAAAATGCGACTATGCATAATCATTATGATTAAATCATAATCCCAGTAATTAAATTTAACCTAAGCTAAAATAATTCACTTTTCATCTGTATCCAATCCAATGTACTCGTAAATAGCCAACTTTTCATCCCCTTTTAAAACATTCTTTTTAAGAAGGCCAATTTTTGTAAATTCTTCAGTGGACATTGTCGGGAATCGGATTTCAAATAAACAAGTGCCAAGAACTTTCCGGTAGTTCTCCCCTGTGGGTTCCAGTCCTTTAATTGTACACTGATTGTTTGCCCATCTATTTTAAATATAAATTTCTTAACTTACACATAAATCAAAAATAAAAGAAAGCTGTAACTAGTTACTGTATTTCCTGTAATAATACGCGGGTCTCTAATAATGCGCGGGTCTCTAATAGTACGCGGGGTGTAGCCACCTTAGTTTGAATAGTACGCGGGTCTATTTAACACACTATTAAATGGCAGTGCGCGGGTCTATATTAATGCGCGGGTCTCTAATTATACGCGGGGAGTCAATGCTCGAGATTGAATAGTACGAGGGGCGTACTATTATAAGAAATCCGGTATTAATCTTTAAAAATATTTTGGACTTGAAAACAGCTGTGAAAGCACCTGCAAGCGCATTCGAAAATCTCTTTCTCGTCCACTGTGATCTTTTCAAAAGCAAAAATAGTTTCTAAGTTTTCTCGGGATATATTCAAAAATTCATCCGTCTCTTTGTATTTGTCAAACGATCTAAATAATTATGATAACAATTTATTCAGAATAAAACACGCTTTGCATTTGTAAATATTCCATTGAATTGAAAGTACTATTTATTTGCTCTTACCGTATAAAATGATCGGCTACCTCTTCCAAATTCCTGATCGCTTTCGTAATTTCGTAACGTCGACAGAGGCTAAGTAAACTCAACAAATTGTTTGGCGACAACTTTAAAGCTTTTACAGAATCAACTGACCACGCATCTTGAATCAGCAGCTGTGAGCAAAAGAATGAAATCCATAAGTAATTTTGCAGCTTTCACATTACGATTTAATAATTACGCTCTTATTACAACGAAAACTCATTATTACTATTAAAGAAATACACAAATAAACTGAAATAAAAACTGTTAAACAATAATGAAGTAGATATGCTTAATTGTGCGTACGTTAATAAACAACTGAAAAGCAGTGGGGTCAATGTCCGGAATTGGAATTCCTTCCCCTTTTTTTACAACCATAATTTCCCAATTTTGATCAAATTCCCTCTCAAAAACAGGTGAGGCTGCCTTCAGAACAAACTTGGCCGCTTCCACTTTGATTTTGTCCGGACCAACGCTGAAGGTGACGTCAAAGTTTTTTGGTTTTCGCCGCAGAAGGTCAGTCATCTGCTCCCCAAGGGTTTTCTCAATTTGGTTGATTTCAGTCATTTTCCCTATTTAACATGGATAACATAAATATCATGAGTGAAAAGTCACAGTGACCCATATCCAATTAATGCTAGAGTCAAAATGAGCTATGTCATAAAAACACTAAATAAGAAAGATGGTTTAGATGTTAATTAAGTGTTTTTAAAACTTCAAAATGATCGTTTTACATGTTTTTGAAGCGTGCAAACTGTTCAATTTACATGTTTTTAGAAAGTTCAAAATGTTTTATTTAATCGCTTTCGAGATCGAAAATTTGTGTAGATAGTGGATTTTGTTTTTAGCTAGAAATGGAAATGGGTCATTTTGGATCTTCACAGAGGATATACAGGCTGTCGCACTGAAATTGTCTTAAGTACGTTGGGACAAGCTGAAATGCATAGAGTGTATATAGTTAAACTTGATTAATTCCTACCTATCTACATAATTTAGCAACCTTTGGCAATTCTTAACCGAATTAGACATGCGATATGTCATTTTGAAGCTCTTTTAAAATAAAAATATGAAATTCTTTCAAAATCGAAAATTATTTAATTTACTATTTCTTTTAATCATAATTAACTTTAAATGTCCAATTTTAAATTGAAGCTTTCATAATTCGCACGCCAATCGCAATACATATTGTTCTTCTCCTCATTCTCGTCATTTTGATACATCACTTCTTTATATTTGAAGAGAGTAACCGGTCGAAATTTGATATTTTAGGTTTGGCAGGAAATTCAAATTTTCAATATCCCCTTATTTCTACATGTCTATATAATTTATCTCATTTTTGCATTTCTCAATGCCATTTGACATGCAATATATGATTTTGAAGCTCTTAAAAACAAAAAATTTATTTAAATTGCAATTTATTACATTTAATTTTTTTAATTATAATTAACTTTTAAATAGCAATTTTTTAATACCGATTTTAGCATTAAAGAGTAATACCCCATATTACTGTTAAGGCTACCAAAAAACAAGGGCTTTAGCCCTTGTTTTCCTTATACATAGTTGAGAGCTAAGATCTGAAAACCGGCTTACATTAGATATCCAGCTTGTATTGTAATTTTTTGCCATTTGCACGCGCCCTGAATTGGAAACCTGGCTTCTAATTGAAGTTTCACGGTTATGATGCCTACACAGCTTTACAGTATGTCGCAAAGGGTTAAACTCGCTATATGGTGTTTATGGAGGTTGAAGTTGGGGTGACTTACCTTGAAGAATAAATTTTCAGGCGATACACTTATTTTTAGATGGGAAGCCCACTACTATTATTAGATGATGATTTAACTTTTAATTTTACCTTAGGTCAACTCCAGAGGTCACTGCTGGCTCTCATGTTAACTAATTAAAAGCTAAAATTGTAGAGTATGGACAGCAAAAAAACACAAAGCAAAAAAATATTATGTTATTTAAAATATGGTAAAATAATTTTATTTCTTGCAGCCTAAATTTTAAAATTCTAGTTTCGTTTTGAATTTTAATTATTTATTGTTGAATATTAACCGTGTAATAATTCTTGCTAAGATTGCTAAGACATCAAATATCACTAGGCTTGAGCACCCGCTCTACTGTAACGTAATATTATACTTTAATCTAATAACTACAATTTTCAGTTTCTGCAGACCTCAAATTAATAGTAGATATACGCTATTTAAAAAATATTACACTTATTTTCAAATTCACACAAGAAAAGACCACCTCAAGTACAAATAAAGTGTGCGTCTAATATTGGTTAAGTTAAATACATATTAGATTACAATTTTAAGAATTTTATAAGCCTAAAGCCTAAAAGTAAACTTACAATTGTTTTAGCTAAAAATGTAATCTCTAACATTTATGCTCAAATCAATAATTTTCAGTTGTTACCATTTTTATAGAAAAAAAGTCAAAACAATTAATTGACATTTGATGGAATGCAATTTGCCCGTGACAGTAGTATAGCACAAAATTATTCAAAAAAATTAGCATGCAATGCGCTTAGATAAATAATTACAATATTGTCAGTACAGAATCATTTCGATGCAATTCCAGTCTAGAGTTAATCGTAAATCCATCGGATTCGTAAAATCATTGTTTTGTTAAACTGGTTGCTTACAAAAGGCAAAAACTAGGACACTCAATCAATTTATTTGTTTGAGTTCAAAATTGCATGCAAATGTTACATCGAGAGGTAAAGCAACCGAATGTAAGTCCTTAGGTTCTGCATAAACATCTTAAATATTGCATGGGCTTCTGGGTGCAAATTCCAAATATGCATTTTAGACAATAAGAACACCTTCATTAATACATTTGCCAAAAAACTTACGTTTTTAAGTTTTTCAAGGAAACCTCTATGTTAACGTCCTAAACATTAAATATTTCCTTGCAAGATTTTAAAGGAAGAACAGGCAATCAATCCATGTTGATTCCTTTTATATATTTAAGACAAACATGTGAAAATTGTAACATTTACATTTTGAAATGAAAAAATCGAAGAATTATTTAAATTGTTAAGCAAACATTACGGATTTTAATATGAATAATAAGGTATTCTAATAAACTGCTCATGTGAAATCCAGCATATTGAAAGTTATTTATGTGAATTCCAGTGCAGTATAAAATAAAACTAATTAAATCAAATAATACAAAATTTAAATAATTTAAAATGCTCATTCCGATATCAAATTAAGAAACCAATGTGATTTCAATATTTGAGCTTCCTATTCAGCAATGTATGCTACAAAAGGACGCGAGACTGAAGTTAATAATATTAATTGTTCAGATAAATAAAAATAAATAATAATGAATGTAAACCTAATGTGTAGACAAAAGTAGTTAATAGTTATAGACAACATATTTGGAATATATTGCAATGATGTGGATTTAAATGCATTAGACTGCAGCCTGAAGCATCAGCTATTTTAAAAAGCACATGTTGTTGTACTGGAATAATATTGTGGATTTCTGTGAAGGTTTCAATTATTTAATGTTATGCATGAAGTCTGTATAATTAAACTATGCTTTTCGATCTAACGGTACTGATGTCGGAGCCCAGTGTTAAGTGTACAGTCAGCCCCTAACTAAGCAATTATAAATTGATGTTCATGACAATGTCCTAAATTCATGAATAAGATAAAAAATATTTCATGTTAGCTTTTAAAGCAGATTTTAGAAAATAAAATTAGTAAAAAAAACAGAATAAATGTCTCAAACTCACACACACTTTAGTAGCAATATTAACTATATTGTTTTATGTATTGGAAGCTATGTAGCGGACAGTTTTTAGATGCTGAGCAAGCATCTAATGAAATGGTCATGTCCGTCTGTCCGTCTGTCTGTCTGTCTGTTGGCCCCACGCTACAGGTCAAACCGTTTACACTATTGTCTTAGAACTTTTTTAAAACAATCACAAAAGCGAGCCGGCAGGTCTGTATTGTTTTTTCACTGTAATCGAACTTACCATTGCTTAGCAATTAAATGTTGAACTGACAAAGGTCAAGAAATTTAGAAGTAGGAACCTTAAAAAAATGTGTGTAACTGTCAGGGGATAATCTGCTTAGTAATTAATGCAGCAATCCAATTAGATGGAAATATATGGAAAAATTGTTGCTCTTAGGATATACCTATTCGATCGCAATTACCCACATTCCTTTTGATTGCATAGTCATACATTTATCAACACAAATTAGTTGTTTGTGTTTAATGCACAACGCCATATGGTACGGTATAATGGCATAATAATATAACTTTGCACAAGTGTCTACGAGACTGAACTCCCCCTGTATTGAATATTACGTTATGAACAATAAAATCACTCCAGTCCGATGGGCGACAGCCCAAATGGGACTTATTGTATAATAAAAAAAAATAAAATAGCAAAAACTTCAAAAATTAAAAATTTTCCAAAATTAAAAATTTTCAAATTTTTAAAATTTAAAATTTTTAATTTTTTTCGATTTTTTCAATTTTGTCAATTCTTAAATGTTTTTCAGGTTTTTCTCTGTTGGGATATTTGGAGTCCAATGTTTTTAGTCCGCATTGTTTTACGCTTTAATTTTAAATGAAAGTTGTCAAAAAATTATTTTAGGATTGACCAAAACATCCAAAAACTGTGATTTTTGTTAGTTATACCATTTTGCGATTTTTTCTTAACTGATTTGAAAGAATGAGATGCCAAACAAATCTCCTAGGAATTGTCTTTCATTTGGTATATTTTTGGTTATATTCGAATAATTAACTTGGCTCTTATAACCTGCTAGAATCCCAGCAAATAAATGGCACACCTTGTATATATAAATTAGATAAGATTACTAGTGACTTGCTGCCCTATGGCTTTTAATTTAATGTATAGAATTGCTAAGCTTGTAGCGTGTCACGTTAAACGTGTCCGGAAATAAAATTTAATAAAATTGATATTACATATGGCGTGATACTTAAGTAAAGCAACGTGGCAATTGGTGACTGCTTATTCTACTGTTTAGAAACCTGAGTTTTTATTGCAATTGCTAAGCTTAAAAGCTGAACGTTTCGCTCAGTATTCCCAGTAGTCTTAATATTTCTCATCACATTAAGCTAATTTCGTTGAGTATTTCCATTGAAATAAATTATTTTATTTTATGCATATAGCAAACCCATGAGAATACCATTAATGTTATGATCAGCGTTTTACTTAGGTAATACATCAATTTTATTCTAGCATGCAATAGTGCCAGCAGTAGCAATCCTAGCGTCATCAACACTATATCAAAGAATATTTTTTGGGCACATATCATAAAAATATTTCAATACCCTGGTTAACCGAAAAATGAATTTTTATTTTTCAACTTTTTTTGCAGCAATCATTCCTTTTCTGCTCCATGCTTTATGCAACCCACAATTTCAAAACTTTCAAATTGAGAAGGAGCACTTCTTAGTTCTAAAGGACGCCTTGCTTCCCCTGAGAAACTGCCAGTTTGTCCTTATATTTGAAAATCCCTACCAAGAATTTGGTTCCTCTCTTCAACGCATACTTAGCAAAATTGAGCGTCACTTGAGTTTAGTGATTCAAACTTACAACAAGGTTGACCGCCTAAACCGAACAAATCAGCATTTAAAGCTTCACGAGGTGATTTGCTACGTGAACTTTATTATTCCCTCTGTTCCTCAAAGCCTAAAGCAGACTAAAATACCCAAAAGATATCTGGATCAATTGTTTTTATCAAATAGTAATTGGGTACTTCCAATATATTTTAACATTCATAAAAACGTTGATATTGTAATAGTACTCATACCAAAATCCTTTCAATTTAAAAAATTAACGTTTCACACTCGCACTATTTGCCAAATCCCACTAAATTATATTTTAATTAAGTTAAATACTAGAAATTATAGAAAGCTGTCCGAGGAAAATCTGTTTAAAATTCAGCTACAGTGCGGAAAAACACGTTTTTGTTATTTCTTGCTCCTATCAAAATTTCCAAGCTACAAGCAATCTTCGTATAGAATCATTGCAAAGAAACTACAGGAACTTCGATCCAATTTTAATGGATTACCAGTCACAATCAGCAATGGTTTGTCACATGACAGCATACAAACCTTGCTTAACAAGCATCTAACGGCCACTGAAACGTATTTGTTGCATAGCATTCGTTTGCCAATAATCCAAATTCCACGAGTGATTGCGAATCACTTAAATTTCACCCTTAAGCACGGCCGCCGTGGGGCATCTGTATGGGAACATTGCAAGGAAGGGTACATTTGGGAAACCTGGGGGTATGCTTACAACCAAAACATACTGGGGGAAACAGTAGGTCAAACCTCGTGTGTGTTGTTACACGCAGCTGAAATGAGCTCTCAATCTGACGGCGAAGGTGAGACTAGGTCAAGTTTCTATTTTCTTGTTCTGCCCTTTGAAGTTCCAGTCTGGATAAATTTCTGGGTTATAGTTGTATTATTTGTTCTACTGTTAAAAACTAAGCACGATGGAGTCAGCATTGCAACTGCTCTTGAACTCACTTTGACCCCCTTTGTACTTCAAACACAGGCCGTCGTAGGTCAGATCAAGACATCTGATTACATTTCTCTGTACACGTTTTGGGTTTTTGGAGCCCTTCTCATCAGCATCATTTTTAGCACTTTTTGGCAAAGCTACCGCCTTGTGGCATCTCCCATAAATGAAAAAAAGAGCTTGGAAGATTTAATTAATGAAAATTACAGTATTTTTAGCTGGAGCCGCAAAGAAGTTCTCAGTCAAGGCATTCAATTATTAGATACTACGACCTCGCATTATAAAACGTTTAAGTTGCTCCAACCTCATCTCATTCATGTACACGGTTCAACAACAACCGACCTGGAATACTTGAAAATTTTTGCGACAAATCGATTTAGCGCATTAATCACCAAGAAAGAAGTTCCGCAATATTCAAAACTACTGTGGCAAGTTCATCAAAAATCTTCGTTTGTGTCGACTGAAACGTTTTTTAAGCTTCCTGTATTGTGGCAGTTTATGCTGAGAAACGTCGACGTGGTTTTACAAGATTTTATTCGTATTTTTAATGTCGGAATATTTAAGTTCTGGTCTGACATGAATACTGCTGATTCAACATGGAGGTTTCAACAACACCTTAATACGATATACAGCGCTGAACCGAAATATAAGAAATATATTGTTGTTAAGGAGGAAGTGAAATCTCTTCCTCTTAGCGACTCTATCATTGCGTCCGCGTTTTACTGTTACCTCATTGGAATCGGACTTGGGCTGCTGGGATTGGTTAAAGAGGTGACACAAGCGTGGTGGGTGATCACTGTGGAAGAACCAATACAAAACTCAGGAGAAAAGGGCATACTGTTTGTCACATCAACGAATTAGATTTAAAATTAGATCCAAATTATAGATGCTGAGGAGCTTTTAATAATATGTAAAAAAAATATTTTAACTTTTCAAAAACATGCAAATAAAACATTTAACACATTTCAAAAACATGCAAATAAAACATTTAACACATTTCAAAAAACTTGTTAATAGAACATTTAACCCTGTTCTAAATTAGGTAAAAAGAACATTTTAAACTTTTCTGAAACATGTAAATACAACATTTTGCTTTACCAAAGAAAACCATCAATAAAATCATAAATGTTGGTTTTTGTATTGGAAACAAATTCCTGCCTAAAATAACTCCTTCGTCCGGCCCTGGCTGGCTGTCTTTGTCTTTAACATGGCATGTAATAAATACCTGACTAGACCCACCCACCATACTAATGACATAATTTACGAACGATCCCATAACGGTATAATTATATTGCATCTTTTGGAAAATACTTGTGAAAATAATTTGTTTAATTTTATTTTATAGGATTGTATCAGCTTGCCCTTTAGTTTTGTATTGTATTGGTGCTGGTTTACTTACGCTCCATTATTTTTTACCCCGTAGCTTCTACAATTTTTATATGATTTTGGGAAAATTTAAATTTTTGCGATTTCCGGAACATTTTATACTAAAAGAAATTTCTGGATTTTCGAAAATTCGAAAGCAATCATTTTTTTCAAAAAAGTAGGCATTTTTAAGGGTCTTATAAAAGCAGTTACTTTTCAAATTTTTTGGAAAAAATAAAAATTTTCGAAAATTTGAAAACCCAGCTTTAAAGAAAATGTTCTGAAAATCACAAGAACTTTTTTTTTGGAAATCGGATGAAAATTTTAGGAGTTACGGGGTGGCAAAAAATCAAAAAATCGATTTTTTATACCTTTGGTGGGCAACTAACTGTGAGCGAACGGTGCAAAATGCGACCGAGTAGGAATTGGCTTTCATACGTACACATAAGCATCTACACGTAAATTACCAGAGCATGGATTCACATGGGCCGCGCACCAATCTACAATTTTAAAAACACCCACTCAAACAAAGCATAGTACATTTAATACGACTGGTCCAAAGTAACTTTATTGCATTTTGATTTGTCCTAGCTTGACGTTTAATAATTTATATGTTTTGCCGCTCTGTAGCGTCCACATTTCTCACCTCATTCTAATTTTTTTTTAATTATTTGACTATTTTTTGACAAGCAATTTATGAATATTTAAAATTAATTTTTCTTCAAAATTCCAAGAAATATTCATTCTGCTGGTGCAGATTTTTAGCTGGTTAGTTTTTTGGTTATGATACTAGCAGTAATTTCGCACAATATAATGTATGTTGACGGGTGGACCTGTACAACCTGCATATAGCACGTCAGAGACAATTTTCTCGCGGAAATTATTCTCCAAACTCCGTACCAAACACATTTTTCTCCAAGTCCTAGTATCAAAATAGCAGAATAAAAAGATGCTACTGTTGTGCTACGGAGGCTTGTACGTGATCTGAATGGCATAAAGGTAATGGGCAGTCCCAAAAAGGGTATCAGCAGTAACTGGCAGTTATTTAAAAAACAAGCGTATTGGCAGTATAGTCGAATATTGTGTAAAAACTCACAAAATTACTATTTATTTTGCGGTTATTGGCAGTATTGAAAATTCTCGTTCCTTGTCATACGTTTCGCATAACTTAACATGCATCACAACTAAACAAATGTGAATTTGAATGAGTTTACGTAATAGATGTATGGCTTTTCAGTCAAGCTTTTTCTCAGTCCGTTTCTATATTCTGTCAAAACAACATGTAGTATTGTTTTTAGTATCATCTTACTTCATCTTACGTTCTATTTTTTTCGTCTTAATTCATTACTTTTCATTTAATATGACACCTAATTATTACCAAAATATTAAGTCAAAATAAAAGTTCAATTTTAAAATTCAAACTGCCTATTGTGTACATTTAATTTACACTGCCCATTGCCGCAAACACTGTACTGCCGATAAGATACGCGTTAATTCACTGCCCATTCGCCCCCCTCATGCTGCCGATTACCATGCAGCCGATCTGAATATTGTTTTTATAAATAGTTTATTCATTTGTATCAAATAAAATATGAATAATAACTATATGAAATTTTTTCAGGGGGGTGCAATATCATTAGTAGTCCCCCCAAGTCACTTTTCAGAAGGAGACAATGCCCACTTGTCCCCACTGGTTCCGCGGTCACTGCACAGGATGTGATCAATTAAATAAATTGTCGATTTCACATTATTGTAAATTCTAAAAGTTCTAAAACAATATTTGCTGATGTGCTATACTCAGCACTTGGAATGCAATGCTGGAATTGACATTTCAGTTCAGACAACCAATTGTTTTTTAGGTTGATCGGGCAAACAAGTTTCCCACAATTATCAGTTAAATGGACCCATGCCAAAACGCATTAAAAAGATACAAACAAAAACTAGTCTTTACTAGAGCGTGCATACGTTTTTACAGACTTATTTTAAACTCGCGCGTCACTACACTACAGTACAAGAACAAGTACATCCGACAATGCTGTTACCAACATTAAAAAACATGTCTGAGTGGAAGCGGGATGGTCCATACATGACGTTGCAAAATATATCAATATTTTACTATTATTATTTGAATGGTTCATAAATGACATCACCCAAACCATCACTCTTCTAATGGCATGGCCCATGAATGACGTAACTCAAAACTCAAAATCCAGGTTTTTGGGTATAAAAAAGAGCCACAATTCATGTAATGCACTGGCGTAGCTGAAATCCCCAATATAAACGCACGTGGAATTTTACGCCCGAATAAACACTACAAGAATAAATACTTACGATTAGCTATCTGCATATTTGAGGAGGGTCAATACACGATGTCTCGCAAACATATATGTATATGAAACCAAGTTATGCCTAAAACAATATTTATTTTAAAACTCTTCTTGCCTCACAGTATTTAAGTTCGTGACACACGATTAAAGTTTTTAATCATGTTCAAAAACAAATACAAGACAATTCGTTAAATCTAAAATCTTAATTAAATTAGTTAAACATACATAATTTTCTAAAGAGTGCGAGGTGCGTGTCTTGCCTATAAAGAAGCATGCCAATTTTTTTAAAAGTTTTACTCACAGAGCTCATTCTCTAATATTATGCAAAGGTTATACACCCCAGTTTAAGATTTCAAATGATCGCAATATAAAAAGTTTCCAGTCAAGTAAAAAAGCCCTACAAGATTTGCAATGATGTTGCTCACAATCTACCTTTTTGTTTTTAAGTTCCTAATTTACGAAATCGCCGCAGAAACTCGAACGCTAACGCAAATTTTAAGCCCCTTTAAAAATTGTACATTTTTAATTGTGGCACAAATAAACAAGAAAAAATTCACGGAAGAGCTTCAAAACCAAATTTACGATATCACAAATCTATTTTTATCAGTGACTCAAACCTACAACGAATTAAGTAATTTTGATGGAAACCGAAATCATCACAAGTTTCAAAATTGTTACATTCAAATGGTGATACCACGCAACTATCATACTGAGCTAAATGTAAATCATCCCTTCTTCGACCGTGAAGAAAGTCTAAGATTTGTACAGAGTGTTAGGCACAAATGGGATATATTCATTCTTTTGACTAACGCAATTGCAGCACAGAGGATCACATACATTAAAAGGTGGCTATACTTCTTTCCATTGAACTTTATTCTCCTTCGCCTTATACAAAAATACGAAGAAGACCCATATGCGAGCGAAACATATTTAATATTTACTATGAAACGCGTAATACTTAGATGTAATGAAAGAGACATTTGCGTTACATCACTTAGTACCCCATTCTACAAGAATTCATGGAATACTTACGAAGGTATTACGCGGCAATTCAAGAAATCCCGCACAAATTTCTACGCATCTCAAGTCGGCTTTGGCTTTTTAGAGATACCTCTTATGGTGAAGCATACAAGCCTCGTTCAATCATTTCAGGCTAGTGATGAATCCCAAGTACGATTGCAAATACTTTATATTTTGGGAGACAAGTTGAATTTCACGCTAAGGTGGCAAAATCCAAGAAAGAATTACGGGTTGGACGAGTTTAAAATTGGATTAATTTCTGTAAATGTAGTAATGTTTGGATGCAGTTCTCACGACTCTGTGGTTGCTACAAGAAGCTCGCACTGGAAGCTCATTTACTTAAAAGAACATGCTTCAAATCCTTATATTTGCTTCTATTTTCTGACCAGACCCTTTGAGTGGCCAGTTTGGGTTGCATTTGCAATTTTAATGGTCTTAATGGGGATTGTTCTAAAGTTAAAATCAAAGGCAATTACCTTTGTAGCTGCGATCGAGCTGATAATCTCCCCATTGGTTCTTCAAATTATGGGCTTTAAAATTCAATTTAAAATCTCGTACTTTTACAGCTTCTGGGTTATCTTTTCAATGTTTCTAAGCATTGCGTTCAGTTCTTTCTGGCAAAGCTACCGCCTTGTTCCACTTCCTATTGCTGAGAAAGACTCGATTCAAGATTTAGTCGTTAAGAACTTCACTGTTGTTCTCTACCCGGGAACAAAAGAAACACTAAAGGCAACGATAAATCTTGTCCGCCTTCTGGCAAATGTAGGAAATGTTAATCATTCTAAATTCTTAAAACTTCACCAAACTTTGCTAAACCGGTCAATAGAAATGGATTTTAAATCTGCCGAGACGTTTCGGGAAGTTTATATGAGACGGCGCTCCTCTCATCTCATTTCCGCAAGAACGTTGCTTGTATATTCTGACTTGTTTCATACCTACTTGAAAATGCGATCTTACGTTGCTAAGGAACGTTTTTTGGAGAATCAAAAAGCATGGAATTTTAAGATACCAAACGCTGACGTGGCTACAGACCTGTTTAGCTTAGTAATAAATTCTGGAATATTTGGGTTTTGGGAGAACGTTGGAAATATAATTTATATACGAGATTTCAAAAAGGAGGTCGAGGGTTATTTTCAAAATGACCCAGAATTTGCTAATTCGCATGAAGCGAATCAAGATGAGTCTCTGTTGCTCTCGGATTCCTTAGTATCAGCTGGATTTTAGTTACTTTTAGGTGGGACTGGATTTGCTATCTTGGTATTTCTGGGGGAAATACTGCGATCGTTGTATTTTATATCTCGTCTAACAGCATGGATTCAGAAACAAGTTTTTAAAAGTATCGTTTGGATATTTATTTTACTTGCAAAGGCAATGTCAATTTTTGACAAATAAAACATTTACTAGTTATGTGCACTAAATGATTACAATTAAAATTTTGGATTTCTTGTATACACTAAAAAAAACAAAATAAAATTTTAAATGTTTCTTTTTTCATAGCCCAACTTTGAAATCAGATATTCTAATTCTATAACTGTGAACTTGTAAAATTTTAAAGCCATGGCCATTTGTATTGTTAGTATTATTTACACTCAAAAGCAAGACTTTTTTATGTATCTTTTAAACAAAATTTAAAAAACAAATTGTCCAATTTATCAATCATGATAATAATATGTGACAATTACATTGAAGTTCCGTCTTTTACAGGTCACTTAAGATAATTAGGATAATTTAAGTAGGCTTTTGTAAAATCAATTATGTATGTCACTGAACCCATTGCGATGGAAGTAATTTATATAGTAATTATGCAGAACGTCTACTAATTTTGTGTAAGCTTCCCTGCTATAACGGTAAGACTAAAATCTAAATTGAATGCAAAGACCTTTTAATCCCCCATTTGAGCAATTACTAGTCACATTATATCCATATGTAGTTTTAGTTTGGGTGCAGGTAACTATACATACAATGCGAGAGCACTTACAAAATATTCATCATAATTTTGAGGAAATTTAGGATTATTGAACAAAGTAATTGACATGTTGACGAAGCAAGAAACACACAAAAATGAAAAAAAAAGCTCATGAAAAAGAAATAAATTACCAATTTAGCTCTAATTTCGTTCCCTGTAATTGACCACAATTACAATTACGCTAAAATAAGTTCCAAGTACCCAGCAATCACAATCACCATAGGTAATGGGTAAAGTACTCAATTATAATGTAGAGATTATACATAGGCGTACCAAATCTTAGAGCCGTAATTGCCCATAATTTGAGAATATCAGTAGTTTGTTTGCTTCGCTTCGGCACCCGAAGTTATGAGTCCCTAGTTACTGGATGTTTGTCTGATATTCGTCATATATTTCTTATTTGACATTATTACAAGCATATTGAAGACACGTTATTTTATTCGAATTTTTCCCAAAGCATAATGCCATATAGCTGACACAAAAAAGTGTGGGATCTGTTGTAACGCAGTTTACTATCGTGAGTAGGGGCAGTTGGTAGTCAAACGTAACATATTTATTACGTAAAAATAGTTGCATTATTATGTTGACTAAAGAAGAGAGTCAACTAATTTTTTTAATATTCCACCTTCTGTCAAAATTAAATATTTTGCCGATTAATATTGATCGTAAGTCGGGAAAAATTACAACTAAAATAAATCCTTGGAGAAAATTCTTGTCTCTCATATATTTTGCCTTGGCTTGGATAGTTGCAGCGTATCAAAATGTGCGATTAATTCAGTCCCTTGTCTACAAGGAACATTTTATAATCTATGATTTTCCAATTCATGCTACAGTAGCTTGTGGGAGTTTTATTGGATTATCATCCTATACGTTTCTATTTATCTGCTGGCCGGATTTAGCTGTCTCAATTTTTAATTCTTTATTCGACTCTTCTGATGGTAATAATTATTGTTTGTTGGGCAGTGGGAAATTATTGGGAATGTATTATTATTATTATTATTATTATTATGATTTATTCAAGTGTAAGGTAATAACATTGCTGTTGTTTTCGTTACCGACACCCTAAGTCTGACGTATAAAGATAAATTAATTGATTGTTTAAATGCTTAAAGGATTTATCTGGACACAGTCCAGCAATTAATATGAACGTAATGAGTTATGATAATATTATTATTACATAAAATTAATTTCCACCCTTTTCGACAACAAATGCTGCCTAACTAAGGGATCAAACTTACTAATATTTTTCGCACATTGAATTTCCAGTGGAAGCGAATTCCAAATCCTTACAAATTCAAATACACAGGACACAGGTATTAATGTGTATTACGCTGTATTGCATTTTGCTGTTAACATTATTACTTTTTACAATGTCTTTTTTTAGTAAAGAAGAAAAGACGTCTTTTTGAATATTCCGTGCTTGAAGTGATGACGTTGTACATCCCTTGCGCAATTTTTTCGACAGCACTTGCTATCGTCTTATTTTCAGTATTTAAACCAAATATGAAACTCCTTCTTTATTCTTCGTTGGGGCCGGGCTATAAGGAAAGTACAGTAATCTTTATAGTTGTAATCGCTTTTGAAGTTTGTATATTTTTTTCTTGGGTGTCATCTGCAGTCTTTGGGATTGTTTTTCAACTCTTTTATTTTCTCAAGCTTGATGAGACATTTAAAAGTATTAAGTATACACTGAGGTAAGTAAATATTAGTTTTATCAATAATTGGTAAACGTTAAAGGCTTCTTATTTGCATATCGTCCGTAAAGAATCATTCTGTCGCAAGTCCATTCACTTGGTAGCAATAGCTACCCTCGAGGTTGCCTTCGCGATGCCCTATGCATTAGGACTATTATGATGTTGACATTAGTACATGCATTAGGTGGTATGTTACTGACTGTACTGTAATCATGACTTACACTTAGGGGTTGTCCACAGAAGACGTAATACATCTTTTATTTCCAGAGCATTTTGCGCTTTTGAAAAGCATGTAAAGTAAAACGTTTTCCACTTTGTAAACTATGGAAATAAAACATTTTGCATTTTTCAAAAACATGGAAATAGAACATTTTGCAATTTTCTGCAACATCGAAAAAGAACATTTTGCACTTTTCAGAAACATGGAAATAGAACATTTTGCACTTTTGTAAAACATCGAAAAAGAACATTTTGCACTTTTCAGAAACATGGAAATAGAACATTTTGCACTTTTGTAAAACATCGAAAAAGAACATTTTGCACTTTTCAAAAAAAACATAAAAATAGAACATTTTGCACTTTTCAAAAAGTGTTTTTGAAAAGTGCAAAATGTTATGGAAATCGATATTTTATTACGTCTTTTGTGGACTCCCCCTAAGTGTACGTAATGAGTACAATACAGTCAGTAACATCCCACTTCCACCTAATGCAAAGTACATACAGCGCGGAAGCGACCTCGAAAGCAGTTACCAATTGAATGCACAGAATGACTCTTCACCGACGATATGGTTCATTTCTTTGAACATTTGTAGTTTGATTAGCGCAACAATTAAATTAAACAATTTTTATGTGTGTATAGAGAATCTTCAAATTTTGAAATTTTGACATTTTCAACACCAATAATTGCCACACATTTGAAAAAGAAATACTATCAGCGAATATTACAACGCTGCAGGGAAACTGTGCTCTCGATTAAATTTTTTAATCAATCTAATTCGCTTATCATTTATACAATGAAAACCGCTTGCATTGTTGGATCAGTCATTAATAGTGCTTACAGTATTATTTTTTTCACGAGGAATCCACTAGTTGGCATGTTCAGTTGTTCCGTAGCATTTAATGTAATGTTTATTTATTCAATACTCTATGATCACCCATTTAGAGTTATCGAACAATTAAAGTGCATTAAAAAGGAGCTAATACGACAGGTTAAGCGGGACTTGAGAGGCAATGACAGACTTTTGTATGTCAAGCGAATTAGATCAGTTCAAAATATTGGGATCAAAGTCGGATTTTTTCACACGCTTGAGAGAAAGTCAACTCCGAATTTTGTGTATTTTATCCTGAGAAGTGCTGGACGGCTTTTGGTTACTTTTAGGTCATTTGGTTGAAGCAACATTTCTTTTTTTTTCTAAGTGTTAAGTTACTATAATGAACCCATTTAAACTTTTTAAAAAAAAGAGTGAAATATAATGTTAAATGTGCAATCGCTTGAGAATAAAACTTGAAAGGATTATTGTATTGTATTGTATTTATTCTGATAAAAATAAATGACATAATTAGCTAATGGCTGATTGGCCTTATTGCTTGTGAATTATGTCTGACAGTGTATTAAATAATTGGGCGTATAACAGTTCTTAAGTGTGATGATTCAATGATGTAAACTAGGGGCGGACTGGCCATAAGGAATTTCGGGAAATTCCCGATGGGCCCCCAATTCCTTATACATTACGTAAACGGGAGGCTTGGGCCCCTCGGCTCAGTGTGGGCCCCCTGATCGCCAAACCTCGTCATTACAAATTCCCGGGCCCTAAAAGTAGCCAGTCCGCCCCTGATAAACCTCATTGATGTACAGCCCCGGAAGATTATACCTATAATAGTATTAATATTGTAAAGTATGATTCATGATTTATGTAATATGTAATTTGTATTTGTCTGTATGATGGCCACATCATGCGAGTGAAATGAACTCTCAGATTTCAAGGTGATTTATTTATCTCCTTTTGTGTGTTTCCCCGCAGTACATATACAACAAACTACTGACTATATACTGCATAATACAATACACAATGATAATGCTATTGACTCTTGCTTATGATCATTTTGTCAACCAACATGCCTACGTATTGAAATATAACGTGCTTAAAAGTAATTCGCTGTGCTAAAAAAACACTTTGCCTCTTGCCTCAAGGTATTGTATACACAGATAGGTGGGCACAAAAAAACAAATATTTTTGCACTCTTTATGATTCGCGTGAAAGATAATATTATAAAGTGAATTGTCTGTCAATCTGCACTTATTTACCTATGTGAAATACGTAGGCTATTTTCATCATGTTTTCGTGTCTATAGACGATGCATGTCCTGGTTTAAAAAACGTAAAAAGGCAGTACTTACATAGCATGTACATAGTTACTATACATGTTAAAAATGGTGTTCATATTGACATGCAAAGATAATGTATACCTACATAGATAGCATTATACTTACAATGACCGCTCTGATGCAAGATATAATTAAAAAGCGTCAGAATAAATTGTCGGCAAATGATAAATTCTGACTATCTCTATGGCATGCTAAAAACAAAAATGACTATCTCCATTTTCCAAAACTTGGCTAAAATAACGGCTGTAAAACTGTTTAAAGTTGCTGAGTTTGATTGTAATTAAACAAATTGTTACGGGTCTTCCCTAATTGATGTCGTCAGGTGGGTGAGTGGGTCTCGTTGTATATTGATGACATGCAAAGTGAAAGATAGCCGTTTACGTAATGGTAAAGTAATGTTGATGACATTTAGGCAAATGCTAAAAAGGTGGCAATTTGGGTGACATCATTTACAGGCCATCTCTAACAATGCGCTAAATAGCATACTAAATTTTGCACATTTATACAGTTTTAGTCTTTAATTTTGAAAAAGATATTCTGATTGATAGTCAGATTTGCTCTCAGTCAAAAATGGAGATAGTCAGATTTGCGTTTAATCGAAAATGAAGACAGCTGTCAGTTTTGCTTAATCACAAATGGAAATAGTCAGATTTTCTTTTAATCGAAAATGAAGATAGTCATTTTTGTGTTTAGCAGGAAACGTAGAAATTCAGACTAGAACCTTCGCCGACGATATGACTCATCATCATATAGCTTGAAACTTCATGGGTAGCCTCCTCCCCAGGCATTATTTTTGATTCTATTTAAACCCCAAGGTTATAATCCTTCGTAGGCAATTTGGCTTACATAATACCAACTTGACGGATATCCAACAACACTTCTGTAGGAAGAAGATTGATCTTCACTTAGCAAGTCTAGTGCATTAAGTTTGTGTTGACAGATTCTGAATTTACACATTCTTTTTAAACTTTGGAAAACCTGTCAGTGCAACACATTGTTAAGGGTGCCAAAGCTATAAAATAGATAAAAAACTACTAAAAATATACTGAATAAATTAGTTAACGTATTAATTTAAGCTTCCGGTTTTCCTTTACAACATGTTTGGCACCACAACATTTTTGCTCCTTGGAACAGTTGTTTTAATTTTCTTTGCAGTAAAAAAATACTTTTCTCGCAATGACAAATTTTGGGATGATACAGGAGTTAAAACTATTCAGATTAGCAAAATTGCCAGCTTTTATAAACGGATAACTTTCCAAATTTCTATTCAAGAGCTCTCAACCAAAGTATACAATGCAGCGGGTGACAATAAATTTGTTGGTTTTGTTGAAATGGGATATCCAGTTTTATATGTCAAAGATCTGGATTTACTAAAAATGATTTTAGTGAAGGTGAGTCTACAGCCAATTATTTTACTACAAAAAATACGATATATAATAGTTTTATTAATTTTTACAGTTGTAGGACATTTCCTATCCGGACATTTCCTATCCGGACATTTTCTACCCGGAAATTTCCCACTTGGACTTTTTTTACGCGTACAATTTGTCCCTGGACATTTCCCACCCGGAAATTTCCTACCTGGAAATTTTTTACCTGGGAATTTCCTACCTGGAAATTTCCTACCTGGAAATTTCCTTTAAATCGATTCACAATTTATAAAGGCATAAGTATCTGTGTCGTTTTTTATTGTATTTTAGGACTTTGATCACTTTGTGGATCGCCGTACATTTGACGTGGTTAAATCTGACAAAATTTTTACCAGAATGATGACCAATCTAAATGGGAAAGAATGGAAGGATCTGCGCTCCGTCATGAGTCCCACTTTTACTACTGGACGTATCCGGCGCATGTTCCAATTTTTTAACACGTGTGGTCACGACTTGGCCCAGTACGTCAAGGACGCGAGTAAGAATGACGAAGTGATTGATTTCCAAGACGTTTTTGGGAGATACACAATGGCAGCCATTTCCTCGATTGCTTTCGGACTTCAAGCGGACACATTCACGAACCAAGACTCGCACTTTAGGAAGATGGCAATCAGATTTTCAAGTATTTCTCTCAAAAGGATGATCTCCTTCTTCGTTTACTTCCTACTTCCAAAGGTAGCAAACAGATTAGGGATTTCATTCTTGGACACAGTCTCCACCGATTTCTTTAGTGGGGTGGTTGAGCAGAATATTAAGCAGAGAAGGCAGAAGGGGAAAGATGAGGGGCGACAGGATTTTCTTCAAATGATGTTGGAGGCCCAAGCTGGACAGTTAAAAATGGACGAGAAGCACCTCGAGCCGGTGGACGACTATGAAAAAGATGCACGCATGAAAGAAAGTAACCTGAGCAAGAAGGATTACGCTGTAGTTCTAGATGACGTGACAGTTGTTGCCCAAAGTGTCCTTTTCTTTGTTGCCGGGGCTGACACCATTGAAACTCTGTTGACCTTTGCAGCTTACGAGTTGGCGCTAAATCCGGAGATCCAAGAAAGACTCGCGGAGGAAGTTACTCAGAGTTTGGACGAAAGTGATGGGAATTTAACGTATGATGCCACACATCAACTGAAATATTTGGATATGGTCATTTCAGGTAAAATGTTTTGGCTGAAAAAATAATAAACGTCAGGTGCCTATATGTGCGCTTTTAAATAATTTAATTTGCATGATTTGATTGACATAGAAACGCTCCGTATGCACCCACCAGCACCCCAAACGGAGAGAAAATGCTCACAAGACTACAAAATACCCGACACGAACGTTGTAATTAAAAAAGGAACTATTGTCGCAATTCCCATATCCGGTATTCAACATGACGAGAAGTATTACCCTGACCCATTCAAATTTAATCCTGAACATTTCAACGCCGAAAACAAAGCCAAGCGTCATCCCTACTCTTACCTAGCATTCGGACAAGGGCCAAGAAATTGTATCGGTAAGAAATATACTACAAATATAGTTTAAAAGAAATACATGTCGTGAATAAAGAATCAATATGACCCATTTCTAATTTAAACTAGAATTAAAAGGAGCTATGTCGAACACGTTCTTAAAAATGAATAAGAAAGCAATGCGTAAACTGTTAATAATAGTTTTTTAAAAGGTTCAAAATATTCTATTTACATGTTTTTGAAAATTTTACAATATATTCTAATTACATGTTTTTCAAAGGTGTAAAATGTTCTATTTGAATGCTTTTCAAAAATATAAAATGTTCTATTTGCATGTTTTTCAAAGGTGTGAAATGTTATATTTACATGTTTTTCAAAAGTGCAAAATGTTCTATTTACATGTTTTTTGAAAATTGTACATTATATTCTATTTACACGTTTTTGAAAGGTGCAAAATGTTCTATTTCCTTTTTCCTTCTTTTGTAGAAGTGAATTTTTTTGTTATTACAAGCATTCAAAATTATTGTATTTTAATAGTTTGTAGAAAATGTATTCTGTTTTAAACTTAAAATGGATATGGGTCATTTCTCTTCTTCACAGACTATATGTATGTTTTAAAATGGGCAAACCTATGAATAATTAATTTAAATGCATTTTTTATTGTTTATTTTTAGCAATGCGTTTTGCCTTAACAGAAGCAAAAGCAGCTCTTGCACATTTGGTGTACAATTTTAAAATTGAGCCTAGTGAGAAGACTCTGATCCCCATGAAATATTCTAAGAAATCTCCCATGAAACCAGAAAATGGAATGTGGTTAAAGTTTAAAGTTCGGGAAGGAGCTCAACAAAATGGATTTGTGCCATTGTAAAATTTTGAGAAATAAATTATTAAGTATTTAATAATCTTAACCATGTCTATTAAAGTGTGTATGTAATATATACTACTGACTTTTAATAAAAGCAGAATGTATTCCATTATCGCGACACCAATACAATGTATTATTATTGGTTTTAATTTATGTAATAAAGAGTTCCTTTTTTTAATAAAATAATATTTACGACCAAAATAAAGACCGTCCAGTTGGCAAATGGCAAATTGACTGTTATTACTTTGATTGCAACTTGCAACTATGTACATACCATCCAAAATCATTTCTTGTCCTATATTTCGGATTCTTACCTGATATTTCGGTATTCATTAAAAAAATACTACATATTTTTTATTGGTTAGACACATTATTGGTTTATCTCATTCCAATAATATTTCAGTGTTTTGATCGTAACGATATTATCTTACAAGTAATTTACGGGATTTTGAAAATTCTAAAATTTTCCAGTTTTTCAAAAATACGTCATTTCCTAATACAACACAGCCATATGTTACGTATACTTATATTTCAAAACAATTATTTTTTCAAATTTCACCGTGCACTATATAACTACCAGTAGTTGTGTCCAATTTGCATTATATTCGAAATACAACATCTCAGCATATAGAGATGCTTTTCAAAAACGTAATTTCTGGATATTTGAAAATTCGTAAAATTTTTGCGAAAAAGTTTTAAAATTGTTCATTTTTGAGGCCTAGGTTTTAATTAATTTTTTTTTAAATTAAAATTAATAAGGTTAAGTTGAAATTAAACTATAGGTTATTAACGCTATTTGGCTTCTGCAAAATCAAATCTTATGCAAATTCTTAATGATAACGGCATGAAGTTGCAGTGTGAAAGCTGCATATGGGTACTAAATAATATATGCCTTATTTAATAGTAGATGAAACTAGTTAATTCCTTACAAATCTGTAATGTGCAAATAAATTATGTAGCGTATAACATTTATTTACTGAGATTCTAGTACAAAATTATTATTTAAAACAGATAACAAGAATTTAGATTACTAAAAATTAATATGTAGTTTTTTAAGTTCATTTAATATATTGTATTTTGATTTTGAATGTTGTAAATATTTTAATGTGAAAACCATAGTTTTTAATTTTAACTCATTTTTAATTAGCACTAAACTTCATTAAATTTGAAATATGTATTTTCTTCCATCAGAGCGTGAATGTGACATCTCAATTAATATTCTATTAAAATGAACAAAAACCAGTTATAGGATCCCTAATGGACACGGGCTCGCAGTGTCCTGTGCAGCATTTATGAGAAACCACCTGTTTCGGATAGTACCGAAGGGAACACGGTTGCCCAGGACGAACACACTTCATGAAGTACATAAAGTTTAAACAGAACATTACTTAACTATCTCAAGCTGAAATTTATACTGCTGCTAATTTATTTCTGTTTTTACTTTTAACATTGACAGCAACAAAATTTTAAAACATCACCTGTGTCGGGGTCGGGGCTTCTGAAACAATTGCAAGAGCTGTAGCACATAATTTTAACTACTTGTCATAAATATACCTACCTATATAGTATACATATATTCAGGGATCGTCCCTAATGACGTCATTTAGATATCATAGTTTTTAGTACCCCCATATTTAACATTAAAATTTTTTCAACCTATTTTAACTACCTATTTAAATCAGGTTGAAAAAAATGCTTTTGGAAATGGGGGTTCTTAAAACTAAAATATTTGAAGGACTTCATTAGGGACGATCCCTGAATATCTATAACGAATATACCTCGGTAAGTTTTAATTCAAAAATTTCAATATTAAATTTTTGGATTTATTGAGAATATCAAAATACATGTGCGTAAATCGTCACAGCTAACCCGTTTAAGGCTTCTTCTCTTTAATTTACAACCTGGTAATTGGCAACTAAATAGCGGCAAATTCAAAATGTTTAATTTCGCTGTTAAGGCTGCCATTAAACAAGGGCTTTAGCCCTTGTTTTTTATGATTTATAATAAAATTTAAAGTTCATACGAAATAATTAATTACATTCACCGAAAAGCTTTTTGTAACATATGTTTCCTTTCCTGCTGACAAGTACAGTATAATTTATCCTCGGGGTTTGGGTTACATTCATTCTGACCACGATACTGCCCAAATGAAGTAATACGACTTACATTACCGATAAACTCAATTGGACCATTCTCTTCTCCACTAATCTTAATAGTGCCCTCAAACAGCCCGTTGCCTGGTTGAGTTAAGGCTGCAATCATAAAATACTTAAAATTCCCAGCGTTGTGATTTCTACCATTTGTTTGAAGATCCGTAGTATAGAAATATAATTGTCTTGCATAGGCATATTCCTCAAATCTTAATGGTAAGCATCTTTGGAAGATCCCTCTTTGTTTCAGCAGATCATTGACCCACTGGGCAATTGCTTCTCCGTAGCGGGGTGACAGCATTGCCACATTTAAATCTTCCTCTGCCGCTTCAATATTACACCGACAGTAGGTACTATGAACTCTACTGGACTCGCATGAGCGATCCCGGGGTATTTCTGTGAATAAAGAATACGAAGAATTATCTGTTTCCAAAGTATTATCACGCGTCTCTGAGTTTAAAGGAGACAGATTCAGAATGTCTTGGAGCGACTTGTGGAGATTTAATGGTGTCGTTAATACTTTGGAATTCTTCTTCAAATTAAAGCTCCACTGTGGTTTGGCTAGTTTCAGTCTCGGTGGTATTCGCATAAAAAACATGGGGAGGCTAGTTTCGAAGTAACCGGACACACTGTCTCGTCCAGTACCGTAACGTCTGCCGTGATCGCTCCAAAATATTATTATTGTGTTGTCCTTTGGTTTCCCTTCAAAATCATTGGATAGGAGATCTGAGAAATAATTGAGCAAGTCCTCATCGGCAAGTTGGAGCCCGTTAAAGTCGTCGTGACTAATAGAGGACATCCAAGAAAATAAGAAGTATGGGTAGGTTTCGTTGCTATAGACATCTCTTGCCATTTTCTTAATAAAAGTCTTGGAATAATCGAATAGGAAGTTTGCCTCAGTCATCCCTGACACACATCGATGAGGTTTTTTGTATCTGTGGCCATGTGTATATGGAAGTAACAAAGTTCTTGTGTAGTAGTCCGTGGGTTGCTTTCTAAATCCAGCTTGTCCAAAAATAGATATTTCTAAGTAGTCTTCCAGGTATGCCGTGACGTAGTTGTTCCAACTGTACTGCTTCCAAATAAATGGACAGTTGTCAGTCTGCACTGTGTCGTTTGGATAGCAGTCATATTTTCTTTGCTCTACCTCCATCCCCGTAAGAATTCCCATTATATTCGAAAATGAGTGGTCACCTGTTTTTGTGTAGCCTTTCATCTCAATAAAATCATTCTTCTGGAGGAAGGCCCTAGTTTGAGGTATTGAACGGATCGAGTGAAGTCTTGATGTGGTGTCTATACCAATAAGAAGGACGCTTAGTGGTGTTTGCAATGTACTGTTAATATTACCATTACTTTGTAGAGCATTTTTGGATTTTAAATCTAGATTCCTGACGAAAATACGGTCCCAGTAATTCTTTTTTTCCTTCGTTTTGATAGATTGGTGCTCAGGAGGGAAGACTTGAGCAAAATATGAGACTGTTGTTTTTTTGAGCATCGTCCCTGAGGTTGAATTGCATTTGACCATGATAAACTCCGCTGTTATTGTTGTTCCCTCGGCAGTATTATCTAGCGGAAGGCACTCTGACGAGCTAGATTTTTAAATGTAAAATTTAATGAAACGAGTATAACATCTGTTTTGCAAAACCTAAAGTTAATAGGGATATATAATTGTACATGCGTACAGGAAAAAAACTAATTTATCTAAAGATTGTCAAAGTTATTGTAATTATTACAGCGTAGTCCAATCCGCATTTTGATCGTCTTCCTCAATTCGATATAATTTTTCGAAACAACAGGTGGGAATTTGCCAAGTTGGAGAGAAATGTGATAAGTTTAATATTTCGTCTTTGAATCTCAATTGATTTCCAACAAGTTCCATTGGAGATTGTGACCTGGAACAGTTTGGTTTTTTGGCTGAAGTATTAAAATATTCCATTTGTTGTAGATCGAAGGGGTTCAAATCTTGAAGTCGACAGTTGTCCGTGTAGACTAAATATTTTGAACGAGATCTAATAAAAACCAAGAACAATGTCGATCAGAGTAGAGGCCGCATAAAAAACAAAAGTTCGACTTACTCCCAGCCCTTGAAGTATTTTTATTTGTACACTCGGGTGGGGTACCAGAGTGTACAAATAAAAATACTTCAACGCCTTACGAAATCTGGCTACTATAAATACATAGTTTTAAATTATTGAAATTTTTAACTGTTAAAAATATTTAATTAATATTTATCTGTTAAGCTACATATTAACGTACGCCGACGCCGACGCGCTAAGGTAATAAATGAAACCAACCTGTTTCTTCCGCTGCTCATAAAATATAAGTTATGCTGGTTTAAAGAGTATGACTGTCCTACAAATACGACAACATAGTTTGGGTTTAGAATGTGTTGAATTATGATGAATCCGAAAAGCACTGCCCCAGTAAGCATAATAAATACCAGCTTTCCTGTTGGAATTAAATTCAATCGGATATAAATTGTCATGATTTTGGTAGTTCTTGAAACCGCAACTCGTGTGGAATTAATATATTAAATACCCATGTATCTGAAAAAGCTGAAGTGGTAGGGAAGATTAATCGTCTGTTGCCTTTAGCATGTGGCTAATAAACACAAGCTAATATCACAGTAAATTTTTGAAACGACAATTTAACTGTGGATATTTGTAATGATTGCTTTTAGTTGCTTTTAATATAGCAAAGTTTTATAATTATGCGTACTTAATACAGTATACAGAATCTGACATGGATTTATGAGGGGTACTTGCTCAACCCAAATTTGTAGCATATAGTTACCAGTATATCTGACCAATGTTTTCCAGTATGTATTATATTCAAATTGGCCGAGTGATAGTGTGTAGGTATTACCACAATAGAAAAGAATTGAGCCATTATTGAGCTTTAACGAAATACTTCTCTGTTTTCTGTTGGTTATATTATTCTTTTTTTTACTTTGTATGTGTCAAGTTTTTATTTGTCTTGTCGGATTTATCAAATATTTAACATTTTACACTTTAAATGATGCGTATAACAATTCAAAAAATGTATATTATGCATGTTAAGTTAGTTATATTAGTTACACGTTGAAGTTTGAATAGTAGAAGTGTCTACTTGACAATGTCGACTTGCGTGTTTTTATTTCTAACTGGGTTTCAGAGTTCTGAGGTTAAATATATTATACAATGTGTCTCAAAATTTTAAACTCATCCCGGGTTATGTGGTTTATTTCCTTTCAAGAAGGAATTTTCCGGTGAAGTATTTACTTTCAGATGACAACCCACAAAAATTATGATTCGACGTTGATTGGCCCCCAGGGGTCACGTGGTTCTCATGTAAATAATTAAAAACCAAAAATCGGATGTCTCAAAATTTTAAACTCACTTCACGGTTTTTAAAATTCAAATGGCAATATCTCCCGGTTGAGCCAACGAAAAATTACGAAGATTGCTATGCGTACTCTCACATCTGTCAGTTATGCATTAAATCATTAACTTTGATTATTGGGTCACTGTAGCACCACGAAGAGTTGATGGAATGGTCTTAGCCGTATGTAACTCATGCCCGACTTATTAATAATTTAATCGGTTGACATTTGCGCTTGTATATAACAATTTAGTGATGCAAGGTGTGATTTTCTCATGTTATCAAATGGGCAAAAAAGTTGGCACGAGGATGACCCATCTTCTCCAACGCTACAAGTGCTACAGTGACCAGATAATCAAAGTAACAGATGTGAGAGTATGCTTAGCAATTTTCGTAATTTTTCATTGGTTAAGTCGGGAGATATTGCTATTTGAAGTTTTTAAAATCCGTGCAGTGAGTTTAAAATTTTGAGGCACCCGATTTTTAATTATTTTCAAGAGAACTTCGGGACCCCTGGAGGTCAATAAATGTCGAATCATAATTATTAGGGATTTGTCATCTAAAATTATAGCCTCACCGCACAGCAGACCTACGTAGGTTACCTCCGCAAAAAGCCTAGCTAGGTGCTGTGCAGAGAGCCGTGCCTAAGCCTAAGTGGGCGTCGTTTTCTCTAACTCCTTACCTACGTAAAATGCGTTAGGCAAGACCTAAATACCTACCTACGTAGGCCAGACGTGCTGTGCGGGTCTTACCTAATAGCCTCACCGCACGGCAGACCTAAGTAGGTTACCTCCGCAAAAAGCCTAGCTAGGTGCTGTGCGGAGAGCCGTGCCTAAGCCTAAGTGGGCGTCATTTTCTCTAACTCCTTACCTACGTAAAATGCGTTAGGCAAGACCTAAATACCTACCTATGTAGGCCAGACGTGCTGTGCGGGTCTTACCTAACTTAAGGCCCTGCTTTTAACACACGTTATTTTTCCCTCCCCCAACCAAGGATATCTTTGACACTCTCGTTCATTGGCTCTAAGCAAACATGAACCCGCGAGTTGAATTAACCAATCACGTTCGCTCTTCTTAATTTAGGTAAGGCTGTGCGGGGTATCTCTTCGTTGAGGTTACCTACAAGAGGTGACTGTGCGGAAAGCTTGACCTAACTATGCTACCTCCGTAGTTTACCTAAATAAATTGCTGTGCGGTGAGGCTATAACCTAACTTAAGGTCCTGCTTTTAACACACTTTATTTTTCCCTCCCCCAACCAAGGATATCTTTGACACTCTCGTTCATTGGCTCTAAGCAAACATGAACCCGCGAGTTGAATTAACCAATCACGTTCGCTCTTCTTAATTTAAGTAAGGCTGTGCGGGGTATCTCTTCGTTGAGGTTACCTACATGAGGTGACTGTGCGGAGAGCTTGACCTAACTATGCTACCTCCGTAGTTTACCTAAATAAATTGCTGTGCGGTGAGGCTATTAAAACTATATATCTCGCCCGAAAATTCTTTCTTGAAAATAAATAAACCACATAAACCGAGGTGAGTTTAAAATTGTAAGACACACTGTATGCAGGTCTACTACTAACAATAAGGTTCAATTTCAATGATAGATTAGTTGGGCTATTGCTTTACTATAAAGAATTGAATGGTGGATCTCATTAAGAATTTTACTTTGCTATTTTGTCACTCAACGTATGTGATTACAAATGTTTTCATTTTCTCTTTTGTATTAGAGTTTATTGTTTACTTTTATTGCGATGGATTTCTTACTAACTACTCATTAATGCGGCTTTTTTATTGTACTGTGTTTTCACCTGAATACATAATTACATCAAACAAGTTGCGTTAGCAATATTGTTTGCATTTTTAATTATGTAAGTTTGGTAGGTAGGTATATATATTGTCTCAAATAGATACGCAGTATTTCAAATCGTAAATGACATATTTATTTAAGCCTGTAATCTCTTGCAAATGTATTTATAGCCATCAAGCCACAGGTTGTATTTTCAGCCACTGACATGCCATATGAACGAGCCCTTCACTATATACTGAACTACTCGACTCCGCAAATGCAGTTGTAGTATTGGCATTCTTTTTTCTTTAAAGGTGTGTAAACCTCTGCTGCTCATTAATACTGATTTTTGCTATCGACGAAATGTATTGTAGAGAGCAACTGGTTCCAGATGTTTTTGAATTTCTGAAATTAAATCAAATGAAAGAATTAAAAATATTATTTAAAGCGGATTTATACATTTTTTTTTGGAAATTCATCAAATAGCACGTTAATAGTGTTTAGTGTTCTCAGTACTTTTACCTTAAATTGCATTTAAAATCTCTTGCTTAAACTAACATACTTGGTTTCCTCAAATGGTACGCCCCGCGTACTTCTAAAATTCCGAGTACCCTCTCAATTTGTACCCTCCATTTCAAACCTTGTCAATTGGTACCCTCCAATTTTTACTCTGTCAGGCACACTCCATTTTGTACCTCTCATTTTGCACCTTGTCAGTTGGTACTCAACATTTTGTACCCTATCAACCGGTGCCCTCCGTTTCGTACCCCGTCAATTTTTATCCTCCGTTTAGTAACTTATATCAACTAATACCCTCCATTTAGTACCCCGTCAATTAGTTCACTACATTTCGTACCCTGTCAACTGGTACCCTCTATTTTTTACCCTGTCAGCTGTTACCTCGATTTTGTACCCCGTCAGCTGTTACGTTACCTCGATTTTGTACCCCGTCAGCTGTTACGTTACCTCGATTTTGTACCCCGTCAGTTGTTACCTCCATTGTGTACCCTCGATTTCGTACTTTGCCAATTGGCACCCTCTATTTCTTTCCCAGTCAATTAGTACGTTCTATTTGTACCGTACATGACGTACCCCTTCAATAAGTACCTGATTTTCCTCTGTTGTAGTTGGATTTCCTTGAATTTTTATGTTGTATAACACATCGTAGTATTATTTTTCCCGTCAAATCAATCGGAAAAAAGGTTAAATTCTTCATGTTTCAATTCAAAGAGGGTACCAAATATGTATTAGAGGGGTACGAACTCTGGGGTACGACTCGGGTCGTAACCAGACTGGTTGTTCGCTTAATTTTTTCAAAAAATTTCATTACTTTAGTGAAATCCGTACAAAAATAACCATAACCATAATTACTCACTCTTACAGTCCCCAATATAAGGTTGAGATCGACGGGAAAGAATCTGTTCAGACGTCAAGTCTCGTCTTGCGACAGTTTTCGTGTCAACCTTTGCCTGAGGGATTCCGCTAAAGAAACTATCAACAGCCTCTGTGCCAATATCGGGAATGAAGTCAAAAATCTCAAGTCTCTCTAACTTTGGAAATGTTCCCCAGACCCAATTGTACAGCTTCGATTGAGGTCCACATTTAATCTTAAAATTGCACACGTTTGGAAACAGTTTTCCTAGTTTCATGCCACGATCAGGAAACGTGCTCAACTCTAAAGTGGTCACGCTTGGAATTGTGTCTCCACTGGAAATGTATTGACCATTACTCCCTGTGTGTTCCAAGGAAAAGAACGCCAGGAGCTTGTTGCACTTGTTATTGGAGCCAAGATCCACATCAAGTAAAACTTTTAACAGAGCCGGAAAGTAATCGGGCGGAATTTTATACGGATTTAGTTGGTGTTCAAATTGAAATGAGTTACGTTTATTGACGCATCTGTCAATAGCGACATTTCCTATACGATTCCGTTTTCTTTGCTGCTCCCTACTAATCATTCTTGCCCCAAGTGGATTTTCAATTAAATCGTTTTCTTGGATCAGTTTCAAACATTTAAGTTTTCTTAGTGGCGGGATTTTAATATTTCCAAGGAAGTCTTTAGGGTTCGCATGTAATTCTAAATATTTCAAGGTATCCTTGCTTCCTTCTAAAATTATGTTGAGGACTGTGATCACATGTCTGAGATTACTGTGTGAAGTTTGTTTTCCACTTATACACGTCAAATTGACTGTTAGTTTTCTCAGTTTAAGGGACGAGAGGCCGCTGTCACGTTTTAGAGCTTCGTCAAAAAGAATTGTACAATGATGATTTAAAGCGGGATTATAAAGTAGACATTTCACGAGATGAGCCTTTTTCAGTTTGACTAGAATTGATAGTGCTGCAAAGCCCACATCTTGAAACACACGGACATTTGGTGAGATGTCAATAAGTTGACCCAAAAATTCTGCTTTGGTCCAATGAAAAGTTGAACGCGGTCCTGCATTAATTTCTTTTAATTTATTTAGAGTAAGATTTGTATTCAAATTTTTAGCGCGTAATTTTTTTAAATGAAAAAATTCGTTTTGCATTTGTTCTGGACCATTCGTCTCAAATACGAAACATTTTGTAAAATCCAGTGAAACTAAATTAGGCATGTACAAGAATAACAGTGTTTCAACAACATGTGACGGGATTTTATTGTAAATGAAAAGTTTTTTGATATTCTTTCCCCAGAGTGACAATAATTTTGTGAGTTCATCTTCCTCAAGATGATAGTCCTCTTGGGGAAGTGAACGGCGGAGATTTTTGAGGGCCATTTCACATCCTGGGAGAAACTTGATTAATTTGATCAGATCTGGAAGCAGGCTATAAGGTGGTCGAGCACTGTAAAGTTTCAAGAGGGGTGGTGGGGTATGTTTATTTTTTTGGGAATTAGGGTGAATCTCTAGGAGTTGTTTGTAAGATGTTGGATTGACATTTCCGCCGATTGCCACTTGGCCGATTTTGAGAGCGACGTCACAAGCTCTTCGTTTAAGGAGGACGGAAGTGGCCGCATCCCTCCAGCATCGATTCACGAGTCGGAATCGGAGCAAATCTTGTGGAGTGAGAATTTTAAGGTTGTCAAGTATGACTAGTAGGATCTAAAAACGGTATGCGCTAAGCTGTTTCATATCGCTTTTTAAGATTTTATTTTTAGTTGAAATATGTGATAAAATTGAAATATTGTAAAAAATAATTTTAAGCATATCGTTTCTTAGGAAAAAATAGGACCTACAGGTTTTTAAAAAGAAGCGAATCAAAGACAACTACGGCACAAATCACTTACGCCGTGTGAAAATACACTCTTGCTTGGATCGTCATCTTTAGAATTGGCAGATTTGGATTTTAATGATGCAGCAATAACGTCAAGAGTGCTACTAGCTTTTGAAATTGTCTTTGTATCCGGGTTTGACGAGGAAAACCTGACACGCTTTGATGTTGAACTCATTTCTTACTTAAAAGTCAAAAAATGGAAACTGCAATTTATTTGCTCTGAGCCATCTACATTATATTAGCTGATCGCTGTTCGGTATGTAGTAAATGTTCAGTAATAATAGCGGTTACTGAAAGTAGATTGATTTAAACTCTCAGTGAAATATGTATTTGAGTGCAGTGCTCGTAGCAAAAATTGGAATCATTTTTTATTTTAAGTGTTTTTTCAATGAATAAGAATATGGGTCTTCTCGATTGGAATTTGCACGTATATAAAAATATGTAATAAATCTTTGAGTTGTAGAGTTCTTCTATAGGTACTGCGTCATCTTAATACATTACCAATGCTTTTATATTAGTTTAACGAGACTTAAATCTTTCTATCGACAAATCCACGTTATCCTTCATGTAGGAATATACCTAACAAGAACCGTTTTGTGATTGTTCTTGCTTCGTCTCGTCAACATGGCCGAGGTAAAACAAACGTACCGCAGTAGAAAAAATTACTGCAAATCGAATTTATTGCCTATTGACTATTAAACAAGTTTATAGTTGCAAATTATAAACTCTTTATTCAAAAACCTCTAAGCCGTTTTTAGTGCTATAAAATTTATTTATAGTTTGTGAATACTGAAAAGTTATGTACAAGCGCGATTAAAATCTGTTTTGTTGAATGTATGCTAGATTTTGAAGTGGGTTTAAATTATTTTATTTCTCAAATTCGATAATTTTAGCATTTGTAATGGAAGTCGGATGCCACAATACTTCAATTCAAAACCTTAGTGTAATTCCAAGGATGAAATACGTGTTTTTGATATACGTTCACATTCGTCGTGATACTGCAATTGAAAAATTAAACAAGTATTTACAAAGCTGGGCATAAGTTATTTCACGTTAATTATCTTTTAGGGCCCACTAACTAATTATGCATAAGCATGCTGGCAGTATTGTCGAATGTTGTGATAAAATTTACAAAATTGCTCTTATTTTTCCGGCTATTGGCAGTATTAAAAATGTGTATTCCCTTTCACACGTTTTGTATAATAAACTTACAAAACTGTAAGTGAACTCGAATTCTCAATCAAGTCTATTTGTAGTTAGGATTTAAAAATTAATGATTTAATTCGGTGCTTCTTCTGCATGTTTTAGTTCAAAGCAGGGTGTAAAAATATTTTAAAGTAAAATTATGTAATTACTTACCATAACGAGAGTAGACTTGGACTGGACTACATGCAACCATTATAACACACATAATATAATATAGTGTACAATTTAATAATTTTGTTATGTTTTGAGGTGCGTCATGACTTTTGAATGATTATACCAAGTATTTTATACAATAGAAATATTTCTCAAGCTACTATGCCATGATTGCGGAATATTTATCGCAAGTTGTGAAAGTATGCAAATTTATGTAAATGTTCTGCAGTATTTGCACAAAACATACATATATATGAAGTAAATATCACTGACAAATAAAATAATTTGTGTTTAAGTCACTAAAGACCTTCCCTGAAGAATAAAGTAATGGCTTATCATACAAGTACTTTTTAAACGAGGAATTCTACTGAAAGTTTAAAATAGTTGCACTGAATTTAAAAGTAATATCACTGAGCCAATAAGATTAACCCATTATGTAATAATTAGCAGGCAGATGCTTAATCAACAAATACCAAGGAATAACGTTTTTTAGATAATGCGCATACATAGCAGATGGCAGAACTGCTACCAAGAATATATATTGTATTGGTTTAAAACGCTGTATGACTACTTAAAGTAGGTTCATTTTTTTCCACTTGTTTCCTAATAAACTCTGAAGCTAGTGATGACATCTATTTAATATTTTATTTAGATGGTTTTGAAACGTTAGCAAAGTTTTAATTGCATGTTTTTTTTTGAAAAGTCAAAATGTTTTATTTAAATATTTTTAAACAGAGCAAAATTTTACATTTACATGTTTTTTGAAAAATCAGGTAGCCCGGGCTGCCTGCGCTGGCCACATCATCCGGCCCTGCGTTACAATGTACTAAACTAAAACGAGCACTAATTAGACACATAAATACTTAAATATGTACCATATATACAAATCTTCGTTTAGAAAACAGCTTCAACATTAAGCATTTTGAATAAAGTTTTCTTCCTCTCTCTCCCTCTAATACGTATCTTGCATTATCTCATTCTAGAACTGTGTGTTTCAAGAATATGAAGGTTCAAATTTTTCTTGTACTTGAATGACTTGGGACAGCCAGAGCATTGGAATGAAGTTTTCACTGTGTGACTTAACTTATGTTGAGAAAACAAAGAAGGGAATTTAAATAACTTTGAGCAAATTCTACACTTGTCTCTCTTTTCAATCATTCGGTCAAAGGCAATTCCTCTTTTTTCCTGCACTAAATGGAAAAAAGGTAACGGTGATCTGCCTGGTGGAAAAATTAAAACTTTGGGAAGATGATGTTTTTCATTCTAATGCAGCGCCACTTATGCATCTGAGAACGGAATAGAGTTCACGACACTTCCTCCCACAGATCTTTTTAAGATTCCGCAGACAGCATTGGCCATCTGACAGAAAAAGAAAAAGACCCATAGAAGGAGATAATAAAATTGAAATTAACTCGCAGCCCTTCAACTAAAGCGTCTATGAGCCACAAAAAAAATAAAAAGAATGCATCCCCGAGGCGAAAAGAAGGCAGGAGGAAGGAGTAGAGGCGAGCGTGCTTAGGCAGTTCCACAATCAACTCCAAGGAGAGAGGAGTTCCGTCCCCATTCCTTCTGAATCTTCATTTTCATTTTACCCCTTTTGGGTTTTTCTGGAGAAATCAGTGGAGAAGAATCGGAGAACATGGAAACACCAAGAGGGATAAGACGACTACAAGGGGATTGCCCCATTGGCTCCTGTTGGTGTCATCAGAAACCTAAAAATAAGAAAAAGAAAAATTGTAGTGACACCTTTTACATTTTTACATTCTTGTTTCTCGTGTTTTCCATATTCGCCATTCCTCTCTACAAATTTATCCTTAGTTTATCATAAATTAATTATTGAGGTCATTGGACTAAAGTATAAAATTGTAAATTTAAAATTATAAAATTGTGACTTACCTGGAATTAATCTGGACCTGGAATCGAGAAATCCTGTACGCACCGCTCCGGCGGTGCGCGTAACAATATTATTTGTAAAATATTATATTGTGTAATTTATTGGACAAAATCTGATAAGAAAACAAAACATGAATTAATAATCATTTCGTAATTTGCTGCCCCCGATCTTAAGTCGTATGAGGAAACGTATCATTTGAAATTAAATTTATATTTTCCTTTTTGATCGAATTAACTATTATAAAAATTTATCCGTAAACTTACCTTCTTCTCTCCGTTCGTTGTGTGCTCATTTCCAATTGGCTAAACCTGTATTGATTCTTATACTCAGCATCTCAGAGCCTAGAAATAATAAATCGAATTTGATTAAAGTAAAATAAGGCATGAACTCATTGGCATTATCATTAGGCGTCAGGTAAAGTTCATTGGACTCCCCAGACGTAATAAAGGGATCTGATATATGCATAAATGAAATAAAAATCTATAAAAATAACTTCAAAATTGAAGGGAAACATTGCGGGCGATTTCAGAACTCTGGCTAACTTTTGCGGGTTTGTCCTCCACGTTGGAGTGGGCGGTTAAGTTATAGCACGGACTGTATTACTCTGCAACATGGCTTTGTCATCGTCCACCCAACTCCCCAACTAATAAAATTAAAATAAATAAACTAAACTTAAATATAAAATTATACAAAAATTAAAATACAATGCAAAATTGAACTGACCTCATTAGGCAAAATTCAGGATCTTCGGCTGTACTGGAGTGAGGGACTTGACACTGCGTCTGTCTGTGATCTGAGGCTCTGTGTTAAGCAGACACACACAGCGGCGTCCACCCAACGTCTCCAGTATATATGTGGTTGCTGGAGTCGTTACCTTCACCACCATCCTGATGATCCTCCTGTAAAATAAAATAAAAATAAATAAATATGAACTTAAAATTATTACTTACCTAAATGACCATTAAAAATTCAGGACTGAGCAAATTGCTGGAACTGGAAGGTCAGGAACGAAAAGTGCTTGAAATTTGGAACGCTCAGTTAATCAAGCACTTGTTCCCGTTCCTTGCCCTTCCTAACCGGCGACGTTGGAGCTGAGGGCGGTCGGGCCTACAACCTCCACGCCAGCTCGTCCTCCTGAAAATAAAAATAAAAATAAACAAACTTAACCTAGAATTCCCATCATCCTCATTGGCAATAAATGAAATAAATTCAGCAAACTTTCTGAGGCAGACGGAATTTCCGGGTTTTGGCCATGGAACTCTCGACCGTGAACATACTCCGTTTGCCATCTACGGTCGACGGCTACCCGTGGTCCCCCGGGGATTCGAAAGCTCGTGGTGGCGAAGCCGGAAAATGGAAGATATTTCCCAAATTCCGACCTCCACCACCGAGCTACTTGCCTTTGGAAATCCAGCATACAAAGATTAACCTTAAATAATAATCATAAATAAATTCTTTTCATAAAATTAAAATAAAGACAATCAGAATATTTACCATTTGCAGCTATATCCAAAATTCTTGGCTTGAGTCTTTAGCTGATCCTCTCCCACTCCCCATGGGTCTCTAGCCCTACTAGAGTGGTGGATCACCCCCGTAAATAATCATTCTACCATCTGACATTTATCAATTATGCACCCTTATAAAAAGGGAGAATAATCTTTCATTTTCGGAAGATTTTGGATAATTAGCTTCTCGGAGGTAAGGTAGACTCAGGTATGGCCTCCCAACCGCTTCCCAAAGCGGGGGAGAATACCATATCGGTTTTACCTCACTCACTGTTTCGAAGGAACACATTTTTGAGCTGCAAACAAAACAACTGCTTTGCAATGTTTCTGATTTTCCATAATTTTAAGTGATTTACGAGCTTTATTTGTCTTTCTATCTAAATAAACCATCTTTAAATGATATTTAAGTTGCTTAGGAGATTTATACTCTTTGAATGTTGTGCACATCTCGCATTGGTTTGATGAGAAACTTAATGTTCTTTTAACTGATTATTAGACGCCCAGGAAGTCTCACATTTAAATACAGGACACTTAAATGGCTTGAATCCTCCGTGATTATTAGCTATGTGAACCCGTAGTTGGGAAGCTGCTACAAAAGATTTACGGCAAGTTTCACATGTAAATGTTTTGTCATCACTGTGTATTTTTTTGTGAACTCTACAACTGTACGGGCTAAAAAATGCTTTGCCACAAATATTACAAGCAAATTCTTTTGTATCCGCATGTGTCATTTTATGTAGTTTCAATTGACTGTACAATTTAAAACTTTTAGAACACTGCTCAAAATCGCATTTCCACTCTGTATTCTGATGCACAAGCCTGCGATGAGCTTTAAAATATGCTTCACGATCAAATGTTTTCGAGCAGAGCTCACATTGGATTCTGGTTGATGTTGATTCCAGTTTAATAATTAATTTACTAGCTTCATCATTAGGGTCAATTGGATTTTCCATCTGGACTTGATTTGTCCCAGTTTTAATTTCCTTGACATGGGAATCTGTGTGGAACCTGAGATCGCACTCAGAGTTGATAGTTTCTTGACACATGTAGCATTTTAATTCTTGTTTTGAATCAGAAATATGTTCATCAAATTCTGACTTATTCCTAAAGGATCTTAAGCACTTTCTATCACAGAAGAAGAATGTTTTGTGTTCCACTTCAAGGTGATGAATTTCCGTTTAAATTTCTTGGGACAGACGTCACAGAAATATTGAATTTCCGTATCATTATGCCGCTTCATGTGTTTCTCAAGTGTTTCTTGATTGTCAATGAATTGTTGGGAGCAGACGATACACTCAAAGGCTTTGTCCACGACCACGACGTGTTTATTCACAACGTGAAGTTCTAAGTCGGGTCGGCTAAACAATTCTTGAGAACAGATTTCACATTTGAAATAAATTAAATCCTCTCCTTTGTGGTTGTGCTGGAAGAATAAATGTTTTTGTAGTTGATGGTTGAAAAAATATGCTTTAGGACAAAGATCACATTTATGTCGTTTTATATTTGCTTGGGAGTGGCTTCTTTGGTGGGTTTTGAAGTTTGATGATTCAAATATTCAATAAAGGTTTTCAAGCAAACCTAGCTGGCATTGGAAACTAGGAGGGCCATGAACTCGTTTTATGTGTTTGGTGAGGATATATTGTGTTGCAAAGGATTTTACAAGTTGCTTATTTTCAAAACAATCGGTGCACTGAAAGGTTTTGTTGTTCAAATGTTTGGTCAGAATATGTTCTTTGAGACTCGAACCTTTTACAAACGATTTTGGACAAGTAGTGCATTTAAAATATTTAAAGGGCTTATTTGCCGTAGATCTAGGCCCTTCTAAAGCATTCTTGACCATCTCCATGCCTGTAATTTATAGCAAAAGAAAAAAAGCGTTGGTATTTATTTTTAAAAAATAAATAAAAACATGCCGAATGCAAAATAATGAATACGATGACAATCTATAGGAAACGCATTTTATTTGAACCCACTGCTTGTTGTTATACACGCTTAATACAACAATGCAGACTTTACCACGTAGCGATTGTTTTTTTATTTGATGACCAACAACCAAGCTTTAAACTAATTTAGTAAGAAATGTCAATAGTGTTCCTTTTTCTTTTAGTACTTAATGCAATATGTACTAATAAATAATGGGGCCAGCGCAGGCAGTCCTGGCTGCCAGCTGCCTGAATTTTCAAAAATCACGTAAATGGAACATTTTGTACTTTTAAAAATTATGTAAATATAACATTGACTTTGCAAAAACATGCAAATAAAATTGTTTGCACATCTAAACAACATGCAAATAAAACATTACTGACACTTTTTACAAAACATGTTATATTAGAATATTGAGCACTTTTTATATTAAAGTAAATAAAACATTTTAAACCATTCTAAAATGTGAAGACAACATTTTTGTTTGCCAAAATAAAATCTTCAATAAAATCAAAATAATATTTTTTGCATATACAAACAAATTGCTGCCTTAAAGTTAGTAATATTCGTTTGGGCTGCCCTGACTATGATATACTTACACTAATACACTACGAATCTAAATTAAAATCAAATTTTGCTTACTTAAGTCCACAGAATGAGCGCTCGCTTAAACTTCCTCTTTTAGTTAAAATTGGATAGCAAAGACCTAATTTTCAGCAGTCCGTGTCCCGTCAGTGGTCAGTCCCGTGTACTAGTCCTAGTACATATTTTTTATTGGTTAGACCCATTTACGTAATATTTATCACACATTTTTTGAAAATTCAGAAATTCGTTTTTGAAAAAGTTTAAAAAACGTTTATACCTGAGGCCTAGATTTTAATTAATTTTTGTAAAACTAAAATTAATAAGAAAATTTTACACAAAGTGAGAATTAAATTATGTTAATAAATGCTTCTGCAAAATCAAATCTTATGCAAATCTCAGCAGTAACGGCACGAGTTTGCAGAGTGTGTGAGCTGAGCGGCATGAGTGCTAAATAATATGCCTTAATTAATAGCAGTTGAAACTAGTTAATAGCTTACAAATTGTTATGTGCAAATAAATTAGTGAATATTTTTTATTTACTGACTGAGATTCAAGTAAAGCATTATTTGAAACAGATACCACTTTAGCATACTAGAAATTAAGAGTTTTTTAGGGTTTTCTAAAGTACTGTATTTCAATTTAAAGTTTTGTGAATATTCTAATCTGAAAAACATAGTTTTTATTTTTTATAATCGTTGCTTAATCAGCATAAAACGTCATTAAATTTGAAAACATGCATTTTCTTTCAGCAGAGCTTGAGGCTTAAATGTGACATCTGAACTAATATTCCAAGAAAGAACACCAACCCACAAATGGCCCTTTGATGGACTTGCATTCCCCTGTGCAGCAGTCATGAGAAACCTTCGGTTTCAGATTCAGATCGTTTAGAAGGGTACACGGTTTCCCAGGACCAACACACTTCATGAAGGACATAAAGGGAAAACAGAACATTAGATATCTCAAGCTCCAAATTTATACCACTACTAATTTATTTCTACCTTCACGTTTTACTTTTGCAGTAAAAAAATGTTAAAACATTACCTGTTTCTGTGTCGAAGCTTCCGAAACAGTTGGAGGAGCAGTAGCACATGACACTTGAACCTGGCTTGCTAAATTATAGAATCAACAAACATAAATATTAGAAGAAATGCCATTTTTATAAAAACTTAAGTCAAAATTTATAGCCATATATATATATGCATTTAAAATTGCGTTAAATAATGTTTTCAATACCTTCAGTTGCAAGTGGACCTGCGCAGACAGTTGTAAGCAGCGATGCTAGTGTGCTAACAGCCACGGCCACGATTAGCAACAAAAAACGCATACTTAAAATTTTTCTACAAAAACTTTTTCTACTTATTGTTAGAAAGATAATAATCTATAAAGTTATAATTTGTGAGCTATTTACAAAAAACGTAAAATGCCTATTTAAAGGAAATAATATCGACATGTCCCACAAATATTTGTGTGCAAAAAGTACACAAAGTTAAGCGTATTGTAACAGCAGCTGCTTCAATTTCCTTTGTTGTGTTGCATTCCTGGAATTACTGTGTATTTAAGCAATGTTTCTATTTAGTTGCAAATGTAGTAAACTATACACATGCTGGAATTACAGGTGTTGTTTTATGTATAGTCTATACAGATTTGTTAAGCTTACGATTAGTTAGAATAAATCATGTGTACATATTGTTTGCTGGGCAGCTGAAGTTTTGCAGGTATAGTTTCACTAATCTTTTTTTATTGTTTACTTTAAATATTTCATTACTAAAGCACTGATTGGAGCAAAGCCAATATCGCATGTGAAGAACCAAAATGACCACAATCAAAATGAGCTATTTAATGAAAACAAAATGAGAAACATGCATAAAATGTCAGTTAAGAGTTTTTGAAAAGCGTAAAATGTTCTATTTACATGTTTTTCAACAATGTAAAATGTCCTACTTACATGTTTTGGAAAAGGTACAAAATATTCTACATCCATGTTTTTGAAAAGGTGCAAAATGTTTTAATTCCATGTGTTGGAAAAGCTCAAAATGTTCTATTTACATGTTTTTGAAAAGGTGCAAATTGTTCTAATTCCATATTTTGAAAAAGGTGCAAATTGTTCTAATTCCATATTTTGAAAAAGGTGCAAAAATTTCTGATTCCATGTTTTTGAAAAGGTACAAAATGTTCTAATTCCTTGTTTTTGAAAAGGTGCAAATTGTTCTATTTAAATTCTCTCACGATATATTTGAATTATTTTGTAGATAGTGGATACTGTTTTTAGCTACAAATGGATATGGGTCATTTTGGTTCTTCAGAGACGATATTTAGGTAGCACTTTGCACATTTCCATTGTAAATTTGAGTAGGTCACAAACAAATGTGTATATTATGTACAATAGTCGATCACCTTTCTGGGATCCAAACTGTTAACCTGCTGCAAATAATATTAATCATTGTCACAACGGAAGTCATTAAAACTCTACAAGTAATTGCACTTAATAATGATGCGAATGACCAAACGATTGAAATCGACTTCAGCCAAAACGTATTGGATTTTGTATTTTGTACAAATCCAAATATTTATCGAGCTTCACGTTTTGATTGTTGCAAACCTGTTTGATTGCAATTTACTACTTAATTCATACAGCTGTTATGCTAAATGTACAGCTCCCAGTAGCTTTTTTTTTATTGCAAAATTATAACATTTCGTTGTACTAATTAATTCATACAGCTGCTATGCAAATTATATGATTCGCATGAATAACATTTTCTTAACGTGCAAATACATATTGTCCTTTGTGCATTCTTCCTCGCCACAGTCTTTACAATAATTACCTAGTTTGTATTTTTAGAATTTAAAATCCAACCTAATTTTTACCTGACAGTGCCCTTTTTCCAACCAGAATTTTGAAGTAGTTTTGTACAGATTAAGTTTTTGAGTTGCGTCTTTTTAATTAAGACTAACTTGAATTTGTTAATAAAACTCGGGTGAGACGTAAATCTAGTTGTTATTTCCACTGATCCAGAAACGTACCTTATTTGAAAGTACAAAATGAACCCAAACTACCTGGAGCGTATACAACCCTTTTATAAAGGAAATATAAAAGAAATTTTTCCATTTCAATTCCCCCAAAGAAAAAGAAAAGTAGGACCGAAAAAGAAACCAATGTGACCAAAACCACGATGTGATAGTATCAACAAAAACTCGCAAGTCTCTTCATCAAATTAACACAATGTTATTTCTGGTTATTTTTAGGCTGGGCTAAAAAGTTGAGTGTTCCGATCGGGTTTGAGTCAAAATTTCACAAAAAAAAAAAAAAAATTCATTTTACGATTTAATTGTTTTAAATTCAGAATATTTTAAAATCAGTTTTCATACAAAATTTACAAAAATTGTGCTTAAGATGTTTTTTTTGGACCCAACCGGAGCACTAAAAGCTGTACTCTGTATTTTAGATTGTATGTAGTTCATTGTAGCCTTATTCCAAGTTTTAAAATTCCCAGAGCCATTAATTCTCAATTCTCAAAAATCCTACTACTTTTTTATTAGTATATTTTACTCGGCTAATTTAGCTGCATTTGTTTTAATGTCTGCCGGTGTCACGATTTCATTTTTCCTTTGGCCTGATTTAAATGCAACACTTATTCAAGTATTACTACTTACTCCAGATCCGGACACATAGTCACATAGTACCATATGGATGATTTTTCTATTTTTCAAAAAAGGAGTGACATTTTGCATTTTTGCACATGATAAATGCCAGGCGGCAACTGCTAATGAAATATTTACCCTGGACAGTTTTAGGAGTAAACTTTGTTGGAGTCCAAATGTATCTCTATGAACCTAAAATTCATATTTTAAGAGAAGACTACACAAAACTACTTTTACACTAGGTTTTTGTAGGGGCGTAACTAGGTGGACTTTGTGAAGTGGCCAAAATACAAGGCTGAAAGTCATGCATATGTTAAATAGATCTTAAAAATAATGTTGGGTGCGAATTTACTACTTTAAGGGATCAAACATTAACGCACGTGAAGAGGATAACTAACTAACTTGTAGTATATTTCTTTTCTTTCCCTACCCTTCCTTACCTTTTGTATCCTCATGCCATGCGATGTTGCTGCACCATAATGTTCCTTCTGCTCTCTAAAATCTCCTGCCAGACCGGCGCACCTTCTAAATTATGCTCAAGCTCTAATACAACGCGGGGGGGTAAACCTCCGAGTTTTATTACAACGCGGGTCGTTCTAGTAGAGCATTTGCGGTACTGAAATAACCAATATTACATAAAAATTTAAAATCCGACTATTAAAATACTTGTAATAAGACAGCAGTAAACATTAATTATAACAACTGATAAATAAAATATGAATAAACTGTGATTGTCGTTGATGCCGCTGGCGATGTGAATAGTTCCACGTATTTATCCATTAATTTCAACTTTACACAAATAGATTTCCCAGTAAATAGCTGTGAGCCATTCCAGTTGGGGTCACAGGCCTTTCATGTGTGTACGCAGTGTAAATAAACTTCCCCAATAAATCCCAAAACTGCCTTTCATATGCACTTGAGACTCTGGTATTTATTCCTAAATTCATTTTGATTTCGTGCTTTAAAAGTGAACATTTAAAATATATACATATAATAATATCACACAAGTCTGAACTTTCTTAAAAAGATACACAAAACCCAATCAAATAAATTGCGATTTAATTCCTTATTTCTGCTAATTACATAAAATCGTAAAAATGGCAAATAACACGAGACAAGTACATGAGACTCTGGGGGAGCAGATGGCGGATCTGTTGCGGTGGAAACCGAAAAACTTTGATGTGACCTTCAGTGTTGGCCCGGACAAAATAAAAGTGAAAGCCGTCAAATTTATTCTTAAGGCAGCTTCGCCAGTTTTTGAGTGGGAATTCGAGAAACGATGGGAAAACAGAGTAGGGACAGTCGACAACGGAATTCCACTCCCAAATTGTGATCCGATCGCATTTCAGTGTTTCGTCAACGTGCGTAATAATATCGATTACCTATAATTACATATTATATTCTGCATTTAATTTGTATTTTAGTGTTAAAACTAAAGAAGTTTTAATAAAAACGATTATTGCTGTAGTTGTAATCAAAACTGCAAGTACTAATGAATGTTTTTATTCTGTTCACAGCTCCTGATTCTGGATGCGTGGTCATTGGATTCCATAAAATCTTTGAATTTATCACCAAACAATTTGCTCAATTTGCTTGGCCTATGTCGACGATACAAAATCCCGAAAGCGATTGGGAATTTGGAGGAGGCAGTCGATGATTTCAGACAGTACGCACATACAAGAAACCCAATCAATATAAATACAAAATGTGACTTAATTCCGAACAAAAAAATCAATTCTATTTAAATGCTCTAGATCCCTTGACAAATACAAAGACACGGGTGAATTTTTGGAAATTTCCCGTGAGAACTTGGAAACAATCTTTTCTTGTGAAAACATACCATTATTGGAAGAAACCAAGATTTACGAGTGCGCATTGAGGTATTTTTTGCGCAATATTTTCCAAGTCCCATTTTTTTGAAAGGATTTCTTTGCTTGTCTCCTTTCCTAATAAATACAGGTTTTCCATTTCAATTTAATTTCTAATCGATTAATTTATTCAAAAAAGCTGGGCAGGTAATCAGTGCAGAATTAAAGGACTTGAACCCACAGGAGAAAACTACCGCGAGGTTCTTGGCGCCTCTTTATATCAAATCCGATTCCCGACCATGTCCGCAGAAGAATTTACGAAAGCCGTTTTTTTCAAAAAGAATGTTCTAAAAGCAGAAGAAAAGTTGGCTGTTTACACATACATTGGATTGGACATGGATGAAAAGTGAGAGTTTTGTTTCAGTACGATTTTAGTAACTTATTAGGTCCAGCATTAAATTTTAATAATCCTAAATTTTTATTTTCAAGTGACATATCGTCTGTTAAGAACCAAAATGACCCATATCCAATTTAAGCTAGAATACAAATGTGCTATGTCATAAAAACAAAATGAGAAACATGCGTCAAATGTTATTTAGGAGCTTTTGAAAAGCGTAAAAGTTTCTATTTGTTCATTTTAGTCAACAATGTAAAATGCCTTATTTACATGTTTTATGAAAAAGTGCAAAGTGTTCTAATTCCATGTTTTTGAAAAGGTGTAAAGTTTTCTAATTCCATGTTTTCGAAAAGGTGCAAAATGTTCTAATTCCATGTTTTTGAAAGGTGCAAAATGTTCTATTTAAATGCTGTCAAGACATATATATTTAAATATTTTTGTAGATAGTGGATATTGTTGTTAGCTAAAAATGGATATGGGTCATTTTGGTTCTTCACAGTATATATTACGTTGGAATTAGGTAATTTGAAATTTTTAAAATTTTATTGCACAGGAAAAAGTGTGATAAATCGGAGCTTTCGTTTAAAACCAACCGCAGAGTGGCAGTAAAACTAGTAAGCAGAACCAACAGTGAAAACACGCCCACACCGCCTCAGATCACAAAGAACCTCACAAAAGTGAACACAACAAGTTCCACGCAAGGATGCTCAGTTCTTTCGTTGCCCCCACAATTCAAAATAAAAACCAGCCCATCCTTTGAGTGTGTTGGCCGCGGATGCTGGGGAGAGTAAGTAATAAAGCATCTTCTGAGTTAAAAGCTGGTGTTACATAGTTAGCAAGTTGTAGCAAGTTTTTGGAAAACAATTTCATTTTGAATTTACATTGGCAGCATCACGTCAGCAATGTTAGCATTATTAACTTTATTAACATCGTACGTGTTTCGCTTTAGTTTTGTGTTTTAAACGGTTTAAACCTACAACTTTTTTTATAGTTTTCAGGTAAATCAGCGGATTTCGTTGCATGGATTTGGTTTCTTGGGGTCCATCGATGGAGACGCACACTTCGACGTCACTATCCGAATTAGGAGATTGGTTAATTGTTTTGAGACATTTGACAGTGTGACATCTAAGAAAAATATTTTTGCCCGAAAAGGAAAAATCTTTCATTTTTGGTTAGATAAGCCAATTTCAGTGGAATCCAACACATACGACAGCGATTGGTTGAACTGCTATGAAATACACTACAGTTTGAAGGTAATGTTGAGCAAAACAATCATCATAAAAATCTACGAAAATTGTTTGTTGCTATGCAACTAAAATAGACTGGAGGTATAGTTATTGGATTCTGCATCTTCGTGGTTGCAATTAGATTATATCTATTTACTTTTTTTCACGCTAAAATACGTTACACACGTTTAGAAAATATCTTAACACGAATGTGGTTAGACCGTGGCAACAGGTTAAGCTGTCAACTTTGACAGGTTTAGTAGTAAATTTTGAAAATATTGAGAGTAGAGAAAACTGTTAACCACATGCAACTAGACTGTTGTTACAGAAACCCAACAGCAAACCTGGTTAAATCAACAGTTAACCTGTTGAAGCATTTATATCACTGTATATGTATGCTAAAATAGTAATCCAAAGTTAATGTGTTGTGTCAGTCCAGTGGTTAAGAAGCCAGGTTGGTATGCCAAAGGGTGGGGGTTCAAATATCCAGTTTTTGGTGCTATTTTTTATTTAATAAAATCTTTTTTAACAGGATTAGTGTTGCGTGATCCAACACCGATCTAGCATACTTACATGTTAGTCTAACAGGATACACTACAAATCACTAACCATAGTCCTGTTGACCGCGGTTAACAGGATTTACTGTAGATGTCGGAGTAACAAGAAACCAGTTAAAAATTAACAGTAAAGTAGTCAATTCGCTCCTATTTTTCTAAGCGTGTACAGCTTTTTGTCCATTTAAATTACAGGGACCCAACAACGAGTCACAATATAAAGGGTGTAATTTCACTGAGGAGTCGTTCGATGCGTCAGGTGTTCAATTTCACATTCGCAATAATTGGGATGATGGAAATGGAAACCCTTTGGCGGAGCTTCTTTATAAGGAAATTTGAAGATTTACTCTTTCCCCTTTCAAATACTTTCAAAACTACAACAAACAACTTGGTAGGAAAATAAAATTCGAACACAATATTATAAATCCTCTGACATGTGAACAAACCCCTGCAGAAATTGCAGAATAATTTACTTACGTGTCTATATAACTGAAACTACGTTTTTTTGCAGTTTACTATGAACAGCAGCCCAAAATGTAAATGTAGAAGCAAATTCATTTGAGTATTCGATTTATCCGCCATCCTGAGTGGGGTTCATAGCGTAGTAGAATGGATAGATTGGTAATTCTGTGGGGGTTTGGATGGTATGGTATGCATAAGTATTTCGTTTAATTTTAATTTATATTATTGTGTAATTTTAATGATGTCCGTCCGTTGTGAGCAGTACATTTGTATTTGCATTGATCAACTTGACACTTGCATAAAGATCACTCAAACTCAAACTCATGTCCTGTGCAATGAAGATACGAATTCATTATGTACTCGTAATTTACTTTATCATGTAGTAGTTGTAGTTCTATTAGAGTGCATACAATAACGTGTATACAATACGGTGTTATTATGAACTTGCATAAAACTCAATCAACCAAATAAATAGAATTAAACAGGGCATATAATGCATGTGTACAGAACATTGTGCGGAGCCTAGCTTTCTTAGGTAACTATTTCGGACTGATTTTATACGGTGGGTTTTACATTAAATTAGTTGAGCTCACCCACCCCGGTGTGGGTGGGTGGGTTCTTACATTAGCGGTTCATTGCATTAGCACTACTTAAACCAGGGCCGGATAACAAGGCCAGCAAAGGCAGCACACTCGCTGCCTGAATTTTCAAAAAACATGTAAATGGAACATTTTACGCTTTTCAAAAACATGCAAATACATTTTTCTGCACATTTCAAAAACATGGAAATAAAACATTTAACACTTTTCTTAAAACATGTGAATAGAACATTGAGCACTTCTCTCATTCTCTGAATCAAGTAAAAAGAACATTTTGCACTTTTCTAAAACACGGAAATACAACATTTTGCTATACCAAAGAAAAGCTTCAATAAAATTGAAATGGTGATTTTTGTATGGAAACAAATTGCTGCCTAAAAGTAATATTCCTATATCCGGCCCTGACGTAAACGGCTATCTTTAACAAGGTACGTCATCAATGCCCAAGTAGACAAGTTGACCCCTGAAACTACAAATGACTTCCTTTATTAAATAAGATACCTAAAATGAATTCTGGTCTGGCTTGGTTATGCACTTGAGCATATAGTAGCTTTTTACTAGTTTTTACACTACATACTTAGAGCTTAAAGTAGCTTCCAAATATAACTTTGGGTAGATGGTAAGATTACATACGGAATCGTCCCTCAATGGTGTCATGAAAAAATCTCAATTTTTAGGACCCTATAGGCCTCCCTTATCGTCGGCTTTACCATTGCGTAAGTGACCATGTTTAACTTGCTGTTTCTTCAGTTGCCAAGTAAGTAATTAAGACTAAGACAGTTAACCGTATATTGAGACAAAAGACCCACGACTGCATTTCTGCATGATCCCTAATAGGGAAAAGCAGGTAGCGAGTGATTAAATTGAATTGGATATATTGGTCCACAACAAACTATGTAATACAATGAACTTATCATTCCTTATTTATTTGAGCTGCTACTTTACGTATTATGCCAGGCAATGAGGCAATTGACCGACAGCGGCAGCGGCAGTGGCACACAATTTTATTATCAATCGTATCGTTACCATACTTCTGCTTAGTCCCTTTGTCCTATTCTCAAGTTTTTGGACCTGACGTGTGCACTAATTCCACACTAAAAGTTTCATCTAATTACTTTTACCTGCGGAGTACGTACGACGTACCGTACTGATATAATATTATTAATAATACCTAATAATAATAGACTACCATCATACGTCACCAGTCACCATTAAAATTTAAAAGCATTTGCCTTTCACTGTTTTTTTCTAATGTATTTATATGGGTTGGAAGGTCTCAGCGGGTTTTAGTTTTCTTAAACTCAAAATGAATTCATATTATCCCTTCATTTGCGGATGTTTGATCTCTATAGCTACATGTGGTAACAGATACTTACACTTATTACGCACCTTACTTTATTTTTAGCTGCCTCATTATCATTATAACTATGCATGACTTTGGCCTTCGTATATCGTCTAATTTAAACAGTTCAACCATGTTACGAACCTATAGAAAATAATTAAATACGCGGCTTTGCATAGGTAACTCCTGAAACTGACTCTGAGGATGATGCCGATAACCAAATAAAAAGGGCCACGTATTTACTGATAAATTCCAATTTTACACAAATAGAATTTCCAGTCAAATCGCTGTCAGCCAGAGCTATTCAGTTTCGGTCCATCACCTTTTCTTTCCACACAGTGTGAATCACAATTATCAATAAATCCTAAAACTGCCTAATATAATACACATTAATAAACCAAAAAATTGGATACAAATATAATTAAGCTTACTAAAAACGAAAAAGAAAGTTAAAGAAAATAAATAAATAAAGATATAACTACTGATTTAACTAAAACTTTTTCTGCCGATTGAATAAACAGTAGGAGAAATGACTGAAACGAATCAAGTAGAAAAAACTTTAGGGGAGCAGATGACGGATCTGTTGCTGCGAAATCCAAAAAACTTTGACGTCGTCTTCAGCGTCGGTCCAGAAAAAGTAAAAGTAGAAGCAGTTAAATTTATTCTCAAGGCTGCTTCGCCCGTTTTTGAACGAGAATTTGATCAAAATTGGGAAAAGAGAGAAGTGAAAGACGAGAACGGAATTCCACTTCCAACCGAGGATCCCAGTGCTTTACAGCTTTTTTTTAATGTGCGTAATAACTTGTCAAAAATAATTATTTACATATTCTGTTCAGTTTTTATTTGAATTGATTTTGTACGTTTTTGAACGATATCACAGTTGATAGTGATGCAGTATGCAGTGCAGTCGTAACACACTTTTAGTAATTTTTTAGTTAAAGCTGCAAAAATCTCTCATGAATGTCTTGGTTCTGTTCACAGTTGCTGATTTTGGATACTTGGTCAGTGGATTCCATAAAATCTTTAAAGTTGTCGCCAAACGATTTGCTGAATTTGCTTCGTCTCTGTCGACGATACGAAATTACCAAAGCGATTCAGAATTTGGAGGAGGCAGCCGAAGCTTTTATACTGTAAGATGCATGTTTCTAATAATATAGTTAAATAAAAATGGCATGCAATTAGTAATTGTAACGATAATAGATTCTATTTAAATAAATTAGATCCTTCCACAAATACAAAGACACGGAAGAATTTTTGGAAATATCTCGAGAGAATCTGGAAACTATCTTTTCTTATGAAAACATACCACTGGAAGAAATTAAGATCTATGAGTGCGCTATGAGGTATTTTTCGCAATATTTTCCAAGTCCCATTGTGAAAGGATTTCTTTGCTTTCATAATTAATATCTATTTTCTTTTTCAATTTATCCAATTTATTTATACCAGGTGGGCATATAATCAGTGCATAATGAAAGAGCTGGAGCTCACAGGAGATAATTATCGCACAGTTCTTGGCGGATGCTTATTTAAAGTCCGATTCCCAACAATGTCGAACGAAGATTTCACCAAAGCTTGTACATACAAGAAGGATGTTTTACAAGCCGGTGAACAGTTGGCTATTTACCTATTTATTGGGTTGGATATTGACGGAAAGCGAGTTTTGGATTAATATCCCCAATAGCACAAAACGAGTTTAAAACGTACTGTGGACCTAAACTTTAGTTGACGCCTACTTGTCCGCAACTCGTACAACTTCTGGAAAAGGTCCAGTATAATACGTCTGTAGGAGAAGATTATGCGCATCCCGGACACGTGCTCAGCTCGTGTTTTTGTTAGCTGGTCCGAAGTGGACCAGCTTAGGACCAACTTTTTGTGCCAGTTTAGGACCAACTCGTCGCACTCCCCTCCCCTTCCCTCTTTTACATAATTTTAACTATTAGTGAACTACAAACTTCTATTTTACTACAGTATTCATTCAGTTTATTCATTTAACATCATACTCATTCATTTTCATTCACTTTCCATCCCTGTGACATCTTCTAATGTTAACACACGCAATTGTGAATTACAACTCCAAGTTGTACATTGTATTTGAGGAAAATAATCTACTCACTTGATCACAATACACAATGTACTTAGTTAAAAAATAGTTTACAACTTCTGGCTGTTAATGTGCACAACTACAACACACATACACAACTTATTTTAAATATTTAAAGCATATAAATTGACAGTATATAGTATATATTATGGTGAATGTAAGTTTTACACACCTACCCACCTATAACACGTAACACACTAATCACAAAAACACTGTAAAAACATTTTAGCACTAATAATGTGTACTGAAACAAACAAAAATCTTGCAAATTGATTGTAAGGTGGGAAACATTAACCCTTTATAGCTAAAATTTGAATGATTTAAGATTTTTAAAACTTGAGCTTTCAGGAGTACTTGTTGACTCCATGAAAGTTTCAGGAAGACTAAAATGGCTGATGCAGCACGATGTTATGTAGGAAACTGTTTTATGTGGTAAGACAAGTTTAATCCAATATTTAAACGTGTTTCAGACTTGTCCGGTAGACGTTTAGGACGGACTTTTGAATTACGCCCACTACTTTTAACGACGAGTTTAAGACGAGTTTTAAACCAAGTTTAGACTTGTCCGGGGGACGTTTAGTATGAACCTTTTTAATCCCGCCTACATCTTTTTTTCGAAACACAATTAGTCCCAAATACGTCTTCGTGTCGTTTTAAAATCGTCTTCTCTACATGTACGAGTTTTGGACCACACTGACCAGTTGTGGATAGTATAAAACTCGTCTTGTGCTATTGGGGATATTATTTTAATTACGGAGGTCGAGCATTTAATTTAGGTTTCTTCATGTCTCGTTGGAATTAAGTAAATAATAAGAAACTCTTATACATTTGATTCACAGAAAAAAAAGGGGAAAGTCTGAGCTGCCGTTTATAACTGCCCGCAGAAAGGGATCTAAATTAAGCAGTACCAGCACAGCACAGCCTCCTATCACATCAAACCCCGGAGAAGTAAACACAAGTTCTTTCTCTGGATGTTCAGTTCTTTCGTTGCCCCCACAATACAAACTAACTACTAACCGACACTTTAGATGTAATGGCTCGTCATGCAGTAAACAGTAAGTTCCGCATACCCTGAACTACGATGTAATGCTAAATGTAATTAGATAAAATTCCCCGAAATAAAATTGAACTGAAACGGGTGTTTATAGGTTCAGAACCCCAACAACTTCATTCTTTCACTAATTGTCCACAGTTAAAAATGTTACTCCTCGGAGCTCACTGATGGGCTCAGAGGATGTATTAAATGTTACTCACTTTATTTGGGGTGACTTTTATCCGACATTTCTTTTTAGTTTTGTGTGACTTTGTGAGTAAAATCCACAACTATCTCAGTTTCCAGGTAAATCAGAAGATATCGCTCTACGGAATTGGTTTTTTGGGGCCCATCGAGGATGACACACACTTTGACGTCACTGTTCAAATCCGGAAAAGGAATGATGATTCATGGCAATTTAGTGAGACGTTTGCGAAAAATATTTTTGCCCAAAAAGGGAAAGTATTTCATTTCTTATTGGACGAGCCCATTCAATTGGAATCCAGTAATATTGACGGCAATTGGAATAACTATTATGTTATATACTTCAAATTAAAGGTAACTTTAGATGAAACAATACAAATTTATCCTCTGACAAATTCCGGAAAATGTATATGTATGTAACTATATAACATGATGGAGGTAGTTAGCTGATTGTACATCTTAGTTCAGTGGCAGCAATTAGCTCACCGGTTAATTTCTCTCTCGCTAATACATAACACATCTTTTTATGGGTGTAAATTACAGGGAACCAAACACATCTCGCAGTACAAAGTGAAATACCCAAAGGACGAGTGGTTTGAATCGTCAGGGGTTCATTTTTTTCTTAACTCATCTTGGAATAATGGAAGCCCTTTGGCAGAACTTCTTTTCAAGAAAATATGAAGCTTTCGCAGTTTTCTGTAAACAAAAGCCCAAAATGTAGAATCGAAACGGTAATAAACGAGAAGATAATTTTCAAATACCACATTTATATGAAGCTACTATGAACGTATGTAACGATACGACAAAATAATTCAGATGCTTTCGTTATTATTACACAGAAATCTAATTGTAAGTATGTAGATAAATTTTTAAGGTTTCTATATTTATAGTTAAAGCAGCAACTAGTAGTTTGAATGGTATATATCATTCATGTGTACAATTAGTTAGTTACCGGTCGAAATCTGTAACACAATGACATGTAAATTGAAAATTTTGCACTTTTCGAAAACATGTGAATAGAACAATTTGTACTCTTCGAAACCATTTAAATAGAATATTTTGCACTTTTTAAAAGCTCATAATTAACATTCTGTCTCATTAGGTACATTTTTAATTACATAGTTGATAGTTCACCATCAAAATGTTGCCTGGGATAGAAAACAGTTAATGCTAATAAAATTAATTATTACTGCAAACCGTATCAGCACTGTGCTTACAGCGATTTATTTACTGTTCAATTTTAAATAATTTTATAAACATTAAAAATTCCTGAAGACAACTCTTTGTCAACTCTTTTTAACCAAGGCAAGTCATCTAATCCTAATCCAAAATTTTCAGTTTGTTCTGATTCAGTCGTATTTTTACGCACAACAATATTTGTATTTTTAGCAAGACTACTTTTCATAGCATTTACAAAGTCTACAAACACGTCTTTGCTGTTATCGTTAACAAGGCTGGATAAATCATCAAAAATTAGCACTTCTGAACTGGCTATGTTGTCAATTGGAGTTTTTATAAGTTTATTGTTCACATCCATATGGATAACATTTACCGAAGCACGGGAGCTGAGTCCATGCTTGAGAATAATTTTCTTTTGAACATCAGCCCAAACAGAATTTTCCACGTATGACTGGATATTTTCCGAGTTTGACAATATACACGCCCCGTACACAAGTGAGCCGTCCTTTGATCCTATGACTGACACTTTTTTCCCCTGCAGATCTGGAAGAACAACTCCGAAGAGATTTGCAAGGGCACTTGGGCTGTAGGAAATAAAGTTCAATGCTACTTCAGTAATGTCAGTTGAGCTGCACAGTGAGCACACTCGGTCAGAATTCAGGTCTTGAGCTTCTAATGCGTCCTGCAAATCATCGAACAAGAAATTGTCTACTTCAAGAGGAGCCGCCGATGTCGGTGCCGGTTCCGGTTGGTTGTTTTTATTTTGGTAGCCAAATTGATTTTTTCGAATTAGCCTCCGTAAATCTGAGGTAATGAAGGGGATCTTGTCTTCAGCAACCATATGAAATTTCTTGTTTTCAGTTAGAACACTGGTCACTTCTTTTAGGTCAAAAGTACGGATCCAGTCTTTGAGTTGGGTCAAGACTATGCTCCCAGCAACTCGCTCCGTTTGAAGCATGAGTTCCAAAGTATATGATTTGGCTCTTGAAAGTGGGTCCTCAGCCTCGCACAGATGTTCTGGAAGCTTTATTTTATTTTGTAGGATTAGTTGCTTGTCCATTGCATTCAAGGTGGTGAAGCTATGCGCTGAGCTGGATTTTTAGATTATTGTGGATCGATATGGTTTCTTAGATCCCCTAAAAGCATCAAAATAAATGTACGTAATTAAAGAAAAATATCCATACTCATTAATAATAAATTACTGATTTTCACTAATTGATTAATTAATTACTGGTTACAATTCTGATAATAAACCGTATTCTTTGGGCTGACAGTATAGAACGGATCAGTTGGGTCAGATCGGATAACGGATTGGATCTGCTAACCCTTTATCCGGTCCGTTAGCTAGTTAAAGTACACAAACCGCATACTATGTCGAATATATCCAGATATCTGAAAAGATATTGTTACAGAATCTGCGAATATCCTAAATTAAAAAATCTACCAAAGGTTAAGTACGGCAGAAACAAACTGAACAGTTGCCAGTTTCCATTTATTTTCTTTAATTACCTGAGTACATGTGTACCACACTAACAAATACCATTATCTATCCTAACTCTAACTTTAAACTAAAATGATCTTAGAGTGTTATAGATACGGTCTAAAATTACAAGTTACTACCTAATTAATTGCGTTACCTTTGGCAACTCTGGCCTCTGGAATCGATAATTTTGTATTGCTGTTAAAATAAACGCGCCTGAAACACTTCCAAAATTCAGAAATACATAAGTATAAGAACCAAACGTAAATATTTTTTTATAAATGCAAGTATTAGTTTAAACGTTGAGCAGCAGCAGCACAGGAACAAGAAATATGTATAACTATGTATAATTATATTTGAGCATTTATGAAATTTTTGCAATATTATGTCCATGTGCTTTTGCAAGTTTTTCCAACTTGCATTTATTTATATTCATTGCCCAGCAGTCATAGGTGGGCATACCTCATGAGGGATGAGGGCATGCCTCGCGCTCACCCTCAGCCTCATTGCCGTGAGGGTGAGGGATGAGTGCGAGCGCAGATTTAAATTTTGTCTACCCATCACCGTGAGGGTGAGTGTAGTAGGACCCAGCAAACCTCTCATGAGGGTGAGGGTGAGGACATGCAAGTTGCACTCATCGCTCATCTCACGGCAGCAGTAAGCAGATGAAATTTGCATTTTCGTATTTATAAATTAGAAAAATACTGTATGTAGTACGCTGTCTAAGGCCGTTTTTGCTTTATTTACCTTATAATATTGCTTATAATTTTGTTACTTTAAACTCTATCCCCCTTTTACTTTGCCATTTATTTGATTTTTGTAATTCTGCATTAAACGGTGAGGCATGCATCATGAGGGAGAGGGTGAGTGCCTTGTATTTGAAAATGACACTCCTGAGGGTGAGTGCGAGCGAAAGTTTTAGATGGTGTGAGCGTGAGGGTGAGGCTGAGTGCATGCTCCTTTGTAGGTACCCCTCATGAGGTGAGCGTGAGTCAAATATGTTTGCCCAGCTATGCCAGCAGTTGCAGTTCAATTTTTGTAGTTAGAATTTGGCGCGTGGAAACAAGGATAAAAGATGGCAGTGTGAAGTGTGAAGGTGTAAAGTGTAACTTGTTTTTTTTTTTTTTAACGTTTAACTGTTTAATGTTTCTTGTTTCGTTTCTTTTTCTTATTATTTCTTAATATCTGTAATTCTTTTTTCTTTTCATTATTTATTCGTAATTTAATTTTTTTAATGTTCTCATTTAATCGTAATAATATATCGTGGGCGAAGGATCAAATCCGTTAACTTCCACTTTTCGCTAAAATCAAATCCGCTAACTTCCATTTTTACTAAAAAGCAAATCCGCTAACTTCCACTTTTGATTTAAATGAGCGTTTTAGCTGACCAATTCATAACAATATGGTTATGAAAAGTTGCAAATTGCTCTAACTACATATTGTAGAACGCAAAACGTTCTAACTTTATGGTATTAACAACTGCAAAAGGTTCTAACTACACGATTTTAAAACTCAAACTGATCTAACTTCGTGATTTAAACAAAATCCAAATAAACTAAATACATGATTTTAGTTGCAAACTGTTCTAACTACATTATTTCAACATGAAAATTGCTCTAACTACATGGTTTTAAGGAGTTCAAAATGTTCTAACTACACGGATTTAGGTTTCAAACTATTCTAACGAGGTGATTATAAAAACCTCAATATGTTATAATTGCATGTTTTCAAAATTTTGAAATATTCTAATTGCACATTACATATTACAAAATGCAAAATGTTCTAGATACAACATTTAAGACGTGCAAAAAGCTTTAACTAGATGGAATCTTCATAGGCACGTAAAAATAACATTTTGAGATTTTTAAAATCAAGTATTTGGAGCATTCTGCCATTTTTAAAATCACTTGGATTAGTTTGCAACTTAAAACAATGTAGTTAGAACATTTTTAATTTCTGAAAATCATGTAAAGATTTATTAGTTTGCAACTTAAAAGGATGCAGTTCGAGCATTTTGTATTTTTGAAAATCATGTAGAGTTATAATTTTCAAGCTTAAAACGATGTAGTTAGAAGATTTTGTCTTATTTAAATCATCTAGTTAGAACAGTTTGAAACTTAGAATCAGGTGGTTAAAACATTTTGAAATTTTTAAAACAATGTAGTTAGAACAGTTTGCGACTAAAATAAAGTATTTAGTTTATTTTGAATTTGTTTGAATCACGAAGTTAGATCAGTTTGAGTTTTAAAATCGTGTAGTTAGAACCTTTTGCAGTTGTTAATGCCATATAGTTAGAACGTTTTGCGATTTAGGATTTGATGCAATTAGAGCAATTTGCTTTTTTCATAACCATGTTGTTATGAATTGGTCAGCTAAAACGCTCATTTAAATCAAAAGTGGAAGTTAGCGGATTTGCTTTTTTAGTAAAAATGGAAGTTAGCGGATTTGATCCTTCGCCAACGATATTCCTAATATTTCGTAATTCGTGATCGTATGTAATTGTATATTCATACTTAATGTAAGTATTGTAAGTCGCATCGTAGGTGTAATTCGTTGTCCTAATTGTTATCTGCTTGAAATGCATGTAATTAATAGTGTAATAAATTTAATTAGGTGTTGTAAGTTAAAAGTACTTTAGTAGGCACTTACTTCCTCCTCAGTGTCAGTGTAGCCAGTTAAGTACGCCAAAAATAATGTTGTACTCTCACATTCATTATTTCATATAGCGCCGGTGAATAATCATTTTTGCCTAAGTCCAGTCCAGAACTAAAAGCATTACTGCCCCAGTCCATTCGTTTCTTAAAAGCACATTTGCCCAAGTCCATGCAAATCCTGTTCAAACCTGCACAGTTCGGTGGACTTGGGCAAACGTGCTTTTAAGAAACGAATGGACTTGGGCAGTAATGCTTTTAGTTCTGGACTGGACTTAGGCAAAAATGCTTCTTCACCGGCGATAGGTAGGTACAAATTTTTAAGTATATATTTCCATTAAAACGGTGTTAAAAGTTTTCTTAGTACTATGGAAAAACATTTTGCCATTTTACTTGTTTTGAAAATTGTAAAATGTTCTATTTATATTTTTGAAAAGTACAAAATGTTCTATATTTGCATGGTTTTGAAAAGAACATAATGTTCCATTTGCATCTTTTTTGAAAAGTACAAAATGTTCAATTTGCATGTTTTTGAAAAGTACAAAATGCCCTGCTTACATAGTTTTGAAAAGTACAAAATTTTCAAAAGCAAGGAAACTGAATTTACGATTTTTTTTGTTTTTATTTTTACTAATATCCGAATTCGCATGAGTTCTTCGGTCATGTTCCTGAAGGTACCTAAGAGCTTTGAACGATTTGGATGGAGTGCAGATCTGACCTGACAGTTAAATATTTTGTCTGTTTGGTGGGAAGTTGAATGTCGTTTTAAACGATAACTAGTCACCCATGACGTGCCACAGTTAGGGACGGGGCATTTAAATGTTTTGAGTTCCCCGTGGATATGTGATGCATGGCATGATACTTAAGTTGGCGCATTGTTGAGAAAGAATTATTATTGGGACAAATTGTATACTTCAACTTGTGACTATTTACGTCCGCGTGCGTCCTTTCGTGCTCGGTTAACCCTTTCCGGAGGTGAAACGAGTGCTGACAAATAATGCAGACAAATGGTCTTGTGTATTTTATTGCTCAATACTTGTAGATGCATATAATTAATTATGTATACCACCTGTGTGAAAATGTTTTTAAGCTGTGTGTGATTTGAAAAGCTAGATATATGATTAACTATGAACATGCATTGGTTCGGAGATTTGTAATTTATAACTCTAATATAACTAATAAAATTAATTATTGAACAATGTAAAATATTATATAGCTAATGTCTCTATCAGTTGTCGGTATCGTCAAGTATGCGAATAATAATGTAGTACTCATATTCATTATTACATATTTAATTTAATTAAATATTTCCGTTAAAATGGAGTTAAAAGTTTTCTTAATATTTAATAAATTTACAACTAACGGCCGACATAGTTAAAATCAATATTAATGTTTCAGTAACCCTCTCTTTAATTAACTCTACTAAACTAAGCATTACAAATTATTTAAAAGTTCAGTTTGAAACAAGCTAGCAGATGTACTTACTCTTAAGGACCAACTTTTATACTATAACTATGACCTTTTAGAAAGTCTAAATATTCCACCAAGATTTTAAATAGTTGGTTCGATTTGAATATGCATATAATAATTAACAGTTAAAACATTCGAAAGTAGGTAATTTTAGGTCATTAATTGTCGACAGTCAAGACTAAAAATGACTCGTAAAGTCTTATATCTATTTTCACCCAAAAAATAAAACTGCGCTAATTACATCAAAAATATAAAATACCGTGAGCATGAAAGAATAGAATTAAATAGAACATTCTAGTATACTTCAAAAAATATGCAAATAGAACATTTTACACTGTTCTATAATAATTACTTAGGTGCGCTAAATACATTTTTTTAAGATCACTATTGCAAACAAAAAATTGCAATCTGCACTACATTAAAAATAATATTTTTAAGATTTTACCTAAAATATGTCATCAAAAAATGTGAGGAGGAAAAAAATTTACTAAAAATACACAAAACAAAAACCAATAAAGTTGCAATTTTTACAAAAACGCTTTAATATTGACCCCAAAGCTTTGAATTTTAAAAACTAGTCTTGGAAGGCGGACTTTCGGAAGTTGATGTGCTTCTTGGGAATGAAGAGCCATTTCTTTTCCATCCTTCGTCTCGAAAGAACAAAACTCTAAGCTACAAAAAAGTATATCTTGTTCTTCTTCACTTTCAAGTTCACTTTCAAAGCTGCATTCTGAAAATGTGTCGCTATCACTTTCTCCTGATGAATTTAGAACTGGCCCTTCTTCTTGTATCTTGTAAGTTGTAAATACTTTGTTGCACATTTTACAGCGCTCAGTGCACCTCTCTGAAGCATGCTGAATTTCTAAATGTTCCCATAAATCAATTTTCATCGTGTATGAAAATTCACATAAATGGCATTTCATTGTATGATGCTCCACGTGAGATTCTAATGCTCTAGAAGTTCCAAATAATAAGGGGCATATTTCACAATTGTACGGATTTTTGGAAGAGCTCTCTTTTTTAAATCGTTTTAAATTAAAAAACAATTTCGAAAATTTGATCTCACAATCATCACACACACGAGGAGTTGGCTTCTTAGGTAATATTTTCAAAGACAAACCGTGACCATTTACCTCCTTAATACCGGTATCGGTACGGGTACCGGTGCCGGGAGCACTCTGTCTGATTTCTGTTATGTGTCGGTCTTGATTGCATCCTACAATGTGCAGTTGAAGATCTTTCTCTTCACCAAATGTTTTAAAGCAATTCAAACAGTAAAATAAATCCTGATGCATAACTTGAAAGTGATTACGAATCTGGATTTTATACTGAAAACCTCTGGAACAGACATCACAAAAATAATTGGAGCGGTTGCGGTTCTGAATACAATTATTTTTTCTTTTATGACTGGTCAAATGTGACTTCAAAGATTCTTCGTCGATGAAACTTTTCGTACAAACAGAACACTGAAAACCCTTGTGTTGGTTTACAACATGAGCCTCTAGTCCAGAAACAGTCGAAAAAGTTTTAGTACAGAATTTGCATGGGAGCAATTTACGTGGGCTATGAGTAGAAGCAGTAGAAGAATTATTTTTGCCCGCACCTTCGTTCCCAACGTTATTTGTCTTGTGCTTTTGGAGTATATGCCTCTTCTTCCCAAATTTTGTTGTGAAGCTTTTTGAGCAGGCGTTACACTTAAACTTGCGAATTTGATGGGTAGTTTTTTTTTGTTCGTGTGTAGTCAAGTTATTTGCAATTTTCGAAAATGATGTACGAATGCTAGGGATGGTACTGATGTTGGTTCTTGCTTTTTCGGAGGTCTTGGAAGTTCCATTGATGTGGCTTAAAGAAATATGAAGTGCCACTGCATTTTTAGAGGGAAAACTTCTTTTGCAATGGCCACATGCAAAGGTTTTCTTTTTACTGACTAGTCCTCGTTTTGCATTTAGTCTGTGATCAACTTCATCGGCTAGAGGATCGCTGTTTTCAAGTAAGTCGGCGGAGGTATCCTCAATTTCAGTTTTTATCTGTATGCCGGGTTCGGTATCGGTGGCTTCTGATTCGAGATTTGGCTGCAAGGTGTCCAAGTTTTCATCATGATATTGAAATTGAATGGTTGGTATTAACAAAGTTTGGAATGTAGAATTGGACCCCCCAGTTTCTGGAAATAATTCAGGTAGGATTCTTGGGTTTTCGATAAATTCCATGGCAGTATTCTCGCTCTCATGGATGTCGTTGAGGTTAGAATAGTTTTCGCCTTCCAGGTCAAAAGCGCCTTCAATTTTGACAATTGTGATTTCCGATTCGAGATCCATGTCTAAGACAAGTGGAGTGATGAGTGATGTTTGTGGCTGGTTCTGGTTCTGATTGGTGATCGCTAAGGATGGTCCTTTAGCCACTCGTAATCCGTAATATTCTAAATTAAATGTAAAAAATTAGTTCAATCACTAGCCACTACCAACTACTAAACGATCAATTTTAGAAGCATTAAAAATAGATGTAAAATCTATAAATTCAGTTACTAATCAAAAATAATTTTTTCAATAAATGATCCTACTTTGTACTTATTTATTAGCGAAATAAAAATACATCTTGGGAAGACGTGTAATAACCGCAGATTAAGCATTGCAAAATGAAGCATATTATGCAATAACATAACTTAGCATAAATTACCGATATCTCGTTGCTCGTATATTTACAACTGATTATAATAAAGTACATAGTCGATAATATTTTACCTTCAACGACTTTTGACGAATTATAACAATCCAAAATTCAACCGATGCAACCGAGTCTTCATTCTGGTGTTTTCCTTAAATTGTAAATGTAAAATAAAAAAAATAAAAAATAAAACTTTGTTAAGTAAAAAGTTTAGAAGAGTTGTTCAGATGAAATAGCAAAAAATGTGAATTTTACAGGCGTAGAAAATGTACGTTTATTATATTACATACAAAATTAGTCGTTTTACCTTGCACAATAAAGTAATTTTTAATGAATTTTGCCTTAGTAGTTACTTAAACTTTCAACTCACTAGTGACAAGTCAATTTAATTTAATAATTCGATATTTTGCAATTTCCAATATTTTACAATTTACAATCAAAAGTGTGGACCACAGACATTTTATAATTTCGCGCCAGCATACAAACCAATAAGGAACTCAAATTTTTCACAGATTTAGTCATTTCTATGTCCTTTTCATACCTTTTCCTTTAATGGGGGTTTATCATCGTATATCGTTGTAGTTGTTGTGTAGTTAAAGTAATTTTTGTAATTTTTTAAGGCGAATTTAATAATTATATCTCCTTACATAATAAGATTATTAGTTAGGCCATCCAGCGGACAAAAAGGCGTATTGCAAGTTCATAAATTTTATTTATAAAGAATGTGTTGATAATTGTTATTAACTTATATGTACACTCCCAAAACTTCAAAAACTCCAAAAACTCCCCTAGGAGTTTTGGGAGTTCAAGGGAGTTTTAAAACTAGGGAGTTTTGGAGGAAGTTTTGGGAGTTTTAGGCTCCCTGGGGAGCCTTCAATACTCCGGGCGCGAAACGCAGGGAGTTTTGAATTGGCCATCCCTAGTTAGGCCTATTTAACATGTTATTAAATGGTAGTACACGGGCCTAAAATAGTAGGAGGGCCTGTAATTGTGGACTGGTCTTGGAGACCAGAATTTGAATAGTAGACTGGGTCCAGTATATTACAGGGAATGCGGTATAGTACTTAACTACTAACATAACTAACAGGTTAGTAATATTAATCTAGTAACTTAGGTCTACTTTCAAAAATGTAACTAATCACTTATATAGTGCTAATTCGCGTAAAGGTGATCAGGTTTATTTTTTCAAAACTCCAAGGACCTGTATCTTTTTACTTAGCCAACGTACTCTAAATGAGAAGCTGTAATTATACTCCTCTTTTAATACTGTATGTGCTAAAAAAAATAGTGTCGAAAAGTTGCAAGATATACAGGTCATTCATTGCACGAAAGGACCGCTCAAAGTACAGCTCCCCAAGTGTCCCTAATGTTATCGTTATCAGTTACCTCAAGCCTCAAATACATTTAAAGTTAATGGAAAAGTCGGGTCTTAAATGTGATCGGCATAAAAAATTCAAAAAAAGCACTCAAAACTTTCATGCTTTTACATTGCTATAGTTTTTAAGGAAAGAAGCTGAAATCGGTAGTAAAGATAGTTAAGACCATATACGCTGTATGGATATTAGTTACTTATCGTTAGATTTTTATAGGCCGTACTATTTAAACGGCAGCCACTGATCCCCTTTTGGGGGTGATCACCTATAAGCACCTTAGTACTACTTACATAGTTAATTTTAATTCTCACATGATTTCAAATCTGGCGTTACTTTAGTGCAGTACATTACAACAGTGTAGTTAGCATATTTTAACAAGTAAAAACTCCTAATGACCCAATGACCCATTTCCAAGTTTATCAAAAACCAAAATGCATTATCTACAATTTAAAACATTTTGATGCTAATACAGGGTGGGCCATTTATTCCGGAAGATTCTAGCAGGCTATAAAAGCCAACTTTATTACTCGAATATGTTCTAGCAAAAATTTTAAAAATTTCAAAATTTCAAATTTCGAAATTTTTTAAAAAATTTGAAATTTCAAAAATTTCAAAATTTAAAATTTCAAAATTAAAATTTTTTTAAATGTTTGCCAGGTTTTTTTTTGTTCGGAAATTTAAAGTCCAATGTTTTTAGTCTGCATTTTTCTACGCTTTAATTTTAAATAAAAGTTGTTAAAAAACAATTTTAGGATTGTCGAAAAAATCTAAAAACTGTGATTTTTGTTAGTTAGGCCATTTTGTAACTTATTCATAACCGATTGAAATGAATGAGGTGTCAAACAAATCTCCCAGAAATTGTCTTCATTTTAGTATATTGTTAGTTTTATTCGAATAATAAACTTGGCTTTTATAGCCTGTTAGAATCTTTCGTAATAAATGGCCCACCCTGTACTTGTACGCAGAATATTTTACACTTTTCCCACTTTTCAAAAAACTTAGAATTAACATTTTACGCTTCTATTTCATTAAGTGGGTTTTTTGGGGGTTTTCATAGCTTGTGGAAGCGAATTTGACGGGTGTGACTAATGCTCGGGTGCGACGCAAGGGGGCGACTAATACCCAGGTGCGAGTAAGACGGGTCTGTGTAATGTGGGTACGAGTTTTCAGGGTGCGACTTATGACGGTACCGCTTTTTGACATAGCTCATAAGAATTCTATAGCTTAAATTAAAGATAGATCATTTTGGTTCTTCACTAATGATACATAATATTTTATGGAATATGGATGTACATGTAGGACAAAAACCAGACCATAAAAAATTTAAATACTAACAATTCAAAAAGGTTTGATATTTATTAACGTACAAGTAAAGTGGCCCGTTCTACGGACGGAATGTATCAGCTTATATGCGAATAAGTCTTATTTATGTAAGTGATTAAACAATATTGAGACAAATATAATAGTAACTACATGTCCTATAAGACACCCAGAGTCCAGAGGCACTGTAGTAGGGTTCGCCCTAATTGTGATAGGGTTTATTGTTTATTTTTTCAAAACTTCAAGTTTCTGTACATTTTTACAAATTCGAGGTACAGTGAAAGACAAGGTATTATAAGTTGCTAAAGATAAAGGTCACTGTACGAAAAAAGTTAAAAAAGATTTAATAATCACTTAATTACACTGGCGGGGTTCACAAAAAAAATCTTCGCCGTTTATTATTTATGGTATTATGGAATTGCCCGAAAAATACACTAAATTAAAAACTTGGGGTGGGGCCGGGGGTCGCACTCCTAAAATTCGATGAAATATTCTTCGATGATCCTCCAACTGTGCTTCACGATCGAAAATCATCAAACAAACGCTGCAACTAATTTGTTTCTCTTCAAGTAAAACTTCATCATTAAATTCATCTTTTACAATTTTCAATGGATCTTCTTCCTCTACATCCTCTTCAATTTTGATCGATTTTATTCTTTCTTCGTTTAAATGGCCATCCGAGTGAATGTTGAAATTACAACGGGACGACAAGGACACAGAACAGACTTGACACTGGATTTTAACTGGGATGCTAAAATCATTAGTTTTGGTTCCCCTCCAATCTAAATGCTCATCAAATTCACACTTATTCTCAAAGGAGAATCTTCCGCACTTGTAACAGTAGTAATTTCTTTGATGAACTTTTTTTAGGTGAGCTGCCAACTCTCCCTTAAATCTGAATCCCGCGTCCGTGTTAATATCGGAGCATAGATTGCAGAAATAACTTATGGGTTTCTCCCCATGTTTTTTCTCAACATGCTTCGCTAAAGATTCTTGGTCAATAAATTTGTTGGAGCAGACCAAACACTCAAATTCCTTGTCCTCGACATGCTTATTCACGATGTGAACTTTTAATTTTGATGTTGTTGCAAATTGTTGCTGACAGAATCCACAGGGAAACAAGAGCAAATCCTCACTTTTTTGGCCGTGGACGAAATAGTTATGTATCTGCAGGTTCCTTTTGGAAGTACAACATTTATTCGGACAAATGTCACAATTAAATTTGGACCCAGTCACCGTCTCTGTCTCTGTAGGGTGACAGCTTTTCATATGTTTATTTAATTCGCCCATGAATCTGAATGCCTTGAAACACACTTTACATTTATATAACAGAGGATTAGTTTTTTTTGCAGTATTTCGTTCTCGTTCTCGACGAGATTTTCCATTTGGAACTCGAACATGGTGTTGCTTTTGTTGATGAATCCTGAGGTGCTTACTACTTTTGTACGAATTTGAGCAGACCGAACAAATTTCTGGTCTTAAGGAAGAGTGGCTAATTAAATGATCGTTGAGGTAGGATTGTATGACAAAGGATTTGGGACAGGACGGACACTTGTATGGTCTAGCCCCTTCGCCCTTGTGCTCTTGAGCCGTATGCATTTTAAGATAGTGTTTCCTACAAAAATCTTTGAGGCATTTCTTACATTTGTAGCGTTTTTTAGGGCGGTCCTCTTTTCTGCCGGTGGCTTTTTTAACATTTTGATAATTTGCTAATTCTAAGTCTGATGAACCTGGTCCTGGCAGTTTTGCTATTTGTTTCAAATTTGATCCTGATCTTATTTCCGGATGAAAAGCAATTGATGTGCCTGATGTTAATTCACAATTCTGTGAGCTATGAAGCCATGGTATTTGTACTTGTACTGCTGATTGCGTTTCGTCACCTGCAATGGACCCGTAATTATTTTCTTCGTGGCTCTGAATTGAGTAATTACCTTCGATTTTGACAATCTTGATATCCATGACTGAACTAATAGTGTAACAAGTCTTCAGTTAGTAACTACAGTGCAGAAACAAAAATGCACACAAGGATATTACGTCATACGTTATTTTGGATTATATTTTTACTACTAATTATAAACTGAGGAAATCAAATAAAAATGTCAATTGTGTTAAACTCTTTCATCTAAATTATTTGAGAACTGCAAGGGAATTTGGGTCAACATGCCAACGGGCCAAAGTTCAACTTACCGGAAAACTAATTTTCTGCGAAACACTCAAAACAAAATACGGCTAACGATTTCCTATAAATCCTATGCGACCGATCCGACGTCCAAATATTGAATATTCAAAGGGGAGAGCGAAACCAAATACACGTCTTCCCTCTTTTGCAGTACCCTAAAGCTAGAAATCTTGTGATTAGTAATATAATTATTCAGGCAATGTAGTAACTTATAAAATTATTACAAACAAAGCATTAAAACGAAACTTTATACCATGTAAAAATTAATAATTAAAAAATTTTAAAAGTAAAGATATGCCTCCTACCTCAGAGATGTGCACTACTTAACAGATCAAATTACGCTTAAGTCAGGCTTTGAGTAATTATCTTTTATAACTACTTTATTCAGAGTGTGTGTCAGTTTAAGTTAAATTAAATTAAGTGAAAAAGCAATTCTCAATTTTCTAATTTTATTAAGTGTCTTGTTTTGCGAAGAATTCAAAATTCAAACTGGCAGGTGGTTTTATAGATTCCCGCTTGAAATGGAAAACTAGCAACAAGCTGCAAGGATAGGTTTTAGTTATTGTTTCGCAGTTTTTTTTGCAGTTTTTTGTACTTTTTGCTTGTACGAATAATAAATAGTTTTTAATATTATAATAGTATTTTATTGTCTAGTACGAGTTAACGATTACTTGCGTATTACGAACTGCAATAAGATTTTTAATTAATTTTACCTTAACTATTTACTAATTAAATGCATTATTTTAATTATGCGTAATAATGACGTGTAAACATTTAAAGTCACAAATTGCAAAACTCTCCACTAAATTAGTGTACACTTAAGACTTAAGGTTATGCAGAGTAGATTACTTAAATATTTATAAATTCTTTAATTAAGCATGTATACCTAATTATTTTTATTTAGTACAGAATTGCTATTTAAGTCGTTTGTAAAATCCTGGAAGTTTTTATAACACGAAATTATTATGGAAAATAAAAATCGAGCTCAACTTTTATCATGTAACATGATAGTAAGGAAGCCAAAATTCGTGTCTACTTAGGATTTTTAAAAATACCAGTAAATTCAAAATTGTAAAAGTTTATTTAAATTATTGCAGTATAGGCAATTTGGCATATGCAGTGGAATAAGTTCATTATTGGGAGCCACTTCTGTGAGACATCAGACATCACTGTTTAATATTACTTTTAATCTTTTCGTATTTTAATAATCCATTTTTTAAAATAATTAATACAAAAGTTATTGCAACTTTATAAAAATGGATTGGTAATTAAGGAAAAATAATCGTCAAAAAATGATCTCATTCAGCATTTAATCAATCGGTCGGTGTATGTAAATAGAACTTTTTTCAAATTTCGAAAACGTGTAAACAAAATAATATGCACTTTTCAAAATTGTGTAAATACAATATTTTCAACATTTTAATTTTTAAATTGTAATTAACATTTCAAGCAGCACATATCATTTCTCTTTTAGTGTGTATTTTTTGACATAGCTTATTTTAATTCTACCTTAGAACGTTTTGGTTCTTCACTCCCAACTCCCAACCTGAATTTTGTTCATGTTTATAAAAAATATTTGACTGTTCAAAAAAACTTAAAACCTTCGCGACTGGGGCTACTTCATTATTAACTATGAACTTTTCGAACGTGAAGCCTGAGATATTTGTCTTTTTTGAATGACTTGTCACACTTGTCACAATTGTGGCGATATTCCATCCAGGGAATGAATTCTCCACTCGAAACCTCGTCCATCACCGATGCCGTATCCGATGCGGACACGGAGACGTCCTCTAATCCGTGATCCGTTGCCATATGTAGTTTAAATTGCAAATCGTGGTAAAATGATTTGTCACAAATTGAGCACGGGAACTTTTGCGATTTTTTTTTCTTTCGAGTTTGGTTTCGTGCACTTGGATGAAAAGATTTTCGATGAGCGGAGAGGTAAGCTTCCCGATCGAATGTCTTGGGGCAAGATTCGCATTTAAATTCTGTTAGCTTATTATTTGGCTTAATATTTTCACTTTTAGCCAGTTCCAGTTCTTCCAGGTCTTCTGGACCGTCGCTATCCTTTTTTCGGTGTTTTAATTCGTTCAAATGACTTTCCATGTGGGTCTTAAGAAAGCACTGGGAAAGAAAGGACTCATCGTCAGAGCAAATAGCACATGTTAATTTCCCTGTTTTGGGTTCTTCTTCTAAATGCTGATCAAATTCGGATTTATTCTTAAAGGACCTGAAGCACTTATTGCAGTGAAAGAATTTCTTGTGAATCATTCCTAAGTGATTTGTTAGGGTGACGCGGAACTTGAACCCCAGGGAACAAATATCGCAGATGTATTTTTTGGGTCGGTCATGAATTTTCAGATGCTTTGTTAAAGAGTGTTGGTTGATAAATGCTTTGCTACAGACATGGCACTCAAAGGCTTTTTTTCCCATGTCAACGTGTTTCTCCGAAATATGATCTTTCAGGTGGGATTTGCATGTAAATTCGCGGGAGCAGGACTGACAGTTAAAAACTTTTAGATTTTCAATTCTCTGCCCGTGGACAAAATACAAATGTTGGTGGAAAGTCCGTTTGACGCCGTAGGATTTGAGACAAATTTGGCATTTGAACATTTTCTCGCTCCCTGCGATGTGAACTAATCGGCTGTGGGCAGTTAGTCTCTCATGTGATTTGAATGTTTTGAAACACACTTTACATTTGAGGTCAGGGTCTGACAGAATGCTATTCGACAGTTTTTGTTTTAGCTCCGGTTTTTGTTCTTGTTGTTGGCCGGACTTGGTCCCTTTTATTCCGTGGTCGTTTGAAGAGTGAGTGTCCAAATGTTGTTTCAGATGGGACTGTGATGCCCAGGATTTGTCGAATAGATGGCATGTAAATGGCTTGTGAGACCCGTGCAGGTTTTTCATGTGGGCTACAAGGGCACTCTTTCGGGAAAAATCTTTGGAGCAATTGTCACATTTATATCTTTCTATGCTAAGGGTTGACCCGTCTAAAGCATTTCTTGCAGATGTGGACTGAACATTTGGATATGTTAACAATGAGTCGCTGTAGAGTGATTCAGTTTGGGTTTCATCCGATACGGTGTTTCCTGGCAAAGTCACGTATTTCGGCTCCGATATTAAATGACATGGCAGGGTAACTTTAAGTCCTTGTACATGTGTTTCGCCATTAATAATGCAACTAGAATCATGTTCCTCTTGATATTCAACAGAGTAGCCTTCGATTTTTAGAACTTCGATATCCATAGATGGGTTCTAGTAGTGGCTGCGACGAAGATAGGGTACAGACTGCAGTGTCTGCAGAGTTTCAGTCAACTACTGTAAAAATGTCAAAGTGTATTCATTAAAATCAAAATATTGTTTAGTTATACGCAAGATAAAAATGCGTGCCGTAGGTGTAGAAGCAACTCCTTATCTTTAAACATTATTTGCAATGAGAAAGCAAATTCGTATCTTTTTATAATAATTTCAGTGGAACCATAAAACTATATAGGGATTTGCTTCCACTACACCTACCGGCGGTGCAAGATGCAACTGTACACAAAGTTAAAGGCCCAATCACCGCTTCCCATTTTATGTATGGAATCGTCCATAAATGACGTCAACAATGTATAAAAATATAATCAACGAGTAAGTACTTATCAAAGGTACATCTTTAACCTTGGGATCTCATCAGTCTCCAATAAAACCCATTGGCCCTTCCCATGATGTCATCTATGGACGATCCTTATGCAAATAATTATTAAGTATGTAGGCTATGTAGCGTACTAATAAATAATTAATATTTACCACACACTTAGTTACCACACTAACTATGGCACAGGCACAGCTCAACCAATACATAGCAAAGGATAATGATTTAAAATAAAACTTGTAGTGTACTTACATAGGTTATTTATTTAAGTCAAGTTCTTACATGTGATGCTTCATGGCAGCGTCAATAATAAAAGCGATGAAATATATAATTAACTCCAAATGTTTCACTAACACAAAGCTAATAATTACTCATTTAAAACATTTTAAATTGTAATAAATAATTCTTAAAATGAGTAACAAGTAAAAGTCAATTTTAATTGCGATATATAATTCTAGTAATGTAAAATAAAGTCGTATATTATAATTAACTTTGTGATTAGCACTGAATCAATTATACTTGTTAATTGATATAGAAAATAAAAATATTGAAGGAAAATATGAATTTTAACTTTAAAGACTTAACCACTGCCAAATATTTCTTTTTTAAATATTATTTTTAGAGAAGTGGTTTTAAAATTTTCCGCTTTGATAAAAACCCAAGGAAGCACATATTTTTTTGTACAGGAGTAATTAATATAAGTATTTAAAAGTCATGCATAATTTTTAAGTACCGTATATTCTATAACAGTACGCCCCGCGGCCCCGCGTACTATTCAAACTTGGACCTCTCAGACCCGCGGGCTATTACAGACCCGCGTACTGCAATTTAATACTGTGTTAGACCCGCGTACTATTCGTACTGAGACCTCTCAGACCCGCGTATTATTATAGAATATACGATAGTTTTGAAGTTCGAAATATTATTATCTTATATACAATTTTGGTAAAATAATTTTCATGATTTCGATTTAACTTTTACACTAAAGCATTGTACAGTAGACTTAATTACTTAAATGTTTTTCTCTACAATGTTGTTGGTTGTTGTTGACAGTACTTGAAAGACGAAACCGTAAACATTCAAATTTTCTTGAAAAGAAGCTCCGCCAACGGGTTTCCAATGTGAAAACGAGTGAAAAGTTTAAATTGAACACCTGAAGCCTCTAACGACTCAATCTTTGGATTGTTCTCTATATACTGCGAAGTGTTGCTGGGTCCCTGTAGATCAAATTGAAATAAAAAACTTTGTAAATTTTTAGCGAGAGAGGAAGTGAACAGATGAGCTAATTTATACTTTACTAACGATAAGATGCAGAAGCGACTATGTACCTACCTAGACTTTTTTTAAGTAACATCAACATACAATTCTTTATTTTTATGAAGATACATTATTTGCATTGCTTTGTCCAACGTTACCTTTAAGCTTAAGACTATGTCATAACGATTCCCCCAAGAGGCGCCGTATGTATTGGATTCCACTGTAATGGGCTCGTCCAATAAGAAATGAAAGATTTTCCCTTTTTGGGCAAGAATATTTTTCGTAAACGTCCCACTGTCAAACTGGGGGGAACAATTAACCACTCCCTTAATTTGTACAGTGACGTCGAAGTGAGTGTCTCCATCGATGGGCCCCAAGAAACCGAATCCAAGGAGAGAAATCTTCTGATTCACCTGAAAACTAAAAAAGTTGCAGGTTTGAAACACAAAGAAATAAAAAAGAAGTTTCGGGTACTGATAACCTCAAAAAAAGTAGACAATATTTAAATTATACTTTAAGCAGATACCATTGTTCATTCTGTTCGAAAAGGATTATCTCTAATAAGTAAAGTTTTTGGCCGTGTGCATTTAGTGCAACAAATATAATTCATTATTCATGGCATTCCTATTCTAGAGTTTCTTTAAAATTTTGTATTGTAGGGGTTCATCTCATGAAGACAGAGAAAAACAGAGAGATGTTCAACTTACTGTTTAATGCGTTGACTGCCATCACACACAAAGGATGGAATGGTTGTCAATTTACATTGCTGGGGCAACGAAAGAACTGAGCATCCAGAGGAAGAACTTGTGTATACTTCTGTGGGGTTGTTTGTGTTTTGAGACTGTGTTTTTTCACTTTTGGTTCTGCATAATTTTCCTGGCACTCTGCGGTTGGTTTTAAACACAAGTTGCGATTCGTCCCAATTTTTCCTGTAGAATATATTTGTGAGAATTTCTAATTATTTTATTAATTCCAACGATACAATACATATAAGGAACCAACATTAAATGCTTGATCTCCGTTACCTAAATCGTGTTAAACTTAAACTCACTTGTCATCGATATCCAATCCAATGAATACGTAAACAGCCAACTGCTCGTCAACTTTTAAAACATTCTTCTTGAAAAGGACAATCTTGGTGAATTCTTGTGTGGACATTGTCGGGAATCGGATTTGAAATAAAGTGGCGCCAAGAACTTTCCGGTAATTCTCTCCCGTGGGTTCTAGTCTTTTAACTGTACACTGATTACTCGCCCACCTTTTTTGAATCAGTTAATTCATTAAAAATTAAATTTAAAAGTGAAAACTAACAAAAAATATTTAATGATGAAGCAACCGAAATCAAAATACATTCTTTTATAATTGGACATGTGAATAAAATTGACGAATACCTGGAAGCGCACTCAAAAATTTCAGTTTCGTCCAGTGGGATGTTTTCAAAAGAAAAGATTGTTTCCAGGTTCTCACGGGATATTTCCAAAAATTCTTCTGTTTCTTTGTATTTGTCAAAGGATCTGTTTTATTTAAAGAAAATTCATTTCTTATAATAATTACTTACACGCATTTTACCAGTTTTGTATTTATAGTTTATAAGTATTGTTGGAAACATGCAACTTGTGTGTATGTACTTACTGTATAAAAGCATCAACAATCTCTTCCAAATTCTGAATCGCTTTCTTAATTTCGTATCGTCGGCAGAGGCCAAGTAAATTTAAAATATTTTGCTGTGATAAGTTCAAAGTTTTAAGAGAATCCAAGGACCACGTATCCAGAATCAGAAGCTGTGAGCAGAAGAAAGAAATTTAATTTATTTTTGTAGCTTTACTTGTAACTGTAATAACAATAACTTTGAATAAAATGCAAAATTTCAAAAAGCTACGTGAAAGCAGAACAAAACATTAGGTAATTAATTATGTGTAAGAAGCTTATTATATGTTATAGCGCACGTCGATGAATAGCTGGAAACTGGTGGGGTCAATATCCGGAAGTGGAATTCCGTTGTCGTCTCCTGTCACTACTCCGTTTTCCCAGTTTTCCTCGAATTCTCGCTCAAAAACAGGCGAAGTCGCAATTAGAATAAATTTGACCGCTTCCACTTTCATTTTCTCTGAACCGACACTGAAGGTAACGTCAAAGTTTTTCGGCTTTCGCCGCAGCAGATCCGCCATCTGCTCCCCCAGAGTTTTTTGCACTTGATTTGAGTTGTTGGCCATTTTTCCTATTTTATGTAATTTACAAGAATAATTTGTTAAATCGCTGATTGATTTTTAAGTAACTTGGGAATGAGGCTCTGATTTGTATGTTATTACGAATTATTTTTTAGGATCACTTTTAGTGTACGGAACTGAAATTAGTCGTTTTCTCAACAGAAAGAGTCTCAATTGCTTAGAAATGACAGCTTTTGGATTTACTGGATAACAGTAACTTATATAAACTACAGTGCGTACAAAGCAAAGACGTATGACTGAAGCTAAATGACTCACAACCACATCTCTTTTACTGGGATTTCTATTTGTGTAAGACCTTGATTTCACTAGAAAAGTTAACCATTGTTAGCCTTAAGAAACACGCTTTTAGAGTTAACCATTGTTAAATCTGAAAGCGAGTTTCTTAAGGCTAACAATGGTTAACTTTTCTAGTGAAATCAAGGTCTAATAAAGTTGGATTGGAACTTCTCAGTAAATGTAGTAAAGTAAACTTCGCCTTCAGCACCAACGACAGTTTCAGTTTTAAGAGTTAACTATGTGCAGCCGCTTTTATATCACATTTCTGTGAAAGCGTACCACCAATACCAATTTATCAAACCCCATAAACACTAATCGATCACTACATTGAATTCCTTATTACGGATCGTCCACAAAGGATGTCAGAGCTAGGGCTAATTGGCCTACTTGGCTCCTGATGACACCCCATGGTACATGAACTTTTACTCAGTGGTGAAGCTGACGATCATAGGGTTCTAAAAATGATGATTATTCCTTGACGTCATTTATGGACGACCTCTTAGGTTATTTTAAAGTTTGTCTAAAGTTCTATTTACCTATACAAGGTTATAGGTAATCTCTACACTGGATAACTTCAATCGGTTTCAAGTTTTAACTATGTAACTAATAGCAAGGTCAAAATTTTGACTTTTTTATCCTTAAAAAAGATTTCGTGGAAAATCAAAATTGCGTGTGACTATGATCGACATTTTCTACCTGGGCATTTCCTGCACAAAAATTTCCTACCGGGACTTTTCCCCCGGACATTTCCTACCTATACAACCAACCCTATAAATCCTAACAACATAATAAATGCTTTTCGTTACTATAAGATGCTATCAGCATCGCAGCTGACCCCACTGACACTGACCGTACCCGTAACATCATTTATGGACGATTCCATACCATTTTATCCACACATCCAGTATTTAGTATGTTTGGGGTACTGTGATTCTGGTAAAAATTGTAGTTGTAACTTCAATTTAGGCATTAAACGTAGGTTTACCTAATACTTAGTTCCACAATGTTTACTGATGAATTTCAGATTTAAGGTCATAATTGTCATTGTTATTGCTGATTACCATTACCCTCCCGCCCCCCCCCCCCCCCCCCTTTTAAACCAATTACAAAGAAGCCGCAGAACTACCTAAGAATAAAACAGGCAAAGACAATGCTGCCATAGGTTCCTAAGCTCCTAAGCTATTTTATATAATGTTTTCAGGATTAATAATATATAATGAGTATTCGCTAAAAAAGGTGCAACTGCTCAAAACAAATTGATCAAAACTCGATTAACAAATACATAATTTGTTTATGATAGACACATTCAAGTTTTATTAGTAGTTACAAGTCATGCATAATTTTTATGGAGATTTGAAGTTTGAAATATTAAATATTTTATACAATGTTGACATAATATTATAACATTTTTTACAGCTATGATTTCGATTTAACTTTTACATTGTGCTATCACACGGTAGACTTGATTAGATATTTTGGAGGCTTTTGGACTTGGACCAACAGTAAACATCACTTTATTACAATTGTTATTTATTTATCTTTCAAAAAAACGTGTGGTTTGATTCTACATTTTACGCTACTGCTTGTATTAAATAGCGAAACAACAACAGCACACTTAGAGAGTTAGGTAGGCACCTGAGTTAATTATTTTACATGTGTTAATTTAAAGGATTTTTCAATATTGTGTCAGCCTTCGATTTCTTTACAAAGTTGTTTCTTGTAGATGGAAGTATTTGAAAGAGGAAAACGTGAAGTTTCAAATTTTCTTGAAAAGAAGCTCCGCCAAAGGGTTTCCATTGTTCCAATGACTGTAAAGGTAAAATTTAACACCTGCTGCCTCCAACGGCTTGTCCTTTGGATTGTCCACTTGATACTGAGAAGTGTTCTTGGGTCGCTAGAATTGAAACCAAAAAAATAAATTCACGACTTATTCCCTGCATTCTGTTTTAGTTACAGAAAAACACAAGTTACGGAGATTTTTATAAGCATTAATTTGTATTGTTTTGTTCAACATTACCTTTAAACTGAAGAATATGTCATAACGATTCCCCCAAGAGCTGTCGTATGTATTGGATTCCACTGTAATGGGCTCGTCCCATAAGAAATGAAAGGGTTTTCCTTTTGGGGCAAAAATATTTTTCTTAAACATTCGACTGTCCAATATGTAGTAACCATTAACCATTCTCTTTATGTGGACAGCAACCTCAACGTGGGCGTCTCCATCGATGGGTCCCAAGAAACCAAGTCCAAGCAGCAAAATCTTCTGATCCACTTGAAAACTAAAAAGCAAATTTTATTTTGTAAGAATGCATCTCATAAAGAAAGAGAGAGAGAGAGAGATGCTGCACTTACTGTCTCATGTGTTGACTGCCATTACACACAAACGAGGGACTGGTTGTCAATTTAAATTGTTGGTACAACGAAAGAACTGAGCATCCAAACGAGGAACCTATTTTTCTTTCTCTGCGGGTGGTTTTATTTTAAACGGAAGTTGAGATTTGTCCCAATTTTGTCTATGGAATACATTTGTAAGAATTTCTAATTACTTTCCTATATAATTTCAACGATAAATAAAACAATAAAAATTAAACACTTTATCCCCATTATGTATCAAATTGATTATACAAACTCACTTTTGATCCATGTCCAACCCTATGAATACGAAAACAGCCAACTGCTCCTCTCGTTTTAAAACATTCGTTTTGAAGAGGCCCACTTTGGTGAATTCTTCTACGGACATGGTCGGGAATCGGATTTTAAATAAACTGCCGCCGAGAATTTCACGGTAGTTCTCTCCCGTTGGTTCCAGTCCCTCAATTCTGCACCGATTACTCGCCCACCTTTTAAAATTAATTAATTCATTAGAAACTGAATTGAAAAGAAAAAAAATCACTATTGAAGCCACCAAACATAAGAAACTAGAAATATTATAAAAATTACCTGCACGCGCACTCAAAAATTTTAGTTTCGCTCAGTGGTATGTTTTCGAAAGAAAAGATTGTTTCCAAGTTCTCGCAAGATATTTCCAAAAATGCATCCGTATTATTGTATTCGTCAAAGGATCTAATTATTTAAATACAATTTATTTATTTATTTTACGATTGCACACATTATGTATTTACAGATATATCGTGAAAAACATTACTCGTATGTGCTTACTGTATGAAATCATCGACGGCTTCCTCCAAGTTCTCAATCGCTTTGGTGATTTCGTATCGTCGACAGAGGCCAAGTAAATTCAACAAATTATTCGGTGATAAGTTCAAAGATTTTATAGAATCCAATGACCACGTATCTAAAACCAGCAACTGTGAACAAAAAACAAGTAAATTCATAAGATTTTACAGTTTCGCCTTTCATTCTTAAATAGTGAAGCTAATGGCAACTACAACTCTCTCATCACTACCGAAACTTCGTTACCTTTTAATGCACTAAAATACAGGTAAATTGCAGAAAGGAATGCATAATTAGCAATTAGGTAATCGATATTATTACGCACGTTGACGAACAACTGAAATGCAGTGGGATCCACATTTGGGAGTGGAATGCCGTTGTCGCCTGTCACAGTCACAACTTCGTTCTCCCAATTCTGCTCGAATTCTCACTCAAAGACGGGAGAAGCCGCCTTAAGAACAAATTTGACTGCTTCTACTTTTGTTTTGTCTGGACCAACGCTGAAGGTGACATCAAAGTTTTTCGGTTTCCGCCGCAGCAAATCCGCCATCTGCTCCCCGAGAGTTTTTTGCACTTGATTCGAGTTACTGGCCATTTTCCCTATTTTATGTAATTAGCATAGAAACGGAAACAATCAACTAAATCGCTAATTGAATTTTTTTAAATCTTTTAAATCAAGTTCAGACTGATATTTCATTACCTGCTTATTGCTTTCTGGATTTCCTTTTAGTGCACGGAATTGAAATTATGTAATTTGATATTAAACAACAGAGTCCCCTATTAATGGCAGTAGTTTTGGGATTTAATGTTCAAGGTAATTACACTGCGTACACATGAAAGGCGTATGATGGAAACCTAATATAGCTCACAGCTATTTTACTAGAAATTCTGTTTGTGTAAAGTTGGAAGTTGTCAGTAAATACGTGGCACTCTTTCCTTCGCTATCAGCATCAACGAAAGTTTCAATTTAAAAAGTTAACTAAACGCAAAGCCACTATTAATTTTGTGTTATGTTTCTGTAGGAGGGTAATTAACATGAATGAACTTTGTGCAGTAGACGAAATACGGATATAAAATAGATAAAAATAAAGTTAGGTAGGTGCGTAGTTATACCCTTGAAAGGATCAAACACAAACGGAAGTTAAGTGGACAATTTGATGGAATTATTTTAGGTGTAGATAAACTAAAATTGGTTTTAACCGGCTAAAACTGGCTGAAACTGAAACTAGGTGACCCTTTCATACCAATATAAACGCATATAGCAAAATAAACAATAAAAGAAATGCTTTTTGTTTTTTTTGAATCCACTTACAGGGTACAGTTTTTAGGTGATTTTCTTAAAACCAACGTACATAAATAATTAGGGATCGTCCATAATGACGTCCTTCAAATATCATAGTTTTAGATACCCCCATTATCAAATTTAAAATGTTTAGCTAACTGTTCCACCTATGTGTCACAGACTTACCTATACAGGTTTAAGATATTCAGGGACTGTCCATAATGACGCGCAAATGAAGTCACGTGAAAATGTCTTTTAGACACCCCTACTCAGCTGCTATCGCATTTACATTAGGTAAGCAGGTGAGGGGTGACGCGCAAATGACGTTACGTGAAAATTTATTTTAGACACACCCACCCAGCTGCTATCACATTCACATTAGGTAAGCAGGTTAGGGGTGACGCACGAATGACGTAACCTGAAAATTTATATTAGACACCTCCACCCAGCTGCTATCGCATTCACATTAGGTAAGCAGGTTAGGGGTGACGCACGAATGACGTCACCTGAAAATTTCTTTTAGAAACCCCCACCCAGCTGCTATCGCATTTACATTAGGTAAGCAGGTAAGGGGTGACGCGCAAATGACGTCACGTGAAAATTTATTTTAGACACACCCACCCAGCTGCTATCACATTCACATTAGGTAAGCAGGTTAGGGGTGACGCAAGAATGACGTCACCTAAAAATTTCTTTTAGACACCCCCACCAAGCTGCTATCACATTCGCATTAGGTAAGCAGGTTTTGGGTGACGCACAAATGACGTCACCTGAAAATTTCTTTTAGAAACCCCCACCCAGCTGCTATCGAATTCACATTAGGTAAGCAGGTTAGGGGTGACGTGCAAATGACGTCACGTGAAAATTTTTTTTTTACAATTCCACCTAGATGTAATCGCTTTCTTATTGGGTCAGCAGGTTAAGGGTGACGCGCAAATGATGTCACGTGAAAATTTCTTCTACATGTCGCGGTCCTTAATAACGTACTTCAAATACCATAGTTTCTAGTATCCCCTGTCCTAACTTTGAATTTGTTTCCATCCTTTTTTAACTACATGTCACGTACTTACTTATATGCGTTATAGATATTCAGGGATTGTCTATAATGACGTCATTCAAATATCATAGTTTTTTGGACCCCTATTTTCAACTTTAAAATTTATCCTAACCTTTTTTTAACTTCTTGCCACGAACACTCGTATATGGCTAATTGATAGTAAAGGAGACTTTATAAATGGCGTCATTTGTAAATCCTGCAATTTTCAAAAATATTTTAGAGTTTTTAAACTACATGCTACGTACTTTCATACATCGCTTTATGAGGGTAGGGAAGCCTCCATGAATGACGTCATTTGTGAATGGTGCAATTTATGAAAAATTTTCAGCTATATTTAATTACATGCTACGCACATTGGTATATGTCTTATTGATTGTAGGGGAGCTTCCATAAATCCTATATCATCTTTTAGCGGAACATACATTGTCTTGCGCCATTGTTAAAGCTCAGCATCTACTTCGGGCCAGCCCACGGTCGACAAATCCGGCGCGAAGCGCCGGATTTTTGTTTTTAAGGTGGTGCATTGGGGCATGGTGGTAGTCTATTTTAACTAAAAGTACCTGGAACTTTTAGTGGGCAATGCCTGCAATCTACATTGTACACGTCATAATATGCAGCCGCCTGAGAATGGGACAAAGTAACTGTAGAAAAGGTTGGTTTCGATTGATAATAAAATGTGTGCAACTGTCGGTCAATCGCTTGGCATTCGAAAAGTAATTACCAACATTTACAAACAAATGAGGAATGATAAGTTAATTGAATTAGTTTATTGTGCACTAATTTATCGAACCCCAAAATCACTCACAACCTGGATTTCCGTATTAGGGATCGTCCATAAATGATGTGATCGGTAAGGTGAATTGGCATACTTGGTTCCTGACGTCCCCCATGTTAAATAGTTATTGTAATAATCAATGGTGGAGCTAACGATCATAGGGTTCTACAGATGGGGATTGTTCCATGACGTCATTTAAGAACGATCCCCCAATCATGTAATGTTGAAGCCTACATTAAGTTCTTAATGCAAGGAACTGAATCTCTAAATCTCTATATGGGATGAATCCGACCGGCTTCAATTTGGTAGTGAATAAGTGGTTACGATAGGGCTTGCAAAATCAAGACCAAGACTTTCGCCATTTTCAAGACCATTCAAGAGTCTTGAAAAGTCTTGAAATTTCAAGACCACCTTGAAATTCAATTATTCCAACATCTCAACTCTTTATATGACTTTTCAGACAAACTTGAAAAAAATTTGTCAAGAGTCTTGATTTTTTCAAGACTTTTGAAAGTCTTGATTTCAAGACTCTTGAATTTTCAAGACTTTCGAAAGTCTTGATTTCGAGAGTCTTGAATTTTCAAGACTTTTAAAAGTCTTGATTTAGTCTTGATTTCAAGAGTCTTGAAATTTTCGTACCTCCAGAAGTTAAAATAACGGCGAAAAAACTGAGTTTTTGTGCTTAAAAAATGATTGTGTACATGTTTTTGTCAGTCTTGATTTCAAGAGTCTTGATTTTTCAAGACTTTAGTCTTGATTTCAAGACTCAAGACTTTTGAAAGTCTTGATTTTAAGACTCTTGAAGTTTCAAGACATTTGGAAGTCTTGTTTTCAAGACTCTTGAATTTTCAAGACTTCTGAAAGTCTTGTTTTCAAGACTCTTGAATTTTCAAGACTTCTGAAAGTCTTGATTTCGAGAGTCTTGAATGAACAAGACTTTTCCAAGTCTTGATTTCAAGAGTCTTGAAATTTCAAGACCAGCCCTAGTCTTGATGTCAAGAGTCTTGGTCTTGACAAGACTTTTGAAGTCAAGACTTTTGCAAGCCCTAGGTTACGATAAGTGTTTAGTTGTTGTCTGCAGTTTTTATTTTTCTTTTTTTTTTCTGTGAGAATGTATATTCTTTATTGACTTTGTAGTAATCATAGATTGATGTTTACATTACTTGCAGTAGATTAATACAAAACGGATTTAAAACTTGTAAGTATAAGGGTATGAAGAATTTTTTTAAAAATATGTTTTTGTTTAAATAAATATATATTTTTAAATAAAACCAATTTTGACGGTAATCAAAATGGTGGAAGACACGGATGCAAAAGGGATGGAAGGCAAATTCTCCGCACCCACATAAGCCCGGCCTATAGTATTCTACGCGGCTGACCAAATGATTACATCTAACACTTTAGAATTTATAGCTACAAATACAAAAAACCATCTACGTAAGACAGCCCCCCCTGGGTTACAGATGATTGTTAAATCAACCGGCTTTAGTCCGACGGTCTGGTTCTACTTAAATAAATGAAATATAGTGTGATTATTTGACTAACAATAATTACGTAAGTGTTGGAAATCGAATATCAATTGCGTTGCTAGTTGTTCTGAATAGAAAGCTCAGATCCTTCCAATAGTTATTAAACTGCAGCAAGTAAAGGGAATCTTTCAGATTTACTTTATGGAACTCCAAATAAAGGGTTTCAAAAGCTTTCTGCTTGAAACGTGCTACAGGGTCCTTATTATATTGGAATCGGTTATATTCATATGTTACTGTATCGCTCATTATTTGGTGCCCGATGTATATCAGATGATTTAGACATGTGTGCTTCCCCGGAAGTCCGTGTATTTTGAATTTTTCGTTCCAAGATTGTCCTGATTTTAGTAATAGCCTGATAATGTAATCCCACATGCTATTAAAATATCTGCAGTTTACAAAGTGACGAGCTTGAGGTTTGGGTATTTTACAGAGTGGACAGCTATTTGAGTCTGTTAAACCCATTTGTAAAGCAATGATGGGGATAAAAGTAGCTTTATGCCATAATCTCCAAATTAGTTCCTGTTCTTTTAGGTGGAGGCAGTTTCGCAGTTTATTCCAGTCATAGTCTGTGCACTTCTTCAAATCATTTTCGTTTATGTGTTGTTTTGTGGCCCACATGCAGACTGAATACATGTTGTTTTCAGTCAGACTAACCCGGGTGTGCGAATTTGTGCACATTGCTGTTGCAAACTGTTTATTTCCTATTAGTGTTTTAATAGGCTCTTTATATTTTTGAGTTATTTGGATCAGACTTCGTTTTGCTTGGGATTGGGCAGCGTCTATTATATTCTTAGTAAGGTTAACTTCGTTTAGCTCTCCCAGATTCCGGAAACCATAGGCACATAAGTAATCGGAATCTTGCTTGTCAATGTACATGCAATTTTGTATACTCACAACTTTTAAGAGTTCCTTATTCACTCCTTCCATTCGAAGCTTAATTCTTGCTATGATGCTCCACAAGTTTTGAAGAAAAGCGCAGTTAGTGGGTTCTTTAGAATCTCTTAGCATTAAGATAATAGTATTTGCTATTATATTAAGAAAGTATGTATTGTAATTGCTTTGAATTATTCTCATAATTAGTTTAACTCGTAACACAACTAACTGCACAGAAGGATTTTTGATACCTAACCCCCCTATTGTTTTAGGGGCATAGACAAACAATTTTTTTACCCATCGTTTTCCTGACCCCCACAGGTAGTTTTCAATTATATCCTGAATTTTTGTCAAAAATTCTGCCGGCGGATTTATCACTTGCAACTTGTACCATAGGACTGGTAAAATAAAAGTATTTAATATTTTAGCTTTGAAAAAATTATTGACAAACTGGTACTTAGTTTCATAGAACGTAATTTTAGTTTGAATCTTCTCAAGTAATTCATCCCAGTTTTAAGCCATGTAGGCTGAGCTTCCGAAGTGAATGCCAAGAATTTTTGTTTCATGAGTGCTCGTAGGAAACTTGAAATTAGTTTTATTTTTCCACTCACCAAAAAGTTGAAAATTACATTTTCCTCTATTTAATCTCCCTCCGGAATGCGTAAAATATTCAGTCGTCTCTTCTTCCACAGCGTTTAGATGATTTCTATTTGATACAAAGATATCAGTCATCAGCATATCCCGATAAGTACGTATCCGGGCTTGAGATGCAAGGTCCAGGTCTAAGTGTTTTCAGTTTAGTTGACAGTTTTCTTATTAGTGGCTCACATGCCAGAATGAACAGAATGCTGGATATGGGATCCCCTTGTTTTACGCCATTGTTTACTTAAATGTATTTAGAAAGGTGTGGGCCAATTTTGATGGTTATTTTACTTTTATCTAAGAGCATTTTTACTGCTCTCGTTATGAAGTCAGGGAAACGAAAAGCATTCATAACTTTTAGAATAAATTCTCGATTGATATTGTCGAAAGCCGCTTCCTGGTCCAGTGACAATATCGCTCCGTCCTGAATATCATTTACAGCTTCACGTTTAAAGTTCAGATTATCAAATATTGATCTGCCGGGCACATTGCATGTTTGGTAACTTCCGATGATTGTTGGCAGTGCTGTGAGTATTCTATTTTTTACCACTAACGATAGAATTTTGTAATCTGTCGCACATAAAGTAATTTGTCTCCAGTTTGACAAACTTTTAGGATCTCCTTTTTTGTACACAAGAGTAACTACTTCTACGCACATTGACTCGGGCATTCCATTTTCATTACATACTTTCCACAGCCATTTCAAAATTGTAGTGTATTGTTTTGCAAATGCTTTGTAGAATTCGGCTGTCAGTCCATCATAGCCTGGTGATTTTGTGTTCTGCAATTGGTTTATAGCCTTAGTAAATTCATCCTTTTCACATTGGCCATCGAGTACATCGCTTTGAATTTGGGTCAGTTGCGGTAGATCTGCAAGATATTTGTCCACGTCAAGTGTATTATTTGTGGGCACTGTGAGTTTAGGCTTGTATTTATCCTCATAATAATTACACACGTGTTGAATTTGCTCAATTTCACTTTTGTCATTAAACACATTTTCTAGCATTATGTTAGTTATATTATCAGGGACTTTTCTTAAATGAAGATCACATTTACTTGTACCTGGCAATCCTTCTATCAAGTTTTCGTACAGGTCCGAAGACGAAACACTCTGATCAGACATGTATATCTGCAAGTTGTTGGCAATTCGTTTTTTGTGAACAATTATCTTATTTTTGTTAAACATTTCAGTTGTGATTGAGCTCTGTTTTATTCCATACTTCAGTATATCATAGTCCTCCAAGGTTTTATTTTCATTATTTATGAACTCAATTAGTAGCCTGTATATTTGATAAAGTTCTTATCGCTTAATAAATTGTTATTTAGTCGCCACAACGGGCCTGATTTAGCTTTTCAAAAGTATAATTTGATTTCTACAACTGCGTGATCACTAAAAAAAGGGTACGTGCAGCAATCAATTAGATGTTTACTTGTACTTGAATTTATGTATATTCGATCCAGACGCGCCCTGGGTTTATGAGATTGTGTTCCAGTATGTGTCATAACTATTCTCTGAGGGTAAAGGAATCTGAAAGTGTCTAGGAGGTTCTTCTCGCGTAAAAACTTTTTGGATTTGTCTAGTAGCATCCTTCTTCTTTCTCGGGAATTGACACGATCCAGCAGTTCATTTTCCACAAAATTCCAGTCTCCGCACAACACAACTATGTCATTCTGACGAACTGTTTGTGCTAAATTATTGCTTAGTTTATTAATTAGATACACTGCTTCACTATCTGAATGTGGCATATGTATGTTACACACATGCATCACTAAATCGTCTGTTACATTTATTACAAGCTTTTGAGCTTTTCCTGGAATAATTATTTCGTGATGGGATACATTATAATTATAACTTACTATTATAAGAGTACCACTGAAGTGATTGGTGACTGGGTTGTAATATTGCGTATATTTAGGTAGATATGGAATTGAATGGAGGTTCTGATTTATATTCGTTTCCTGTATACACATTATTGTTGGATTGAACTTGTTAACAAAATCATTCAGTTTTTTCCGCTTATCAGCATTAACTAATCCTTGGATGTTATTTGTGTATATTGTGACAGGCATGTAATTTAGTTAGTTGTTGCTGGGAAATTCGACAATTATTTTCTGAAGAAGTAATTTTGTGTCTTTATGCTTTGATTTTACAGCTTCTTTTAGTTTCATGAGCAAACTTTTAACAGAGTTGTATTCTACATTCCTATCGCTTAGTTGTTGAGCAAGATCGACAATTTCATTTTTTCCATTGACACATATGCTTTCTAGAAACGATTTCAGATTTTCGTTACTCATAGGAGCTTTGCCTGCAAGAAAAGTAACGCCTTTCCATTTATTATAATGCCAATTAATAGTATTTTGCTTTGGTTGGATATCGATCATGTCTATGTCACCACTATCATTTTTGCTGTTACTAGTTCTTCTTAGGTTGTGGTATTTGGTTGCGACATTAATTTTTCTTCTCTTTTTTTTAACTACTGTCATCCCTTCTTCTCCTTCCGTTTCCGTCTCCTCTGTTACTTCAGAGGCACTCTGTGTTTCTGTATTCAACAGTCGACTAGTGATACTGCTTGCGATGGCTTGGATGGATTTTTGGTTCTGACTTTCTGTCGCTGTAGTGCTTTGAATATTGACTAGTTTGTTCTGAGTACTGTTCAGTTGTGTTTTTTCTGCCCATGTTTGTTGGCTTGGGTCTCGTAGCAGTCATTCTTTTTCAATGTGAGCAGTGCTATGGCAGTGGAAACATTTCTTTCGTCCTACTTGAGTTATGATTTTGTAATCCTTATTTTCATGTTTTACCATCAAACTATCAGGAAGACGTACATCTTTTCTGAATGTCATTGGTACTGTTCGGGTGAAACTTTTCAGCTGTGGAAACCGTTCAGTCTTAAAACCATATACTTGCTCGAATTCAATTGGACCTTGCTGGTTTCCGTATTTGCATAACTCTGCCGTGATTACTCTACTATCTATGAATGGGGGACAGTTGAATAATTTAACAGTCTTAATAGGACTAATGTATGGCCACAGTTGCACTTTGACTTGAGTATCGTTCAGTGTAATATCTATGGATCCTTTTGTCGTTAGTTTATCAGCTGACTCCTTATCCGCTAGCCATATAGCGTAGTTCGATGTAATTTTTCCTGCATGTTGAATTTTTGTATCCCGAACTATTTCGCCTACTGCACATACGTAATCTTCAAGGGTTGCACCCGTCAAAGCTTTAAATACAAATCCATATTCTTTCTTCGTTGAACTACTGTCTCTCTGCTCTAACTGACCAGCCATAATAACGAGGGCGGGCTTCCCCTTGCCCTCCTTATTACTGTCGTACTTGCAATCTCTTCTCTAATTTATTTTCTAGAATTAATTAAATATCACACGTTTAAACAGTTCCCGTTGTCCGATTTTCACAGATTTGGTCACTTTTTGTAGCCCGTATTTAGTTGAATTTAATGATATAAGTTAGAAGTGTTTGTGTGGTATATTACTGCTGTTATGTGAACTATTCTTCGGAGTAAACTTTAGGAGGTCTGCTCACGTCGAATGCCACTTTCGACTTTTATTTTTCTGAAAACAAACTACGCATCTAAAACCAAAAATCATTATCTTGAAAGCACGTAAATAGAACAACTTGCAATGCACATTTTAAACTCATTGAAAGGGAACATTTCGCACTTTTCCAATGCATGTAAATAAATAATTTTGTTTCTCTATAAAAATGGCCATAACGTCAACTAAAAAATAAGCTGGTGAAGGAAAATAGTAGAGAACAAAATTTAAACTGCTGCAAATGACAGAATGAGCTGGTTTTAGATTTCATTTTTTTGATTTAATTAAATGTCAGGTACAGTAAAAGGTGTGTAGTAAGTTGGTAAGAAATGGGGAGTAGTCCATAAATAAAAATGTGAAGGCTGACATTCATTGTTTTGGTAGACCCCCCCTCCCCCCACGACATAAGAATAGACTCAAGGTTTTTAATATCTGTGGACATTATTATTATAGTTATTTGCTAAAGTTGAATTGTTGAAAGTACGTAAAAGAGGAAACAGTAACAATGTAAAACGTCAAATTTTCTTGAAAGAAGCTCCGCCAAGCCAAAGGGTTTCCACATAGCGTATCAATTTGAATGGTGATGGATCTCCCACCAAAATTTTGAAATTAAAAAGGAAACTTCCGTCGTAAGACACCACTATCGAAGAATCTTTCGTTTAACACGCTCGTCATAGCCGATTTCCAAATAAGTAGCAATTGGGGCAAGACGAGCTTTGCTGAAAAGTGTATGCTTTAACATAGGAAACTACTTCATGGTGTTCATGGTCTTACACGTGTATAATTAAGAGCAGCAACATATTATTGTTGTAAAATAAAACTCCTACGCTTAACTCACATGTACGTACCAAATAAGTCAGTAAAACATTCTAAAACTTAATAGCAGAAAAAAATAATTCATTTAGCTGCGTTTTGCATGCCAGTAAATGGGAAGAGGGAAGGGAGTAATTTACCTTCGATCACAGCGCCAGTCAGTTTTAGTTTCCATTTTTATTTCAAAAATGCTTTCCATACTGTTCCAACCATTTCAAAGCTTAAATTGAACACCTGGCAACACCACCGACTCGCCTATTGGATCATCCACTTTATACTGCGAAATTTTATTGGGTCCCTGTAAATTCAAACGAAAAAACTTGATGTAATTTTTTGGCGAGAGAAAACATAAAGTGATGGGGCCTGATAGGCCTATTGTTGCCACTAATTGTAAGATGCAGAGAATATAGACTATAACTACTACATGCATTATGTTAAAATGTAGAAACATAATAATTACAATTTACGCAGAGTTTTTTGAAAATTTTGTGTTGTTTGTTCAACTTTACCTTCAAACTGATATCTAATGTCATAATGATTTAACCAAAAGTTGTCGTGTGCATTGGATTCCACTTCAATGTCCAAAGTTCCGCCCAGTAAAAAATAAAAGATTTTTCCTTTGCGGGCAAAAATATTTTTCTTAAGCGTCCCACTCTCAAATGTGAAGTACCAATTAACCACTCTCATAATTTGGACAGTGACGTCGAAGTGAGCATCTCCATCGATGGGCCCCAAAAAGCCAAATCCAAGCAGCGAAATCTTCCTATTTACCTGAAAACTAAGAAAATTGAGGGTTTAAAACACAATCAACTAAAATCAAATTCCAGGTTCTAATTGCATCGAAGAAGGTTAATAATACTTAAAACATAGTTTAAGCAGATACATTTAATTCTGTTAGAAAATGCTTAGCTCTAATTAGTAAAGTTTTTAACTGTGTGCATTTAGTGAAAAAAATATAATTCATGTCATTCCTATTATTAGTTTCATCTTTTGGTATTGTAGAAGTGCATCTCATGAAGAGGAAGATGCTGCACTTTATTACTGTCTAAAAACGTGTTCCCTGCCATCACACGCAAACGACGGACTGGTTGCCAATTTGAATTATTGGGGCAACGAAAGAACGGAGCATCCAGACGGCAACGATGAACTTTTGTTTGTTTCTCTGCAGATGGTTTTAAACGGGAGCTGAGATTTATCCCAATTTTTTCTGTGGAATAAAGTAAAAGTTTCCAATATTAATTTCTTAGTTTTAACGAGACATACAACAATGAAGACTAAATACTTCTCATTATCAAAACCGTATTAAACCGAAACTCACTTTTGATCATTGTCCAATCCCATAAATACGTAAATAGCCAACTGCTCATCTCCTGTTAAAACATTCTTTTTGAAGAGGCCCACTTAGGTCAACTCTTCTATAGACATGGTCGGGAATCGGATTTGAAATAAACAGGATCCAAGAACTTCGCGGTAGTTCTCTCCTGTGGGTTTCAGGCCTTTAATTATGCACTGGTTACTTGCCCACCTTTTTAATAAGCAAATTAATTAAAACTTAAATTGAAAAAGGAAAAAAAAAAGATATTAAAAGCAACCAAACAAAGAAATTCTTTCAAAATCGTGATAGAAAAATATTGTAAAAATACCTGCATGCGCACTCAAAAATCTTGGTTTCGTCCAGTCGAATGTTTTCTAAAGAAATGTTTCTAAAGAATGTTTCCAAGTTCTCGTGAGATATTTCCAAAAATGCATCCGTGTCCATGTACTTGTCTAAGGATCTGTAGTTTGTATAAATAAAATATATTTATTTTACAATTCCACACATTATGTATTTATAGATATGTGTAAACATTACAGGTATGCACTCACTGTATAAAATGGACGGCTGCCTCCTCCAAATTCGGAATTCAAAAAATTGGATTATTTCATGGCGTCATTTACGGACCATGCCTTATGTGATTTTAAAGGCTGCCTAAAGTTCTATCTACACAAGCTGATTTCTACATTGAATAACTTCGATAAGTTGTAACTATGCTACAAATTTTAACTAATGAGAAGTCAGTAGTTGTCTTCAGTTTTTAACAGTGGGTATTATAACACACGAAATCTTTTATTATTCATTTACAAACATCCTTTATGCACTTTCTATAGAAATGACAAAAGCCGTGTGTAAGTCCTACTTAACACCCTGCGTACTTTAAAATCAAGCTTATAAAAGGTTTAGCAAAGTTTTCCTTAGGAGTAATTTATATTAAAAAGTTAAAAATGATTTATTTGAAAACTTTTAAAATGTGCAAAATATACTATTTGCATGTTTTTGATAGGCGTGAAATGTTTTAAATTCATATTCATACGCTTAACTTTACAACATTGTGCTTTGGCACAGTTGACCAGATTCAATATTTTAAATCTCTTCGTGCCAACAGGAAACATTAATTTATTACAATTCTAAACTCTTCTTAATAAATAATTTATAAAATTAAAACTTAAAATCCTAATAAATTGAAAATTAAAAATTAATTTTCTTTTTGAATCTAATTTATTAAAACTTAAATTGAAAACTAACATAAATATTTAATAATGAAACGACCGAAATCAAAATACATTCTTTTAAAATTGAAAATGTGAATGAAGTTGACGAATAACTACCTGGAAGCGCACTCAAATATTTCAGTTTCGTCCAGTGGGATGTTTTCAAAAGAAAAGATTATTTCCAGGTTTTCACAGGATATTTCCAAAAATTCTTCTGTGTCTTTGTAATTGTGAAAGGATCTGTTTCATTTAAGGAAAATTCACTTCTTGGAACAATAACTTACACGCATTTTGTATTCATAGGTATTATTGGGAATTTGCAACTTGTATGTACTTACTGTATAAAAGCATCAACAATCTCTTCCAAATTCTGAATCGCTTTCTTAATTTGGTATCGTCGGCAGAGGCCAAGTAAATTCAAAATATTTTGTGCTGATAAGTTGGAAGTTTTAAGATGATCCAAAGACCACGCATCCAGAATCAGAAGCTGTGAGAAGAAGAAAGAAATTTAATTTATTTTTGTAGCTTTACTTGTAACTGTAATAACAATAACTTTGAATAAAATGCAAAATTTCAACAAGCTACGTGAAAGCAGAACAAAACATTAGGTAATTAATTATGTGTAAGAAGCTTATTATATGTTATAGCGCACGTTGATGAATAGCTGGAAACTGGTGGGGTCAATATCCGGAAGTGGAATTCCGTTGTCGTCTGTCACTACTCCGTTTTCCCAGTTTTCCTCGAATTCTTGCTCAAAGACGGGAGAAGCTGCCTTTAGAATAAATTTGACTGCTTCTACTTTTATTTTGTCTGGACCGACACTGAAGGTGACGTCAAAATGTTTCGGCTTTCGCCGCAGCAGATCCGCCATCTGCTCCCCAAGAGTTTTTTGTATTTGATTCGTATTAATAGCCATTTTTATTAATTTATGTAAATAGCAGGAACTAGCAGGAAATAGCAATAAACTAAATCGCCTATTGAATTATTTGTATCTTTTAATTCAAGTTTAGAATGGTATGATATTACCTATGACTTATTGTATTTCGGGTTCACTTTGAGTGCACAGAATTGAAATTAATTAGTATTATACGCGAAAGTTCAAGCGCTTGGAAGTGGAAGTTTTTAGATTTATTGCTGGAGGTAACTTCGTAACTTACACTGAGCACCGAGACCGCGGAAAGGCGTATGACCGAAACTGAATGACTCACAGCTATTTACTAGAAACTTTATTTGTGGACAGTTGGAACTTCTCACTATAGCCAATAAATACGTGGCACTCTTTACTTCGCTTTTAGCATCATCGACAGTTGAAATTTCACGAGTTTACTATGCAAATCCATTTTTTATGAAGTTTCTGTCATCTGTATGACGTATGAGCGTAACATAGATGCACTTTTCGAAGTGGACGAAATACGAAGCCCAAAGTCCGTTGGTTGGACAGGTAAAAATAAAGTTATTAGGTGGGTATAGTTGTTATCTTTAAGCATCAAAGGTGAACACAAGTTAAGGGGACTATGGAATCACAAACTAGTTATTACTGGTTTTAACCGGCTAAAAAATAACTAGCTGAAACCTTTCATTCAACCTGTATAAATGCATTTATGTGCACTAATTTATCAAACCCCATTTAATCACTCACTACCTTGATTTCCCTATCACGGATCGTCCACAAAGGATGTCAGAGGTAGGGTCAATTGTCCTACTTGGCTGCTGATGACCCCCCATGTTAAACGAAGGACTTTTATTCAATTGTGAAGCTGCAGATCATAGGATTCTAAAAATGAGAATTATTCCATGACATCATTTACGGACAATTCCTCAGGTAATTTTAAATGTTGCCTAAAGTTCTATTTACACAAGGTAATCTCTACACTGGATAACTTCAATCGGTTTTAGGTTTCAAATATGTATCATTATGTATGTAACTAATGTACCTAACAAATAATAACTGTAAGAAGAAGCCTGTCTTCAGATTTTGACAGTGGCAACTATAACACACGGAATCGGAATCATATATTTATAAAATAATCGAGAGCCTTCTTTGGGGCTTGAACAATGGCAGTCTTAACAATAATATGGGGCAGCGATATGAAGCAGTTATATCCTGTTATTTGACGTCCTTCTGTCCTTCTACGAATAATGTAGTACTACAGTGATAATTATACATTTCTTCCTATTTACATAACTAAGCACACAATTTAAATACTGGACCAATTTTATTTCTTTATAAATTTACATAAATTGGAATCGTTTAAAAATACTCAACTGATTTTGACGAGTTTCATGTCATTTTAAAAAAAGTAAAATGCGGAATTTTCTTTTTTCATTTCTAGTTTATTACACCCTTTTTTTGGCAATAAAAGCCAATTTGTTTTAGAACCTATTTTAATATCACGGTGAACTCGCTAACAAAATAAGATTCTGTTAATTACTACCGTTCCAGTGATGTAGTTAACTATATCATACTTTTAACCGCAATCCGTGAATAAACGGTCCAAATATCGACTTTTGTATAGTAACTTTAAACAGATTTCGTGGAAAATCAAAAATTTGTGTGGCTATGAACGACATTTCCTACCTAGGCATTTCCTGCCCGGAAATTTCCTAAAACGACACAAACCCGAGCTGCTACTTAGTACCCCCGCGACTTCTAAAGTTAAGTTCAATAGAAATACATTGAAATGCAAGTTCCAAAAAATGTAGTCATATGGTACATTTTGCACTTCTTTTAAACATGCAAATTCGAAAATTTGCACTTTTCAAAAAGTATTTGTAAAGTAAACTAAAAAATAAATGAGGGAATACAAAAAAGTAGCAGAGAAAAACATCAAAACCTAACAATATGCAACTTGTATGCTCTATTTACTTACTGCATAAAAACATGGGCTGTCTCCTGTCTCCTCCAAATTCCTGGTTGCTTTCGTAATTTCGCATGTTCAGCAGAGGCCAAGTAAACTCAACAAATCGTTCGAGTTCAACGACTTATTTACAGAATCCACAGACCACGCATCCAGAATCAGCAGCTGTGAACAGAAGAAGAAGAAAGAAATTCATGAGAACTTGCAATTTTGTCGCGAATCTGAAATAGTGAAGGTAAAAGAACAACTACAACCTACAACTCTCATCTTTACCTAAACTACATTAACTTTTAAAACGCTTAAATACAAGTTAAATGCAGAATGAAATACGTAACTTATTAAGTAGTCGATATCATCATACACGTCGAGGAAAAGTTGAAGTGCACTAGGATCCACATTTAGGAGTCGAGTGGAATTCCATTCCCGTCTGTCACTGTCACTACTCTGTTTTCCCAGTTTTCCTCGATCTCCCTCTTAAAGACGAAAGAGGTGGCCTTCAGAATTTGAAGACGTCCACTTTTACTTTGTCTGGGCCAATTTTGTTATTGTTATTGTTAACTAAGTTTCTGTAGTATTTAGTTCCTCTATGCCTATTTATGAATTTCAGAGTTAAGCTCATAACTATTATTGTTACTGCTGGTTACCATTAACCTCCTCCCCATTTTCTTTTAAACGCATCCCAAAGAAGCCGCAGGGCTACCTAAGAATAAGACACAGGCATACAAAATGTCAAAATGCTACCATAGGCTCTTAAGCTATTTTGTAATGTTTTCAGGATTAATAATTTATAATGAGTATTCACTAAAAAGGTGAAACTGCTACAACAGATTTACCAAAACTCGATTTAAAAATTATTTATTAATGATAGACGATAGTCATATATTCAATTTTTAATAGTATTTTAAAAGTCAAGCATAATTTTTATGGAGATTTAAAGTTGGAAATATTAAATATTTTATACAATGTTGACATAACATTTGTTATGACTATGATTTCGATTTAACTTTTACATTGTGCTATCACACGGTAGACTTAATTAGATGTTTTGGAGACTTTTGTAAAAACAGTAAACGTCAATTTATTACAAGTAATTATTTATTTCTGTATGATATATGACGTGGGTTTTGGTTTTGATTCTACATCTTACGCTGCGCTGCTGCTTGTACTAAATAGCAAAACAAAAACAGCACACTTAGAGAGTTAGGTAGGCACCTAAATTAATTATTTTACATGTTACCAGAGGTTTGAGTTTACAATTCTGGTTCAACTGAGACAAGTTGAGATTGTTGACAAAATAATTAAAACTGGGATTGCCTCATTTTACGCTGCTGCTTTCGTATTAAATAGTGAAAAAAAAGGAGTTTGGTAGGCACTGAAGCTAAATTAGCTTTTAAAGGATTTTTCAATTTAGTGTCCCAATTTGATTTTCTTGGAACGTTGTTTGTTGCAGATGAAAGTACTTCAAAGAGAAAAACGTGAAGTTTCAAATTTTCTTGAAAAGAAGCTCCGCCAAAGGGTTTTCATCGTTCCAATGACTGTAAAGGTGAAATTGAACACCTGATGCCTCGAACGACTCCTCCTTTGGATTGTCCACTTTGTACTGCGAAGTGTTGCTGGGTCCCTGTAATTCAAACAGAAAAGACCTGAGTAATTTTTAGGTGGGAGAGAAAAAAATGGATAAGCTTACTGCTGCCACTGCGACAAGGGTGACGTGCCGAGTCGACTAACTTCCTGCTTTCTGTTTTAGTTACAGCAACATACAATTCAGGCAGATTTTTATAAGAGTTAAGTATTGTTCCGTCCAGGTCCAACATTACCTTCAAACTGAAGAAAATGTCATAACGATTCCACCAAGAGCTGTCGTATGCATTGGATTCTACTGTAATAGGATCGTTCAATAAGAAATACATGATTTTCCCTTTGCGGGCGAAAATATTTTTCTTAAACGTCCCACTGTCAATTGTATATGAAATATTAACCATTTTCTTAATTTGGACAGTGACGTCGAAGTGTGCGTCTCCATCGATGGGCCCCAAGAAACCAAATCCGCGCAGCAAAATCTTCTTATTCACCTGAAAACTAAGAAAGTTAGTTGTTTAAAACACAAACAGCTGAAATCAAATTCCAGGTTCCAATCGCATCGAAGAAGGTTAATAATACTTATAGCAGATAGATGTTAAAAAAAGCTTAGCTCTGATTAGTAAAGTTTTTAACTGTTTGCATTAAGTGCAAAAATATATTTCGTGTCATCCTCATTATCCGTTTCACTTAAATTTTGTTTGGTAGGAGTGCATCTCATGAAAAGACAGATGCTGCACTTACTGTCTAGTGTGTTGACTGCCATTACACACAAACGAAGGACTGGTCGTCAATTTAAACTGTTGGGACAACAAAAGAACTGAGCACCCAGACGAGGAACTTGTGTTCCCTTCTCTGCGGTTGGTTTTAAACGGAAGCTGAGAATTATCCCAATTTTTTCTGTGGAATAAAGTAAGAGTTTCCAATTACTTTGTTAATTCCAAAAAGATATAGTTATGTATGTAAAACAATACAAATTAAATGATTGACTGATTGATCTCTATTATCAAAATCGCATTGAATTAAAACTCACTTTTGATCGATGTCCAATCCAATAAATACGTAAATGGCCAACTGCTCATCTCCTGTTAAAACATTCTTTTTGAGGAGGCCCACTTTGGTGAATTCTTCATTTGACATCGTCGGGAAACGAATTTCAAACAAACAGCCACCAAGAACTTTGCGATAGTTCTCTCCCGTGGGTTGCAGCCCCTCAACTGCGCACCGATTATTTGCCCACCTATTCAAACAAAATATTCAGAAATTAAGTTCCAAAGGGAAAAGAATATTTATTATTAGAGCAACCAAAACAAAAATAAATCCTTTCAAAATGAGATTCAGCAAGTGCGTCGACAATTACCTCGAAGCGCACTCAAAAATCTTTGTTTCGTCCAGTGGGATTTTTTCTAATGAAACGATTGTTTCCAAGTTCTCACGTGATATTTCCAAAAACTCGTCCGTGTCGATGTACTTGTCTAAGGATCTAATTCAATTTAAATAACTAGGTTCCATTTTATTACAATCACACACATTTTGAAAATATAAATATTAGTAAAAATACCCAACTTATTGTATTTATATGTACTTACTGTATAAAATCATCAGCGGCTTCCTCCAAATTCTCAATCGCCTTTGTAATTTCATATAGTTCATAGTTGACAGAGGCCAAGTAAGTTCAGCAAATTGTTCGGCGACAACTTCAAAGATTTTATGGAATCAACTGACCACGAATCTAGTATCAGCAGCTGTGAACAGAAGAAAGAAATTCGTGGGATTTTGCACTTTTGCCGTGAATCTTAAATAATGAAGCTAAGTTTAACTCTCATCTTAACTAAAACTACGCTAACTTGTAAATACTAAAATACAACTGCAGAATGGAATATGTAATTAGGTAGTCGATATTATTACTCACGTTGACAAACAGCTGAAAAGCAGTGGAATCAACATTTGGGAGTGGAATTCCATTGTCGTCGGTCACTACTCCGTTTTCCCAGTTTTCCTCGAATTCTTGCTCAAAGACGGGAGAAGCCGCCTTTAGAACAAAGACGGCTTTCACTTTAATTTTGTCTGGACCAACGCTGAAGACGACGTCAAAGTTTTTCGGTTTTCGCCGCAGCAGATCCGCCATCTGCTCCCCCAGAGTTTTTTGCACTTGATTCGAGTTGTTAGCCATGTTTCCTATTTTAAGTAATTAGCAGAAATTATTGATTAAATTCCTGATTGAATAATGTTTTTTTAATTAGGTTCAGATTTGTTTTTATTTACTTATTATTTTCCGGGTCCACTTTTAATGCACGGAATTGAATTGAAAGAATTTAGTATTAAACAGTCTTAAGTGCTACGAAGTGGTAGTTTTGGGATTTATTGGATAAAGGTAATTCACACTGCTGACTGGGTACAAATGAAAGGCGTACGAAAGGAAACTGAAAGGTTCCCAGCTATTTACTGGAAATTCTATTTCTTTAAAGTTGGAAGTTGTCAGTAAATACTTGAAAATGGGACAAAGTGACTATGCAAAAGGTTAGTTACGATTGATAATTAAATCTGTGCAACTGACTGTCGGTCAGTCGCCTGGCATACAAGTCAAGTAGAATAGAAACACGAATAAATAAGGAATGATAAGAAAATTGAATTAGTTGACTGTGCACCCATTTATCCAACCTCATAATCACTCACTACCTCAATTTTCCCATTGGGGATCGTCCACAAAGGATGTCAGAGGTAGGGTTAATTGGCCTACTTGGCTCCTGGTGACACCCTGTGTTACACTTGGTCTTTCATTCAATGGTAAAGCTGGCTATCATAGGGTTCTAAAAGAGAGGATTATTCCATGACGTCATTTACGGACGATCCCTTAGGTTATTTTAAAGGTTGGCTAAAGTTGTATTTAAACAAGGTAATCTCTACACTGGATAACTTCAATCGGTTTCAAGTTTCAAATATATAACGTAACTAATATCAAGGTCGAAATATCGAATTTTTTTATACTTTAAAAAGATTTCGTGGAAAATCAAATTCCTTGTGACTATTATCGACATTTTCTACCTGGGAACTTGGGAACGCACTTCCATTAACGCAGTTTCGCATTTCGTGAATTAGATGCAAACTTCTAGCAGCGTCGGGGCAAATACATTAACTTTTGATACGCTAAAATACAAGTTAATTGCAGAATGAAATACGTAATTAAGTAGTCGATATTATGACACACGTCGAGGAAAAGTTGAAATGCATTAGCATCCACATTTAGCGAAGGAATTCCATTCCCGTCTGACAGTTCTGTCACTACTCTGTTTTTCCAGTTTTCCTTGATCTCCTGCTTAAAGACGGGAGAAGCGGCCTTCAGAGGCTTCAGAACAAATTTGACGGTTGACGATGTCCACTTTAACTTTGTCTGGGATAACACAGAACCCTATGACCCTCAGGTCACTAGCTTAACCATTGCGTAATAACATTTTCGTTACCATATAAGATGCAATCGGCATCACATCAGACCCCAATGACACTGGCACTACCCGCAACATCATTTATGAACATTTCTATAACATTTTAAACACATATCTAGTATTTAGTATTTGTGGGGTACTGTGATTCTGGTAATTGTAGATGTAACTTTAATTGAAGCGTTAAACAAAATTACCTATACAGCCTACAGGTAATAATTAATATCGCCAAGTCTTCTCAGGAATAATTTTATTGCTTTCAGAATTATTAAATATTATTAGGTATTCCCTAAAAAGATAAAACTACTCCAACAGATTAATCAAAATTCGATTAACATAGTTATTATTTAATTATAATATTTTACAAATTTCAAGAATTATAATATGTAGGTAGGCATCTAACGAGAAAAGCACACCGTATGGTACACCCCTATTTTATACCACTTGGTGCAATCGATTTAACCACCTTATTAGTGTACCACAACTCTAAATCAACTCGGTTGCATTTTGCGCCGTTCGCTCACAGTTGCCCGCTAAAGTTTAAAAAAATCGATTTTTTGATTATTTGCCACCCCGTAGCTCTTACAATTTGCATTCGATTTTCACAAAATTTAAATGATTGTGATTTGCAGTAGTTACCTTATCTGAAAAGTAATTTTTGGGGTTTTGAAAATTTGATTCATTTTTTTAGAAAACATAAAAAGTAAAAATATTTTTAGGCCCTTCCTACCTACTTCCTACCTACTTTTTTGAAAAAATTGAAAATTTTCAAATTTTCAAAAAGCCGGAAATAACTTTTTAGATAATGTTCTGGAAATCACAATCATTCAAATTTTCCGAAAATCAAATACAAATTGTAAGAGCCACGGGGCGGCAAAAAACGTAAAATCTATATTTTTTAACTTTGGCGGGCACCTGTGAGTGAACTGCGCAAAATGCGACCAAGTTGCTTCAGGGAAGTACCATACGGTATGCTTTTCTTGTAAGTGAAATATCTTACAGGTGTTAGTATAAAGGATTTTACAATATTGTATCAGCATTTCAAGTTTTAAATTTTCTTGAAAAGAAGCTCCGCCAAAGGGTTTCCATTGTTCCAATTACCTGAAAGGTAAAAACGAACACCTGACGTCTCGAATGAGTGGTGATTTGGTTTGTCAACTTTATACTGCGAGATGTTGTTGGGTCCCTGTAATTTAAACGGGAAAGAGCTGTGTAAGTTTTTAGCGGGAGATAAATAAAAACGGATAAGCTAATTGCTGCCACCGCACTGCCACTAATAAAGGTGGCGGGCCGAGTCCACTTTCTACCTGAAATTTGTTTTAGTTACAGCAACGTACAATTCAAGCAGATTTTTATGAGGATTTTGTATTTCTTTGTCCAACATTACCTTCAAACTGAACAATATGCCATAATGATCGCCCCAAGAGCCGCAGGTTGCACTGGATTCCACCACAATAGGCTTGTCCAATAGGAAATGAAAGATTTTCTCTTTTTGGGCAGAAATATTTTTTTGAAACGTCCCACTGGCAAATGTCACGGAATGATTAACCACTCTCTTAACTTGGACAGTGACGTCGAATTGTGCGTCTCCATCGATGGGCCCTAAGAAACCGAATCCATGCAGCGAAATCTTCTTATTCGCCTGAAAACTAAAAAAAAGTTGAGGGTTTCAAACAACTAAAAGCAAATTCCAGGTTCAGGTTCTGATCGCCATCTCATTGAAGAAGGTTAATTATATTTGAAACATACTTTGAGCAGATACCATTCATTCTGTTAGAAAATGCTTAGCTCAGATTAGTAAAGTTAGTAAGTTTTTAACTGTGTGCATTTAATGCAAAAAAATGTAATTCTTGTCATTCTTATTATCTGTTTCATTTCAATTTTGTTTTGTAGGAGCGAATCTCTTGAAGACAGAGACGTATACACCTGCACTCACTGTATAATGTGTTGACTGCCGTCACAAACAAGCGATGGACTGGTTATCAATTTGTATTGTGATGGCAACGAAAGAACTGAGCACCCATACAAGACACTTTTGTTCACTTTTCTGCAGATGGTTTTAAACGGAATCTGCGATTCATCCCAATTTTTTCTGTGGAATTTCCAATTACGTTTTTAATTCCAACGATACATAAAACAAAATGAATGCTTGATCTTCATTATAAAAATGGTAATTTAAACAAAAACTCACTTTGCATCGCTGTCCAATCCTATGAATACGTAAACTGCCAACTGCTCATCTCCTGTTAAAACATTCTTTTTCAAGAGGCTCACTTTGGTGAATTCTTCTACGGACATGATAGGGAATCGGATTTGAAATAAACATGTGCCAAGAACTTCGCGGTAGTTCTCTCCTGTGGGTTCCAAGCCTTTAATTGTGCACTGGTTACTTGCCCACCTTTGTTAAATAAATATATCAATTAAAAATTAAATTGAAAAGTCAACAAAGGGTTATGAAAGCAACTAAACCAAAACATTCTTGTAAAATCGTGATTGGAAAATATTTAAAAAAATAATTACCTGCATGCGCACTCGAAAATCTTAGTTTCGTCCAGTCGAATGTTTTCTAAAGAAAGGATTGTTTCCAAGTTCTTGTGGGATATTTCTAAAAATGCTTCAGTGTCCATGATCTTGTCTAAGGATCTGTAGTTTGTATAAATGAAATATATTCATTTTACAACTACACACCTAATATCGTCTGTAAAGAACCAAAATGACCCATATCCATTTGTAGCTAAAAACAATATTTACTATCTACAAAAATATTGAAACCTGTCTTGAAAGCATTTAAATAGAATATTTTAGAACTTTTTAAAAACATGTAAATGGAAAATTTTGCTGCTTTTCAAAAACATGTAAATAGAACATTTTGCACCTTTTTAAAAACATGTAGATAGAACATTTTACACTTATCAGAAACTCTCAATTAACATGTTACGAGTATTTTTCACTTCGTTTTTACGACATAGCCTATTTTGAGTCTAGCTCAAATGGGATATGGGTTAGCTCAAATGGGATATGGGTTAGCTCAAATGGGATATGGGTCATTTTGGTTCTTCACAGACGATATGTATTTATTGACATATCGTTAAAAATAAATTACTCGTATGTACTTACTGTATAAAATCGTCGGCAGCCTCCTCTAAATTCCTGATCGCTTTTGTGATTTCGTATCGTCGACAGAGGCCATGTAAATTCAACAAATTGTTTGGCGACAAGGACAAAGATTTTATAGAATCCACTGACCACGCATCCTGAATCAGCAGCTGTAAATAAAAAAAACGATATTCATAAGACTTTGAAGTTTTGTCATGACTCTTAAATAGGTAAGCTAATGGCAACTGCAACTTTCATCATGAACAAAACAACATTAACTTTTACAACACTAAAATACAACTGCAGAATGGAATGTGTATAATTAAGTAGGTAGTCGATATTACATATTACTCACGTTGACAAACAGCTGAAATGCAGTGGGATCCTCATTTGGCATTGGTATTCCGTTGTCGTCTGTCACTACTCCGTTCTCCCAGTTTTCCTCGAAATCTCGCTCGAAAACAGGCGAAGCTGCCTTCAAAACAAATTTGACGGCTTCTACTTTTATTTTGTCTGGACCAACGCTGAAGGTGACGTCAAAGTTTTTCGGTTTTCGTCGCAGCAGATCCGTCATCTGCTCACCGAGAGTTTTTTCTACTTGATTCAAATTATTCGCCATTTTTTCTATTGTATATATTTATCAGAAATAATTAATTAAATTGCTGATTGAATTTTATATATCTTTGGAATTAGGTTCAGATTGATATTTTATTACTTATCGTTTTTTGGGGTTCACTTTTTGTTACGCGGAATCGAAATTAATTGAGTAAATATTAAACAGCAAAGTTCAAGTGCTCAGTAATGGCAGCTTTGGGATTTATTGGATGAAAGCAACTAAAACTGTGTACAACGGAAAGGCGTGTATGACTGAAACTGAATAACAAACAACTATTTTACTGGAATTTCTATTTTTGTAAAGTTGGAATTTATCGGTAAATGTGTGGCACCCTTCACTTCGCCTGCAGCATCAACGACAGTTTGTTTAAGTTTTAAGTTTTAAGAGTTCACTATGCAAAGCCGCTTTTACTTTATATCACATTTCTGTGAAAGCGTAAGACGAGTGAACTTCGTGAAGTGACGTGAAGTAAACGAAGAAAAAAACCTAACTAAATCATACATACGTCAAGTTGAAAGGCAAAAATAAAGTTGGGCGCGTACTGATTTTACCTTGATGGTGATGGTGGTCTGCGGCATGTAACTAATAAAAGGTAGCAGAAACTTTTAGTGTGCAATCAGTGTAATAATGCAACGTCACATGCAGCCGCTTCGCCGCTTAAGAATGGGGGAAAGTGGCTAGTTAGGAAGGCTAGTTACAATTGATAATCAAATCTATTCAACTGTCGGTAAATCGCCTCACACCCACACATAGTTACGTCAAGTAACACAGGCAAAGACAATACTGGCAAATGATCTAAAAGAATTTTGTAATGTTTTCAGGATTAATAATTTATAATGAGTATTTGTAAAAAAAAAAAGAAACCAACAGATTTACCAAACCTTTATTTACAGTATATTTATTTATAAACGACATAATATTCAACTTTTATTAGTATTTAAAAGTCATGCATAATTTTTAAGTGGATTTGAAGCTAGAAATATTATTATCTTATACACAATTTTGATATAATAAATTTTATGATTTCGATTCAACTTTTACATTGGACTATTGCACAGTAGACTTAGTTAGATGTTTTGAGACTATTTTGTACACCCACGAGAAACATCTATTTATAATAATTATAACACTTCTATTATACATTTCTTCAGTACACAAGACGCGTGGGACTCGATTCTACATTTTCCCCTGCTGTTCACAATAATTTAATCTGCGAAACAAATATACATGTCCCTAAGTAATCTATTCTACATTCTACGGATGTTCGTTTAGAGGACTTTTAATATTGTGTCCGAATTTTATTTTTCTGCAATGTTGTTGGTTGGTGTTGACAGTACTTGACAGACGAAACCGTCAAAGTTCAAATTTTCTTAAAAAGAAGCTCCGCCAAAGGGTTTCCATTGTTCCACCAACTGTCAAGGTGAAATTGAACACCTGACGCCTCGATTGACTCCTCCTTTGCATTGTCCACTTTATACTGCGATGTGTTTCTGGGTCCCTGTAGTTCAAATTGAAAAACAAAAGCTCTGTAAATTTTTAGCCAGGGTGGAAGTAAACGAATGAGCTAATGGATGCTACTAAAAAAAAGCAGAAACGACTAACTACCTGCTCTTTATTTTAGTTAAAGAAACATAAAATTCACGCAAATTTTTATGAGAATAAACCTGTATTGATTGTTTTGCCGAACGTTACATACCTTCATACTGAAAAAAATGTCGTAACAACTTCTCCTACCGCTGTCGAATGTATTGGAATCCACCACAATGGGCTCGTCCAATAAGAAATAAAAGATTTTCCCTTTTCGGACAAAAAAATTTTTCTTAAATGTCTCACTTTCAAATGTGTAGGAATAATCAACCAATCCCTTAATTCGGACAGTGACATCGAAGTGAGCGTTTCCATCGATGGGCCCCAAGAAACCGAATCCAAGGAGCGAAATCTTCTCATTCACCTGAAAGCTAAAAGAAAGTTACCAGATTCAAACACAAGGAATTTCGGATACTGGTCACTTTAAAAAAAAGTCGGGCATGTCACTTACTTTCTAACTTGTTCAGTGCCTTCACACACAAAGGATGGACTGGTCGTTAATTCGAATTGTGGGGGCAACGAAAGAACTAAGCATCCAGACGGCGATGAGGAACTTGTGTTTATTTCTCTGCGATTGGTTTTAAACGGAAGATGAGATGTGTCCCATTGTTTTCTGTGGAATAAATTTGTCGGAGTTTCCAGTTACATATTACTTTAATTATTCCAACAAGACATAAAACAATGAAAACTAAATGCTTTATCCCCAATTTAAAAACTGATAATAAACCAAAACTCACTTTGCATCGCTGTCCAATCCTATGAATTCGTAAACAGCCAACTTTTCTTCTGCTTTTAAAAAATTCTTTTTGAGGAGCCAACCTTTTGTGAATTCTTCGGTGGACATGGTCGGGAAACGGATTTCAAATAAACTAGCGCCAAGAACTTTGCGGTAGTTCTCTCCCGTGGGTTCTAGTCCCTCAACTGCGCATCGATTATTTGCCCATCTATTTAAAACAAATTATTTAGAAATTAAGTTCCAAAGGGAATACGATATTTAGTAAGAAAGCAACCAAAAAACAAAATCTTTTTAAAATGAGATTTCGCAATAGTGTTATCACAATTACCTGCAGGCGCACTCGAAAATCCTGGTTTCGCTTAGTGGGATGTTTTCGAAAGAAAATACTGTTTTCAAGTTCTCGCGGGATATTTCCAAAAACTCATCCGTATTTTTGTATTCGTCAAACGATCTAATTAATTCAAATAATATATATTTATTTTACAATCACATACATAATATTATGGTTTTATAGATATTGACGGCAACATGACTTTTGTATGTACTTACTGTATAAAATTGTCTGCTGCCTCCTCCAAATTCTCTATCGCTTTCGTGATTTCGTATCGTCGACAGAGGCCAAGTAAACTCAGCAAATTGTTAAGCGACAAATTCAAAGCCTTTAAAGACTCCACTGTCCACGCATCCAGAATTAGCAGCTGTGAATATAAGCAAGAAATTCATGAAATTTTGCAGTTGCAGTTGTGTGTCTTAAATAATAAAGCTAATGACAACTACAACACTCAACATGAATCAAAACTACAGTAATATAAATACAGGTTAATTGCAGAATTGAATATGTAATGAGGTAGTCGATATAGTTACGCACGTTCACGAACAGCTGAAAAGCTGTGGGGTCAATGTCCGGGAGTGGAATCCCGTTCCCGTCAGTCACTTCTCCGTTGTCCCAGTTTTCCTCGAATTCTCGCTCAAAGACGGGAGAAACCGCTTTCAGAATAAATTTGACGGCTTCGACTTTTATTTTATCTGGACCGACGCTGAAGGTGACGTCAAAGTTTTTCGGTTTTCGTCGCAGCAGATCCGCCATCTGCTCCCCGAGAGTTTTTTGCACTTGATTCGTGACAGTCATTCTTCCTATTTTATTTAATTGGCAGAAATTATAAATTAAGTCGCTGATTGGTTTTTATGTATCTTGGGAATTAGGTTTTGATTGGTTTGATATGTATTACTTATTGTTTTTTGAGTTCACTTTTAGTGCACGGAATTGAAATTGATTTGTTAATATACAACAGAGACGCAACTCTCAAGTGCTTACTAGGTAGAAACGGCAGTTTTTGGATTTATTGCTGAAGGTAACTTACACTGAGCATAGTGGAAAGGGGTATGACCGAAACTGAAAGGCTCACGGCTATTAACTGGAAATTCTATTTTTGTAAAGTTTAAATTGACCAGTGAATACGTGGCACTATTCACTGTGCTGTAAGCATCAACGACAGTTTCAATTTCCAGTGGTTTCTATGCAAAGCTGCTTTGATATTAATTTTCTGTTGGAGCCGGAGCGTAACACATACTTGGCTGAAAGCAAAATACACTATCTACTACAGTCCGCACCGCAGAGGTACCTAACTATAAAGAAACTCACATGAAGAACTATACACAGGTATAGACAATAATGCTGCCATAGACTCATATAAGCTATTTTATAATGTTTTAAGAATTAATAATTATTATTGAGTATTCGCTAAAAATTGTCAAGTTTTATTATTATTTAAAAGTCTGGCATTGTACTATCGCACGTTAGACTTAATTAGATGGTTTGGAGGTTTTTGTACCAACAGGAAACATTAACTTGTTACAATTATTTATTTCTCCATTACAGGAGACGTGGGATTCTGATTCTACATTTCACGCTGCTGCTCGTATTAAATAGCGAAACAAAAATAGTGCACTTAGGGAGTTAGGTAGGCAGTTAATTAATTTATTAAGGGTATTGGTTTCAAGGATTTTTCAAAATTGTGTCAGCACTTGATTTTCTTGCACAGTTGTTCGTTGTAGATGAAAGTACTCGAAAGTGGAAAACGGGAAGTTTCAATTTTTCTTGAAAAGAAGTTCCGTCAAAGGGTTTCCACTGTTCCAATTACTTGAAAGGTGAAATTGAACACCTGACGCCTCCAACGACTCGTGCTTTGGTTTGTCCACTTTATACTGTGAAGTGTTGTTGGGGCCCTTTAAACAATTCAAACCGAACAAAGCTTTGTAAGTTTTTAGCGAGAGAAGGATAGTAAACGGATGAGCTAATATTTATACAATAAATACTAACGATAAGATGCAGAAGCTACTAACTACCTCCGACCTCCACTCACTCTGTTTTAGTTAACTACAACAACATATTATACAATTTACGCAGATTTTCATGAGAACAAACTTGTAATGTGTTATCCAACATTACCTTTAAACTGAAATATATGTCATAACGATTCCACCAAGAGCTGTCGTAAGTACTAGATTCCACTGTAATGGGCTCGTCCAGTAAGAAATAAAATGTTTTCCCTTTGGGGGCGAAAATATTCTTTTTAAACGTCCCACTCTCAAATGTCGAGGACCAATCAACCATTTTCTTAATTTGGACAGTGACGTCGAAGTGTGCGTCTCCATCGATGGGCCCCAAGAAACCAAATCCACGCAGCGAAATCTTCTGATTCACCTGAAAACTAAGAAAGTTGAGGGCGGTTTGAAACACAAACAGCTAAAATCAAATTTTAGAAAATGCTTACCTTAGCTTAATTAAGAGACAGCTGCACTTACTGTATAATTTGTTGACTGCCATCACACACAAACCGTGGACTGACTGTTAATTTGAATTGTTGAGGTGGCAACCAAAGAACTGAGCATCCAGACAACCAACTTTTGTGTATTTCTCTGCGGATGGTTTTAAACGGAAGCTGAGATTTATCGCAATTGTTTCTGTGGAAGAAAATTGTAAGAAATTATAATAATTACTTTATGAATTTCAACGAGACGTAAGGCAATCAAAATTGTGTGCTTAATCCCCATTTTCAAAATGGTAAAAATCAAAAACTCTAACTTTGCATCGCTGTCCAATCCTATAAATACGTAAATAGCCAACTGCTCATCTGCCTTTAAAACATTCTTTTTGACCAGGCAAACTTTGGTGAATTCTTCTACAGACATGGTCGGGAATCGAATTTGAAATAAACAGGCACCAAGAATTTCGCGGTAGTTTTCTCCCGTGGGTTCCAGGCCTTTAATTCTGCACTGGTTACTTGCCCACCTTTGTTAAACAAATTAATAAATTAAAAATTAAATTGAAAAGTGAACAAAGGGTTATAAAAGCAACTAAACACAAAAATTCTTTCAAAATCGTGATTGGAAAATATTGTAAAAATACGTACCTGCATGCGCACTCAAAAATCATAGTTTCGTCCAGTTGAATGCTTTCTAAAGAAAATATTGTTTCCAAGTTCTCGTGGGATATTTCCAAAAATGCATCCGTGTCCATGTACTTGTCTAAGGATCTAGTTTGTATAAATAAAATATATTCATTTTACAATTACACACCTAATATCGTCTGTGAAAAATCAAAATGACCCATATCCATTTGAAGCTAAAAACAATATGTACTATCTACAAAAATATTGAAACCTGTCTTGAAAGCATTTAAATAGAATATTTTACACTTTTCAAAAACATGTAAATACAATATTTTAAACTTTTCAAAAACATGTATATAGAATATTTTTCACTTTTTAAAAACATGTAAATAGAACAATTTACACTTATCAAAAACTCTGAATTAACATTTTACGATTATTTTTCACTTTGTTTTTACGACATAGCTTGTTTTGATTCTAGCTCAAATGGGATATGGGTCATTTTGGTTCTTCACAGACGATATGCATTTATTGACATATCGTTAAAAATAAATTACTCGTAGGTATATACTTACTGTATAAAGTCATCAGCAGCCTCCTTCAAATTCTGAATCGCTTTGGTAATCTCGTATCGTCGACAGAGGCCAAGTAAATTCAACAAATTGTTCGGTGATAAGTTCAAAGATTTTAGAGATTCCACTGACCACGCATCCTGAATCAACAGCTGTAATTTAAAAAAATTTATTCATCATGAGACTTTGTAAGTTTGTCGTGACTCTTAAATAGTGAAGCCAATGGCAGCCGCAACTCTCATCATGAACCAAAACTGCATTAACTTTTCTTATACAATAAAGTGTAAGTGAATAGCAGAATGGAATATGTAATTAGTTAGTCGTTAATATTACACACGTTGACGAACAGTTGGAAAGCCGTGGGGTCCAAGTGTGGAAGCGGAAACCCGTTATCGTCTACTTCGACTACTTCTCCGTTTTCCCAGTTTTCCTCGAATTCCCGCTCAAAAACAGGCGAAGCTGCCTTCAGAATAAATTTGACTGCTTCGACTTTTATTTTGTCTGGACCAACGCTGAAGGTGACGTCAAAGTTTTTCGGCTTTCGCCGCAGCAGATCTGCCATCTGCTCCCCGAGAGTTGTGTGTACTTGATTCGAGTTATTAGCCATTTTTCCTACTTTATGTAATTAAACGAAACAATCAACTAAATCACTAATTGAATTTTTTGTATCTTTTAAATCAAGTTTAGACTGGTATGTTATTACTTCCTTTTTTCGAATTCACTTTTAGTGCACGGAACTGAAAACAATCGTGTACTAAACAGCAGAGTCTCAAGTGCTTAGAAATAGCCGCTTTAAGAATTATAGTATTACGGTAATTTACACTGAGTACAAAAAGGAAAGGCATATGACTGAAAATAAAAGACTCACAACACTTATACTGAAATATTAATTTATGTAAAGTTTGAATTTATGAGTAAATGCGTGGCACCCCTTCACTTTGCCTAGAGCATCAACCACAGCTTGTTTCAGTTTTAAGTGTCAAATGTGCAAAGCCGCCTTTATATCACATTTTTTTAGGACCGTAACACGAGTGAAATTCGTGAAGTGGACGAAGGTTAAAGCCTAAAGCCATGCATACGCCAAGTTGAAAGATAAAAATAAAGTTTTAGGGGCGTGCTGATTACCTTTTTTAAGGGTCGAGAATTAAAGCAATAAAGCTGGCTTAAACCCGCTGAAATTAACCTGGTAAACTATAATTATAGGTAATTACATTTAAAAAAATATACAATGAAAAACAAATGCTTTTATTGGCTGATGTATGATGGTAGTCTGCGGCATGTAGCGAAACGCAGCAGGAACTTTTAATGTGCAATCGGTGCAGTGCAATGCAAACGTCACATGGAACGAAGGGACTTTGCGAAGGTTAGGATTGATAATAAAATGTGTGCAACTGTCGGTCAATCGCCTGGACCATACGTCAAGTAGCAACGCAAATAGAAGAAGCAAAACAATAACGCAGCCGGGTAATTAGCTCTTAACTAATTCCATACAATAATATAATTTGATAAATAGTCACTCGCTACCTGTTTTTCCTAACTAGGGGTCGTCCACAAATATTGCCCTACGTAAAGTCATTTGGCTTACTTGGCTCCTGATGACATCTCATGTTGAATATTGTCATTTAATATAAATTGTAAAGCAGACGCACATAGCGTTCAAAAATTGGGACAATTTCATGACTTAATTTACGAACGATCCCTTATATGATTTAAAAACCTTCTTAAAGTTCTATTTACGAGCTAATCTTCACACCGATAACTTCAATTGGTTTCAAATATGCAAAAAAGAAAAGCCAAGAAAAAGTCTGTAGTTGTCCGCAAAGTTTAATTGCGGGGATATCAACACAGGAAATCCCTTATTTATTTACAAACTTCCTTTATGCACTTTCTATAGAAACGACACAAACAAATCAAAGTTGTTACTTATGACCCTCGCGTTCTCTTACAGTAGCCCGCCAAAGCTTAAAAAAATTCAATATTTTGCCGCCCTGTAACTTTTGCAGTTCTAATCGGAAAATTTTATTTTTTCGAAAAAATTGGACTTCAAAATGATGCTTTCTCAAAATTTAAAAAAAAAATTTTTTCGAATCTTTAAAAATCCTAAAATTACTTTTTAGAAAAGAGGAACGTTAGAAATCGGATGAGAACTGTAAAAGTTACAAGGCGGCAATAATTATATTAAAATTTGAAATTTCTTAAAACTTTGGCGGGCTACTGTGACCAAACAACGCAAAATGCAGTCAAGTTATTTTGAATCTCCCCTATTTAAAACTACACTAAAATAGAAAAACGTAAAGGTTTAAAATTTCTTGAAAAGAAGCTCCGCCACAGGACTTCCACAATCCCAATCCCAGCAAAGGAGAAATTTAACCCCTGACGACTCCAACGAATCCTCCTTGGGATTTTCCATTATGTACTGCGAAGTGAATTCGGCTCCCTGTTGTCCCTGTAAAAAACCGAACAACAAACTGTCATTTTGTAATGAGAGAGAAAGTTTAGAAATTAAACTAATGAGCTAATAGCATGCAGAATCGACTAACTATACCTAAATTCTGTTTTACTTACAACAACAATCAATTTACACATATATTTTTATAAGGATACATATATCTTTTAGTTTGCTCAACCTTACCTCTAAACTAAAAATTATGTAATAGCAATTTTTGTCGTATATCCGGGGTTTAATTACAATGGGTTTGTCCAATAAGAAACGAAAGATTTTTCCTTTTGGGGCAAAAATAGTTTTTTTAAAAGTCCCACTGTCGTATTCGTATCGAGAGTATAAGGGATCATCACCATCCTGTCTCTTAATTTGGACAGTGACGTTGATGTTTGCGTCTCCTCTCATGGGCCCCAAGAAACCAAGTCCATGGAACGAAATCTTCTTATCCACTCTCAACCTAATACGCAAGTTGAAAGTTTCAATAATTACCACGAAAAACTTAAATAAAACTTAACGCAATGATCAGTCCAAGTAAAGTTAATAATATTTGAATCATACGTTATAGGCAGATACCAATTCGTCTGTGAGGATCCAAAATGACCTATATCCAATTTAAGCCAGAATCAAAATGAGCTGTCTTAAAAACAAAATGAAAAACATGCGTAAAATGTTAATTTAAAGTTTTTGAAAAGCACAAAATGTTCTATTTACATGTTTTTTAAAAGTGTAAAATGTTCTATTTACATGCTTTGGAAAATTGTCAAATTTTATATTTGCATGTTTTTGAAAATTGTAAAATATTCTATTTACATGTTTTTGAAAAGCTGCAAAATGTTCTATTTACATGTTCTTGAAATGTTTAAATACTTTGAAGACATGTTTAAATATTTTTGTAAATAGTGGATATTGTTTTTAGCTAAAAATGGATATAGGTCGTGTTGGTTACTA
>OX461808.1:152578614-152887106 GCA_949802685.1 Dicyrtomina minuta | reverse complement strand
CTATGTAGTTTGTTCTACATTGTGATTGTGCACAATCCAATTTACTAGTTTGTGGTTGTGGTTGTGAAAGCACTACTACAAACGAAAATAACAATTGTTCTTTGTACACAAATTACAACAGTATACTCAACTTTTATTTAGCATTTGGTTTTTGTTTTTCCATTTTAGTTTCGTGAATATCGTCATTAATAACAAGTTGCGATTACAATTTGAACGATCATTTGTTAGCGATGGATTTTACGAAGAGGAAAGTAGAGATTAATGAAATCAAGCAAATTACGTTGCCACATTTAATGACTAATACCGTCAACTCTGCTTACAAAACGGATGAGGGCAATCGCGGATCTAAGGTAAGCCAAAAATAAAACCATTTTTGTTATTGTTTGTAATTTAATAAATATCGTGGATAAGAAATGATTTTTGAGCTCAAAAATTATGAATTAGCTCGCTAGTTTCTTGTTACGTTTCTTACGAACAGCTGATGGCTGACCCATGACCCAAGTCTGTGCAATTTCAAGAAAATGCTAGGAAATTGAGTAACTTTTCACTATTATATAATTTGGTTTCAGAATATACTAACCACCAACTGGTTTGAACTGACTAACAATGTTTAATAATGTAGTGCTTTGTTTTGATATAGTTACTGTATAGTTAATTAAAGCGTACTTGGTTGGTTATTATATATTGCACAATTATGTAAACTATATCAAGAAAAATAATGGGTCCCAGTTTTTTACTTTATATTCGTCAAACGTGGAGTAAAGTATATAGTGTTTTGCCTACCACCGATTTCGTAGTTATTTACCTAGGTAGGTAGGTTAATTTATTTTTGATTTTCAGTGCGTAACTAATTAATTCGTAGAAATTTGACATTAGTTTCGAAATGATTTGTCCAGAAATGATTTCATTGGTAGGCTCAGTAGCTGTAGTCAGAAATTGGTGGCATGCCAGTCCGTCCCTGTTTCGATGAGATAATTTTTGCACCACCCTGTACATCATCTTCCTTGCGCTTATAATTTATTTTTATTTGTTGCAGAACAAAATGCAACGTGTACGCGGTCTTATTACAGAATATGAGGAAGATGAAGACCTTAGTAAAAATCATAATCATGTTTTAAATGGTTTTGTCCAAAAGGTAGTATGAATTATGTAACTTAATGCTATCAGATTATTTCAGGAATTGCTGTTGTTGGTATCAATAATTATTTATGAAATTGGCATAGATTATATGCTTGTCGCTTGTTTTCGAAACTGCATCTTATTTTCAACTACTTATGCATTTATATATTGCTGAATATCACGATGTAATAAATTAAAGCTCGTAATAATATTATCAATTAGGATGATTAATTTCATATAACACACTCTTGTGTAGATGTTTTGTTTTATTCTCTGTAGTAATTTTGTATTTGACGTATGTAGGTAAAATTCATCTTGGATTCAAATTCGGAATGGAATGATACTATACCTGTATCAGGAAGCTTACCTTCAACCTTCCTCTTCGCAGATTAACGTCGATGACTCAAGTAATAATTCAAAAATCATCGAAGCTTTAGGAAACCATGTGGTACGTTCATTCTGTACGAAAAGCAGGGATTCAGTATTCAGTATTATCAAAAATTATATAATTAATGTACCTACCTACCACACAATAACAATTTACATATGATTAAATCTACATGACTGAAGAAGCAATCACTGTATTTAGGTATTGACGGAAATATTTAAGTGTGGATGCTTTGGTGACCTCAATAATTTCCGCCTTGTCAATAAACAATGGAAAGAAATTGCAAATTCCACCATTACCCAAAGAAGGCTATGGAAGCTAACCATTGACGAAAAATTTGGTACTCTCGGTAGCGACAGAGATGATGCTTTGTTGCAATTCAACGACTGTATCGAAGCATCTGAAGGTTCATTTCCTATAACCTCACTGGATTTTGCAGATTTGGACTACTACGACGAATTAAACGGGGTTGAGCTTCTCCGATTTTATGCTATGATTGGACAAAGGATTAGGCATGTGGCATTTAGTAATTTCGGTCCTATTTCTATGAGCCAGTTTCAAGATTTACTCGTTAGCAAGATGCCCAATGTGAATCATATTGAGGCTGGAAACATTGATTTCACGAACCAAGAAGAATGCCTTGTTCCATTAGCTCTCCCGTACTTAGAGACAATTACATTCGTCGAGAACCGCGACCTTGATTCCGATGAACCGTTTAAAGTTTTACCGTATTACGATTTTCTTTTACGCTCTGCAAAAAATTTGAAGAAAATTATATACTTCCCGATTCAACTCATGAACATTGTCATTGAAATAGGAAAAATGGACTGCATTCAGTCCTTTGATTTTGAATTAAAATTAAAGGCGTGTGCGCTGAGCGTTAAATTTTCCCAAACTAAACCCAAGCTAACGTCACTCGCTGTAAGTAGAGGTCGAGGTCCTTTTGATCACTTGGATGACGATGATGGGGAAATCATGTTTGCTCCAGAGTTTGGTCAGAGTCTGAAAAGAATTCTGATTTCAAGCAAGGATACCCTAAAGGATCTCAATTGTGTGCCCCGTGTCTTTCCAGTCGATTTTACGTTCCCAACATTTGCCAATCTTGAGTTCTTGACTGTTTTCGACATCGATGCTTATCAGTCACGACCAAGACGTGTTTTTCCTCCTGGAAGTGATTGTTGTGAGATTTTTCCGAACCTCCACTCAGTAGTATTAGTTACTTATCACTGTGAAAATAAAGCATTTCACGAATACTTTCCAGGCCAAGAATTTCCCTCTGTAAAAACTGTAGTTTTTGCAGACAATTTTAAATTTGAGGGGTCCCTTAAAGCGCATTTCCCAAATGTGTCCCATATCAAAATTCTCAACTTTAAAAGGATGCTTACCCGCATACAAGAAGACGGGCTATAGCGTATCTCATCTTGAGTTGGATAATCAGATTGAGTGTTTGGAATTTCATCAGTGTCTATTAGCTCCTTTAGGGCCAGAGTATCACCTAGACCCTCTCTTCACAGGGGTTCCAGCCTACATTTGCAAGAAATTACTGGAGAAGTATAATACCAATCAAGCCAGAGGCGAGGATGAAAATATTATGGCGGTTGAAGAGATTCTCAAACTTGTACAAACTCAGCATTATACGTTTCGAAACTCAAAAGGTAAAACTGACACTTTTATCTGTCTTTGTTTTTCGGTTACTATACTATTTGTAGTCTATGCAAGCTTACGTAATCTTAAAGTCTTATAAACCTAAATCTTCTTGTGTCGCATAGGTTTACGACGGTTAAAATTAATTTTTAACCACAGAGTTAACTATTTTTTTCGAATACCCAAGAATTCGGATTCCGATTTGGATAGTGAGAAAGAACATGATAATGTGTCGTCGACGCCAGTTATCTCACCAGTCAGTTGTGCGTATGGATTTTCTCTGATGCCAAATTTAGAACAAGTGGTCATTGGCTACGATCATTATTTACCAAATGCTTCAGGTAATTAATTTTTGAAACAAAATCTTATTCAAAATACGAATATTGATACTATATAAGTAGCTAGTTGTTACGCTCAAAGGTAATAATTGTTTTTTGTTGCACTTGATTGGAATACTCTATTATTACGATATCTTTTTGTATGCACAGATATTGCTCTAGTTTTCAAGACCTTTGCTAAATTACCGTACATCAAAATTGTTCACGAACCTACCATTGGATTTTAAAGAGGTGAATTGGAAAGTAATGAGTTTAGCTGAATGAACTTTGTCCGTGCGTTAACTTGATTTCTCGTTTCCAGATGAATTAGATTACATACCACATTCTTGTATTTCTTACTTACACACCTTTTGAATTTACTTTTATATAATTTATTTATATTTTTAGATAACATGACCTAAAAAGTAAACTTTTATACGTCATGTTAATTAATTTTTTTACAATCTTAAAGACGGTATCGAGTAAAAATGGCCTGTTAATTTCTACCTATTTACATAATAACACCGTTTAAGTACTTCACTGATGTGGTCGAGTGATATAGCTTATTTTAAAGCCCTTAAAAACTAAAATTACATTTCTTTTTTCAATTTTAGAAAATACAAATATACAACACTTGTTATTAATTAAACTATAACCCTGAAAACTAACGATAATTTAACTTTTACTTTTAACTTACATACAAGCACACGACATGCATTCAATTGAAATCTTTGCCGCATATATAATTCCATGACGCATGTTTTGGGTTTACATATTAAATGCTTATTGTAAAAGCTTGAAAATTACAAGAAGCTGTGGCCGTTTCATTTAGTTAATATTCATGGATTCGTCGGGGTCAAAGTTCACGAAAAGTAGCTGTTTCCGGAAACAATTGCCACAACGTTCATTTCTCACTTCAAGCAAGCGACGGAAGATACGCTTGGGCTTTCCGTTAATTAGTGGTCACAGTTTACCGTTTATATCACTGATCTTCGCAAGATGAGACTCGGATCATAAAAAACATGTGTCAAAAGGCAGCGGATTCAAAAATATATAAACAGATAATTACAACAAGTTAAAAAAACAATTTTTGTTTGAATTTATGATATGTTGTGTAAATGACTGGATACAACTTTGTTAAAGGTGTATGGCATATTTTAATCCGTTGCAAGACTAGTTATGTAGTGAGAAAGTAAGTTAAGAGTTGTATGCAGAAAAGTGGGTTTTTAATCTAATCTGTTTCGTTTATCAATGAATATTGAATGCGTTTTGTATGATACTAAATGTTTTAAATATTTTTTCAAGAGCTAAGTATGGCTTGGCTATTTAAATAAAATCGTTTAGTCAAAGTAACTCTGCAGATATGAAAAACACAGTCAACAGTGGTAGGTATATGTATATATTATAAACTTTATAGATAAATAGCTGTAGGTAGTCAGATAATATTTGAGTATCTGAGTATTTAAAATTTTTGTCATTTAACATTCTTATCTCATTATTCATTATCAAAAGTTTACTGCTCTATCCTTATCAAGTTTTTCACACGGCACGACACTGATAATTTTGATAAAACTAAAGAATACCGTAATATACTATATAGCTCGGATAGTTTTAGTTCTGTCAACAAAACACTATTGATTTTATTTTAAATTTGCAATTAATTCAGTAAGTAATTTATGTAACAGTAATCCTCAACTCATACGTTCATTTTAGTTAAAGTGTTAAAATAAAAATTAATAAACTCAAAATGGACACCCGTAGAATGAACGTAATTGACAACCTTAACAACGAAGAACTTCGAAGATTGTAAAATACCTAAAAACAAATATATCTATTTTATTTGTATTAAAGCTTATAATTTACAGTCATTAAATATTAACTTCAAGTTTTAATTCAAATCTCTGTAGTTACCTCACACGCTACATTTGTCAAAAATCAGAGAACCTGGACCAAATTTTGAACGTTTTAGTAGAGGATGACGTCATCACATCCTCAGAATTAAATGCGATCGTAAACGTTTTTTACTAATATTTAACCAACACAACACGTGACAGATGTGTGGCTATAAGCACGAATTTTTATAGAACTAATTTCAAACCAGTATATTTAACTATTCGTGATATCGCCTGTGAAGAACCAAAATGACCCATGACCATTTTTAGTTTCAAACAAAATGCACTATCTACAGAAAAAATTACAATAACATGTTCATGAAAGCATGTATATAGAACCTTTCACATTTTTCAAAAAACAAGTTAATAGAATATTTTGCACTTTTAAAAAACGTGTAAATAGGACATTTTACACTTTTAAAAAACATTTGAATAGAATATTTTGGCCTTTTCAAAAGTTATGTAAATAGAACATTTTGCACTTTTCAAAAAGCATGTAAAAAGAACTTTTTGACCTTTTCAAAAACAATTAGATCATTTTGATCTTTTTAAAGTTATGCAAATAAAACAATTTGCTCATTTTAGAAACTCGTGATTAGCATTGTAAGCATGTATCGTATTTACTGTATTTTTTTGACATAGCTTCTTTTAATTCTAGCGTTAGTTGGAAATGGGTCACTTTGATTTTTTATAGACGATATAAAAGTTGTCATGGTTAATAATTTGAATTTTAAATGCCAGGTTAATGCTCCAGATTGCAACGACACAATCCGTGGGAGAGATTCCATTCACTTTTTTCACCTGTACAACATCATGGCGGGGAAACTCTCAGATGACAAGTCATACAGATCGTTTAAATCTGCACTCAAGACCAGCAATAACAGGGAACTTTGGAAATTGCTCGAAACTTTGACAGAGGACTACCGCTGCTTTGTTTGTTTTGATCCTTACTGTGTCAACCAAACGCATACTAAAAATTCAAAGAAGAAGCGTAAATTATCCTCGTAAGTTATAATACATTTTTTGGAAGTTATAAAGTCAAAACGATACTTTGCTTTTCTAATAGTCTTAGCCTTAAGGTAGTTGATAAAATTCGTACTGTACATATAGTGTGCAATTAAATTACAAAATGTACAAGTTTAACCAATGATCTCAGTTTTTTACGAAACAGGTGGGAGACAGTGTGAAGTCGTTATCCTGGTGTATTCAATGTAGTGCTAATTGTTGGAGAAATCAAAAGTCGCAAATTTTAGTGAAATATTCAAGATTGGGATATCGGACTATACACTGGTTTTTCAAGGGATCAGAGATTTTTCTACTAACTAATACAAATTCACAAATTTTTCAAAACATTTTGCCGTTGTGTAATTCCAATTTTTTCTCGCATGCGGTCCTAAGCAATGAGTAGTTAATAAAGCGAAAAAATACAGTTGCGTGGTATTAAATTACCAAATATTTCGTCCATTTATGTCAGTCGTAAGTTAACTAGTCCGCCCCTGACCACTATGTAAATTGTTTAGCTAGCACACACAATATTTTAAGAACTGTATGAAGAATGTGTGAGGAGCGCGTGGAATTCATGAATAGTAAAACAAGCTCTAAACTTAATTCATTTAATTAGGTTGATATTATTGAAACCCTTTTATAACTAAGGTTTTCACATCGATAAATTTAAAAGGCCCAAAAACATTTGAGAACAAATATTTACAATAAATCTATGTGATTCTAATGCTATTTTCTGGCTATGACGTCAAATACAAGTTTTGATGTTGAGTAGAAATGCTTTTAGTTAAATTATATGGTTGAATAACAATGCAACATAATACAATTCAATTTATAAGACAACTTAGTACACGCTTAGAAATTTATGTGTGAATTTACTACTTTACTGTTAATTTGCAAACTGATTTCACTGTTACTCCGACATCCACAGTAAAAGCTGTTGACCGCGGTCAACAGGAATTTCAACTAGAGATTAACCGATAATGCAGTTATATTAGGCTTACTAAAATCACGGTAAGATCATCCAACTGATAATCTTGTTGAATGATTTTATTAGCTAAAAAATAACAGTAAAAGTTGGAATCGAACTCTCAACCTTCATCAAAAGTAAGTTCCAGCCTTACCTACTGGACTGACACAACGTACTTAGTAATGGACTACTAGCTTAGCAAACATATACAGTGACCTAAATGCTTTAACAGGTTTACTGTAGATTTCAACAGATTTCCTGTTGGGCTTTCTTTCATTTCATACAGCACTGCTCCACTCTTTACTGATTTCCCCACTCTCAAATATTTTAAAATTGACTATAAACCTGTGAAAGTTAACATCTAAACATGTTAGCCCCATCGTATAAGATTCTTGTTAAGCTTTTTTTTTAAGCGTGTAGGCAGTATTGTAAGCATACTGCCAGACAACTTCGATTTCATAGAACATACAAAATAAGCTTCACATATTTCTTTATATATTTTCAGTTTAGATATTTTCAATTAATTGAGTAAAAACTCTTGTTGTTTGCGCTTTGGGTTGCTTACGCTTTAAGTCCAATATTAAACATTTTTATTCGGGGTTTTGAGCTCAATCTAATGTGACGAGACTTATACAACTACTTCCACTAATAAAACTTCGCAATGCTAGAATCCAGTGTCAGTGACAGTAGCGGGTTGGATGTATGATGTGACTTCAGTGCTTATTCTGCCCTATTTAAAATGATTACAAAATTTAATGTTTAATTACCGTTAGGAAATTATTATATCACAATTTAATTGGATTCCATTAACCGACCACAAAAGTTGCTTCATTCTTACTTAGACTTTTAGTAAAATAAAGCACTTCGCTCTTTGAAGGTGCCCTATAATCATGCAGAATTTTTTATAATTGCCAATTTTTAAAAACTTTCAACTTCGAAATATAAGTGTAAGTTTACAGCAAAGCAGTTTGACGTTATAAACAGAACGTTTAATTTCATTGCCTTTTTAAAAACCGACAGTAGGCTTGTGGAATACATCTCTGATAGAGTTAAACTAAAAGTGGACGAATTTTAATATAAACTTTAGAGCTTAAAGCTGTCCCATGTTATAAGAAATACGATTTCAAAACTGCCACTTTACATCACCTTAAAAAGTTAGGAAATATATAAGGTCATTTAATGTGCTGCAGTATTTGAATATTTGAGGGTTACGAACAGCCATTTTCAACATCACACTCTTATGCAATAGTCCATAAGTAGTAAGTAGGCTCGTGGCTTATATTACAAATGTAATTGAACTAACAATTTAAGTAAAATATGAAAAATAAACAATTTACGGCCAGAAGGTTTTTCACGCAATTCAATTTCACAAATATTACTTTTACATAACGTAATTTAAAAGTATGTAATAGGACAAGTATTACTAAACACCAGAGTGTGCGAGATAATTAGCAATAAAAACAGTATATTTCATCTTTCATCACATTTTTTGGAGACGCCCACGCCCACTTCCTCGTGGAAACAATAATAGTTTAATAACTACTAAATAATAGGAACCTTGTAAGCAGACAGTTTTAAATTGAAGTACCTAAAATTTTTGAGAAATATTTTGCCAAACTGCACATCTTAGGTTATTGAATTAGTGTCCGTCTGTCTGTCGGTTCGTCTGGAAGCCCGTTCATACTTTATTAAAAGATTTTTATCTCTGAACGAAAACTTAGTTTGTGTTTTCTAATATATATTTTTTTTAATTCAACAGAAACAAAATTTCGCCTTTATTAAAAATAAAATTTGTCCGTTTTCTGGTTTCATCAAACCAAGATACTGTGTAGAATTAATTACTTTTTCAAATTAAACGTTTTAGCTATAGTTTGATTAGCTTCTTACGCAAAGCTGACGTTTTGACAAAATAAAAAATGGAATTAGCAACAATAACAGGGAATAACAACTACATCAAGGCGCAACAAGGGAGAAAGCAGCTTAAACCGTCCCACCCAAAACCAGGCTTGATTGCAAATGGTACAACAAGCAAAAATTCTCACACACCGGAAAATACAACAATGCAAAACGTCGAGAAATATCTCACCCAGCTGACAGTTAAAACATCCATTAAAATCTACAAAATAGGGTCCTTTGTAAAATGCGTTCCGTTTGAGCTCACCTCATCGGACAGTCTTCGAGTTCAAATGTTCCCGCAAAGGTGGAGGCGCATTCTTTGGCATGTGGCAACGCTGCTTCTTTTAGGAATGTGTGCTTTTAAATGCATCAATTTCGTGGTTGTGTTCCCTACCAAAGCTTTGGGAATGGAAATAGCTATTCACATCAAACATGTAGTGTTCTCCATTAATATGGCAGTCTTCAGTCTCACTCTGTATTTTAAACCTAACGAGTGTGTTTTCAGCATGAATCAACATGATTTCATATTTAGGGTCTCACCAGGTTAGGACACGCATTTAAATAATAATTTAATACATTAAAAAACATTTGCTTTTTAAATAATTGAAGACAAAATAAGAAAAACAAATAGTTATTTTTTAAAAATCCGTAACTACTTAGGTCTTGGAATGGGAAATAGGCACTGGGCTTCCCACCCAACGGTCATGCTAGCGGTCCTATATTTCAGTCGAATGCAGCTTTTGATTGGTGTGGCCTGCATGGGGATGTACCTTTGGATGCCTAACTACTCTGCATTTCTCTACTCAGCTTTCCCCATGGCATGGAAACCAAATGTGGTCCTGTTTAGTTTCTGCTTTGCCATGGAGTTGGGTTGGGCCGTTTGGGGTCTAACGTCCCTTCTACTATTCTTTTGCTACTGGGCTGCAAACATTTTTACACTCAACACTGCTATTTCCAATCTTATGTAAGTTGTGTAAATATTTTGGATAATTACTAATGTTAAAAATGTTTAAAATTGTAAACTAATTTTCACACTTTAATTAGGAGAGTGAAAACATTTTCTGAACTGAACCTCCGAGCCTACTTGTATCTTCAGATATACTTGGTTTTATTTAACGATTTCAATCGGAGTTTTTTCACACCTGGATTTAATTCTGCAATCACAGCAGCCCCAATCTGTCTCCTGTATCTCACATTGACATCCTACAACTCAGTGAATATTTTCATCTACATTTGTTTTCCAGTCACTTCCGTCTTTTGCATCCTTCTTATAGTTTGGTTCCTGCCGCAGAGCTCAAAGGTAAATATTGGCTCACGACAGTTGGTGAGAATAATGAAAGGACGGAGAGTCCAATTGATGGACCAAAATGGCGATGCTAACTGCGGTTTTGTTGTTAAAACACTGTCGACAATGACACTAAAAACCGTTTATAGAACAGCAGCGTATGATCAGGATGCATATTATGTAAGGAAGCGCGTAAAAGCATTCAAGTCCATGGGAGTGGAGATATCCTGTTTTGGAAGTTACTCATTGAGGACGTCTGGTGCCATGATGGAGCAACTGTGCAACAATATTTTACTCTTACTTTCGCTTTAGTAGATAGACATGCTACTCTAAACTACTAAACTTAAGACCGTTTACGTACTACATAATGTAAGCAAAAATAGTGAGTAGGTCGCGCTGTACGTTACTAAATCAGTACTATCAGTAGTAGGGATACTTGTCATCAGTCATCAGCGTTACGTAACGCTTTGTATCACATTTAATTTTAATTGAATTTTGTTTCTAATTCGTTGCAAATGTGAAATTTAAAAACAACATTTTCTTTGACATCTATAAAAGTATGAAATAAACAGTGATTCACTCTCAGTAAACATGTTTGAACAAAATTGTGTTATTTCAGTTTCGAATTTTGAAAATCGTCATTTTGATTTGGGTAAAATCGGGAAGTTTAGAGAATTTAGAAGTGCATAATTAGTAACTACTATTTATATTTGCAAATGCGTTAGGTAATTAACTTTTCAAATGATAAATCATTTAAAATGTGGTTGGTTTAGCCTATAATTTATTTTTTTTAAGTGTGGTTGGCTCCGTGATCAAGTATAACAAGTTTAATAAGTAAGATAAATATCTCATATAAAGTCGGCATTTGAATTGCGTCGGGCTATCTAGGTCGTAGGTCCTATTGTCTATAATCACTTTTTCTGCGATTTATTTAATACGCTTTAATTAACACAAAGAAATACTATAAGGGTAAGGGTATGTATCTTTTTAAATACATATATAGGGTTTTTATACAATCGTTATAGTAATAATATTTTTTATTTTCCTGTTGACGTAAAAAAACTAAAACATAGTAAAGTTATAGATAGAAGTATCAATTAATATTATTAAGTACCAATTATGGCGTAACTTTTGCTTAATTATCCAATAAAAGAAATTTCAATCTTGTTTATATGTGTTGAAATCTAAAAACAATGCTTCTATTACTGCGGTTATTGAATCAATAAATTACATTGCACCAAACCATCAATATTACTTGCTATGCGTACAATATTCCCGCTCCCGTATGTCGCCGACTTACTCAATGGAAAGTGTAAATGGCTTCATGCATAGTGGAAAATTAAAATCAGAGATGAAGGAGGAGTTTGAGTTGGCCATCGCATATTCTTTTTCCACAATTTAATCAAAACAATTTAATCAATAAATTGAATAACAATAAAAGTATGCAAACTTTGATCATATAGGGCTTTTAAAAAACCGTTACAGCTAGAATATTTTCTGTCTTCATGCTGAAGTCAAAAATAAAAAAACGTGTAAAAGTTAATAATAATTTATCAATCGTTTGACAATAATCTCTACTAAATATTAAATAAAACGATTTTTAATCCCGTTTATGTGTGTTACAAATTAAAACAATGTTTCCCTACTCTATAACAGTAGTTAACGAATCAATAAATTAAATTGCACCAACTATTAAAATCACATCTTATACATACAAGCATTGCTGTCCTTAATTTCAGTGAGAAGGACAACTGTAGAGCTTTTTTTATATATATCATACAGATCTTGAACCATTTTATAAAACTTGTATTTACGATCAACAACAATTTTGGTCTTACATTTAGTTTAAATTACAGACATGAAATTTAACTATAAATTACTAGTATTAACTAGCCTAATTGCATACTATATTGAAGGTGAATAATTTAAATTAATTAACAAATCTCACAATGGTTAATGTTGATTGAGAAATCAATATGTAGCACTTTTAAAATCAAAGTTATGAAATATTCTGTTTATATAATATAGCTTTTTATTTAAAATATTATTTAATGATTTGTCTATTGTGCTGTATATTATGTACATAAAGAATCAGCTCAAAAAGATGCAGTAGTAATAAAACTACGGAAAGGGATAGCACAGGGGATATGTTCCTACTCGCGAAATTATTTCGAGACAGCCCAAATTCAGCCTCCGTTAAGGGAATCTGCTTTATTTCCTGAAAGTGATGAAGACCAAGTAAATTGTGTCTTTCTGAAATGGGAATTATTTGGTAACTGAAGCTAAAGCATAGTGACTAATATATAATGTTGTTTTGTGTTACTTAAAAGCTTGGATATATCTCGAATCATATTTTATGCAAAATTCTTCTAACTTAAATATTTTACAATATACTATACGCTAGTGCTAGTAACCTCAATAACTATATAATTAGGATTTAATTGTCATCAAAAATAATTTTATTCTCAATTGTTTTTAGAATGAGAACTCGGTGATGCTTGCCAGGATTTCAAGTGCGTCTCCCCCCAAGGAGTTGAATCACAAACCTCTAGAAAATATTTAAGAATAGTTGGAGGGACTGTAACTGAGCCACATGAATTTCCCCATATGGTCTCAATATTTGACAAGTTAACTCATAGCCATGTTTGTGGCGGAACGATTATTAATGCGAATAATATCGTTACTGCCGCACATTGTGTTGGAGATACCCCTTCTCCTATTGACACGTATTATGTGTATGCAGGTAAACATAATTTGAGCAAAGAGGAGACTAGCGAACAAAAGCCAGTAATTAAAGCAATTATTGTACATGAGGGCTACGTGCCCAGTAAGTTCTCACTTAATGATATTGCCCTCATTAAACTTGAAAACTCATTACGCTGGACACCAGAAGTTCAGTCTGCACATCTTCCTGCACCTGATTTTGTCCCTGAGGGGGACTGCATTGTGACTGGATGGGGGAAGCATCATAAAAGAGGAGACGAAGAAGTACCGGATGTCCCTTCGAAAGTTACATTGGCAATTGAAGCATTGGAAGTGTGTCGTCAAGCCTATGCGTCTGATCCTACTTCCCCAATTTATGACACGGTGTTGTGTGTTGGCAAAATAGGTGTTCAATGTAGAAGCTCGTGTCATGGAGATTCTGGAGGACCTTTTGGTTCCCGTCTTTCAAACGGATCTTTTGTGCTTATAGGAATTGTTTCAGCGGGACGCGGCTGCGGTCGTCCCGATTACCCGGACGTCTACACTGACGTTTCCAAATATGTCAAATGGATAAACGATAATATGGATTGTGAAGACTAATGAACCTTTAATATGGCAATTACATTAATGTCATTGTAAAAATAAATTGTGCATAATTGCAGTTAACAATAGCATTATATTTCAGGGTTTATTATATTAATTTATTTTATTTTGAATTCAAATAAATGACTACTTTTGATAAATCATCAAAAATAGATTATTTAGCACTTTTAAAAATACATAATAATAGAATAGTATGCAGTTTTAAAAAATCATGTAAATAGAACCTAGTCTATTTTTTGATAATCACGTGAAAAGAACCTTGTCTATTTTTTCAATAACATGTAAATAGATAATTTTGTGCTTTTAAAAACATATAATTAGAAAGTTTTACAGTTTTTAAAACAAATAAACAGGGTATTCTGCTTTTCTCAGAACACATGTATATAGATAATTGTCACCATTTTAAAAACATAATAATATGAATAAGACATTTTACACTTTTAAAGAACATCTTAATCGAAACTGTGTTAAAAACATTCAAATAAAACTTGTATTTTGGTTCACAAAAAAGATCCTAACAATCTCTTCTGTTTAAGCTTGAAAAATTCAGAACAGCTTGATTACGCACACCTTTTCCAGTAATAATTTATAAAAAGTTGTTTAAATAAGTCATTATGATTCCCCAGCCTAATACAAATTGTGCATAGTCAGCGCTAATTTTGGTTTAATAATGAGCATGATAATGAGTATGAGACACAACTACAATAAAAAATGTAATAATAAATTAGCAATGAACAGCTTATCGTAAATGTAATGTGCCTATTGTGTGATCCAATATTCTATCACCAAATACCTTATTTTATCCGCATTATGTCCATATAATTAGAGAATGAAATTTTAATAAAAAGCATGTATAAACAGTAAAATAAATTCCAAGCATATGGACAGCACACACCACGGACTATTAACCTTTTATTTGTTTTGACAAGAAAGCATAATGTAAAAAAACATATTGGCTCAAAGACATGATTGAGAATGAAGTTGCGGTTGCGGGTACTATTTTCCAGCTAACCACGTTAGGCAAATAATAGTCAGATAACGGTTAGACCACTGGTCCCGATTTGAGGTGGCAGAAAGTTGGAAATGTCGCCGCGAATACTGGTGGCCGGACTATCATTCTATACCAGCGGCCCAACGGTGGAACGACTATATAACGCCAATGGGCCGCTTATTATCCTACTGCTTTTGAATCCTTTGCCAACAATTACCTACTACATTTTCGACCGCTACCCACCCAATAACCACCTTCATACATCCGACTTTCATCCACTCAAATACATATTTTTACCGGACTGGTATCCTCCCATTTCCCCTTTCACCCTTCTTAAATGCCATCAAAAATCATAAAGGCATCCATTCACATTCAATGAATCCCTAATATATCCGGGTAGCACAAAATTTGGCGAGTATGGTTATTGGCGCACTTAAATAATGATTTAATTGAATCTCATTACAATTTACTTGACCGATGCCACACACGGTATAAAACTATCCAAATCACCGAATTTTTAAGCATAGCGTTATCACAAAATACGCTGTATGTGTGGTTTGGATAATTGAAATAATAACTTGTGATATTTTAATATTAGAATTATTAGCATAGAATATTTATCAAAACTTGTCATTATTTATATTACATATCTTTGTGTGATTCTCACGACTTAGCAGTAGTAATCTGTGGACAGGCTGTTCTTTATCTTATGGGATTTACCATTGTCGAATAGTCTTAAATTAAACTGTGAAGTTCCTAATAACTGTGAACAACATTTCCTAGTGGTAAATGCTAAAAATCGAACAAAGTAAAGCCCTGCGTAGAATATTACGATACTACCTTACAAGGCGGTAACAAGTTTAATTTGCTGAACATTCTATACTAATAATTATTATAATATCAAAATCTCAGAAGTTTAAGTGTAGATATTTTAACGTACTGAGGTAATATTCTAATGTTCAATATTGACATGCTTAAAAAATTGCAAAATGTCCTATTCACGTGTTTTTTGACATGTGCAAAATATTGTATATACATGTTTTTTGCAAAGTGTAAAATTTCCAATTTACATACATGTTCTTTAAAAGTTCGAAATGTTCTATATTGACATGCTTTAAACATTGCAAAATGTTCTATTAACATGATTTTGGAAATGTGCAAAATATTTTATTTACATGTTTTTTGAAAAGTGTAAAATGTCCTATTTAAAAACATGTTCTTTTAAAGTTCACAATGTTTTATATTGACATGCTTTAAAACGTGCAAAAGGTTCTATTTAAATGTTTTTTGAAACGTGTAACATGTCCTATTTACATACACGTTCTTTTAAAGTTCAAAATGTTCTATATTGACATGCTTTAAAAATTACAAAATGTCCTATTAACATGTTTTAGAAATATACAAAATATTTTATTTACATGTTTTTTGAAAAGTGTAAAATGTCCTATTTACATACACGTTATTTTAAAGTTCAAAATGTTGTTTATTAACATGCTCTAAAAATTACAATATGTCCTATTACCATAAATTTGGAAATGTGCAAAATATTTTATTTTCATGTTATTTGAAAAGTGTAAAATGTCCTTTTTGCATATGTACATGTTCTTTGAAGTTCACAATGTTTTATATTGACATGCTTTAAAAAGTGCAAAATGTTCTATTTACATGTTTTTTGAAATGTGCAACATATTTTATTTGCATGCGTTTGAAAAGTGTAAAATGTCCTATTTACATACATGTTCTTTTAAAGTTCAAAATTTTCTATATTGACATGCTTTAAAAAGTGCAAAATGTTCTATTTACATGTTTTTTGAAATGTGCAAAATATTGTATTTACATTTTTATGAAAAGTGTAAAATGTCCTATTAACATGATTTTTTTGAAAGTGAATTTTTTTGGCTAAAAATGGATATGGTTCATATTGGTTCTTCACAACCCCTAGTTACTTGATAAGGAATGGTGTGACTGATTGTGAGACTCGGATTAATTTCCTGTCTGGACGCTTTCGTGAGCATGTTGCTGTAATTGTAATTAATAGAAGAAATACGATCTACTCTTCGACCTCGTCCTGGACAGATAAACGCAGATATTAAGAAGCATACCTAAATAAAATATTGTGATTTAAGATTCAATACATCGATTTAGGGATCGTCCATAAATGATTTTATCAAAATTTTCACATTTTTAGGGCCGTAGGATCCCCTGTCATCAGATTAACTATTGCGTACATGGCTATCGTTGACGTGGAATTTCATCAGTGCCCTAGCAGAGCCATTGACCCTAACCTTGATGTCATTTAAGAACGATTAACGATCCGCAACCTTGTAAAGGGTCAGGTTTAGTAAGTACGGCTACACATACGTTTGACTTTATTACCTAATACATATTTAGCAAAGCTCCACTTTTAATAATCCTACGGACGTCAACAGTATTAATATCTGGAAGAAATTAGTTCTTATAGTCAGTTGCCTATGTGCAAAGTGCAGGCCACTAAACGAAATATCATTGCCAGTCAAACTAAAAAAGGAACTGACTGTTTTTAATTAACTGCTGTCTGTGTTCTATTCCACGAACTAAACAAACCGTTTGTCGTGTATCCCATTGAGTATTTTAGAACAGCTTCAGACGAGTAGGTAGGTTTGTAACTAGTATCTTGAATCTTGAATTTAAATTGGAAATATTATTACAAAAACGCGAAACAAAAATTGGCTAAGAGTGTCAAGGTATTTTATGCATGTGTTCCATCGTTCTTGTATATTTTTGTGCAAAAATAATCTCTCACGTGATTATGTATATAGGGTTGGTCATGGTCCTAGGGTGTGCATACTCACGTAGAAAACTTAAACGGATACTGTTTCAAAATGAGGCTAAATGAAGTATTTATATACGGTGCCTGGGGGTTGATCGTCACCTATCCAATGGCACGTACACGCCAGAGTAGGTTGACAGTGGGCAACGGTGACCAGATGAGACATATTTAAACCAATAGATTCCTCAATCGGCATTATCGCTTGATTAGCTATAATTTAAATTTCTTAGTCATTGAACAATATAAAGCCCTTGTTTAATGGCAGCTTGACTTCAACATTAGGCAGTTTGATTTAGTTGAATTTGTAATTATTTAAATCTTATACGCATAAACTCTTCCCACGTAAAGTTAATTCAAACAATACTTTGAATTTAGGTAACATTAACGTAAGTTAATATTGACGCAAAGACTGTCAAAGTTTGATTTGAAAATTGCAAATTTAAATTTAATTACAATTAAAAAAACAAATGAAATAATTTTCAATTTTAAAGGAATTTGTTATTTTTTATTTTTTAAGGGCTTCAGAATGATGCATTGTATACGTTTTTGCGTTGAGTAACTCAAAAGTCAATCAAATCATGTAAATAGGTAGGAATAAGGGAATACTAAAAATATAAATTTCCCACCAACCCTGAAAATTCAAATTTTGACCGGTCACTCTCTGCAACTATGGACAAGTGATAGACCAAAATGACAGCAATCAGGAGCAGAATAATATGTGTTATGATTAAAGCGCAAATTATCAAAGCTTCAATGTAATGTTGCAGATTTAAAGTTTATTATAGTTAAAACAAATTGTAAATTAAATTATTTTCAAAGAATTTATAATTTTAATTTTTTAAGAGCTTCAAAATGACATATCGAATGTCTGATTTGGTTGAGAATTGTCAAAGGCTGCTAAATTATGTAGATAGGTAGGAATAAGGAAAATTAATTTTTAGTTTTAATTTAAGCATACAATTGCTAAATATTATTACTAAATTTAAAACTTAAATTACAATTGTTTACTACAGGAATTAAAGCAACCTCAACTTATCATTAAATGCATTATATTATCAGAAAATAAATGTTTTAGTGCTCCAAAACTGACTTCGATTGTTAAATTTACACACTTACAAGCACTTGTACATTTTGTTAATTCTTTGAATGTCGTATTCACTTGGAGCATCTCTCTGCCCGATTTCAACGCCTTTTCGTTTTGGTCTGATTGTATCTTTTTGATTTGTGCTGAATGCCTTTGCACCGTAGTGCATAACACTACGATAATCGTAGGGCGTTCCGTAAGGTTGAATATAATTTGCTTCATACTTGAAGAAATTTTCCTCTTTTCCTAAAAATGATATTATTGTTGTAGTAACAGATTTAAATATAATTTTTAAAGTTCATGTTGACACTTAATTTAATTAGTAAAAAATGTTAGATGCCTACAAATAAAGTATTAAAAAGTAATAATTGTTAATTTCGACAACACAACACATTTGCATTTTTTTCAAACTTACCCTCTTCAATATTTTTCCAATTTATTTTGACATACTCGTCCCGATCCGTCCTGGACTGCTCGTGGTAAAATCCCAAAGCGTGAATCAATTCGTGAGCTGGGATTGCTTTGTATACACATCCCGTTTCAAGATTCAATTTTTGTTCTCCTCCATCCATTCCTACGCTAGAAGAACAACCCTCCTTGGCGGTGTTTGTAATCGAAATGTAGTTTCGTTCGTTCGAGCGCTCTTTAAATGTGATACACGTCTTGTCGGCAATCATATTCATCGAAGCTCGAATGGTTTCCCTTTCACTTGTAGCTGAAAGTTAAGTGCATAACGAAACCCATAATTAGAAACCCCTTAATAACTAGGCATACTCCTACGTGCACATTCAACTATTCATACAAAATATTTTTGAACTACGATTTTATTTATAGAAAAACCAACTATGCTCTACACTTACTAAATCCATCACTGAGAACATAAACAATTTCATTGTTTAACCAGCGCTTGGTTTCGTTCACTATTCCTGATTTGGTTTGAAATATATCACTGGGACGAACTATAATGTCCCCTTGGAAATATTTACCATTCTCATCTGCATTCCCCAAAGACTCCGGAGCCTCAGTTCTGACATCCGTGGTGCTGATAGTTGCTTTTAAAATAAAAAATTACAATTAAAATGCTCAGTTAGTTATTTTAAAGTTCATATAACAGAATATTTTACACACACAAATTAAATTGAATTTTGAATTCGAAAAACTTACTTTGGTTTGAGAAGCTTGAGGCCAGCGGAAACGAATGGAGTGAGTTAAAAACTGCCAGAAGCACCACCACAATTCTAAAAACGGATGACATGGTAATTTCGGTTGTTAGTAAATTTTCTGAAATCTGATTGAAATTCTATCTATTAATTATATTATTATGGAATACTAGTTGAAAAATGTTTCTTTTAGACCCAAATATTCCACTCTCAATGAGAACTAGTTTCACAGCAATATTTAAATTGCCTACATTATTGCTTGTTGTTTTTAAGTGATATGTTTTATAGGTGCAAAGGATCTGCAAAATGGTAATTAAACTTTTACTGTTGTCTCGGTCAAGGGCAACACAATATAGCTATTAAGCATTGCACCTGAAACGTTAGTTAGAGTTAAATACCCAAACACATATCGTACATTGCAACTACCGTATGTCTCCACATGGAACGCCCCGCGTCGACTTATTGCTCTGGAGTTTACTCTTTGCGTTATACGAGAGGTCCAACTAGGGCTTGCAAAAGTCTTGACTTCAAAAGTCTTGTCAAGACCAAGACTCTTGAAATCAAGACTAGGGCTGGTCTTGAAATTTCAAGACTCTTGAAATCAAGACTTGCAAACGTCTTGTTCATTCAAGACTCTCGAAATCAAGACTTTCAGAAGTCTTGAAAATTCAAGAGTCTTGAAAACAAGACTTCTAAAAGTCTTGAAACTTCAAGAGTCTTGGAATCAAGACTTTCAAAAGTCTTGAGTCTTGAAATCAAGACTAAAGTCTTAAAAAATCAAGACTCTTGAAATCAAGACTAACAAAAACATGTACGCAATCATTTTTTAAGCACAAAAACACAGTTTTTTTGCCATTATTTCAAATTTTGAAGGTACAAAAATTTCAAGACTCTTGAAATCAAGACTAAATCAAGACTTTCAAAAGTCTTGAAATTTCAAGACTCTCGAAATCAAGACTTCTGAAAGTCTTGAATTTTCAAGACTCTCGAAATCAAGACTTTTAAAAGTCTTGAAAATTCAAGACTCTCGAAATCAAGACTTTTGAAAGTCTTGAAAATTCAAGAGTCTTGAAATCAAGACTTTCAAAAGTCTTGAAAAAATCAAGACTCTTGACTTAAATTTTTCAACTTTGTCTAAAAAGTCATATATAGAGTTAAGATGTTGGAATAATTGAATTTCAAGGTAGTCTTGAAATTTCAAGACTTTTCAAGACTCTTGAATGGTCTTGAAAATGGCGAAAGTCTTGGTCTTGATTTTGCAAGCCCTAGGTCCAACTTAAAATGTAACTTGCACTGCCCATATGCAGCTGGGAAACCTTGCCCGGTGGCTCATCAGGACTACGCTTATTCGGATATTGACAGTAATTACTTATGCATGCCTTTAACCATTATCTCATGGATGGTTTGCGTTGTAAATATGACCCGATTACTACATATTGATGTATATTGTTAAATAAAACGTAATAAAATATATTTCAAGTGAATCGCGCCAAAATAAAAGAGAATTAGGATATTAAATAAAAATCTGGTGTTTTGCATTTCATACTCAAATTAAATATTCAATCACACCTGGTAGAACGATAAAGATTTTGTTACGTTCTGCGCTGACTATCTTTGTGACTGATATCACTAACAGTCCAATACCTGTCAATGTCAATTTGACAATTAAATTACGTGCTGCATGTGCACTGCAGTACTAAAGCAGGCTAGATGCAAGCAGAATTTATGTTGATTGAATATTAATAACTGTTTTGCAGCAAATGTAATGAGTTTTATTTAAAATTGTGAAGAAAGTCTTATGACATGGAATTCACAGAACCTATTGTATACATAATATGTTGTAACAGTATCCAACTATAGAAAATGAAATATTTAAACGCTTGTAAAATAGGCTGTACATTCTATCATGATTTCGTGCAGAACTGGAATACCAGGAAGTAAAGATTAATTAATTTATTGCATTTATTTAGTATGACAAAAAAAACTTTAAAAAAATGAAATTATTCAAAGCTTATCTTTTCTTACTTACATTTTGCGGTAGCAAATAGTATTTGGTTTTTAAAATGATGCTAAATGTAAAGAATTTTTCGAAAACAATTTGTCGTAAATGTATTTTTAAAGATAACAACTGATGTACTAAGTACAAGGTAACTGAAAAGCTTAAAAAGGATAAATACTAAATAGCATCAGTGTAGGAATCCGCGACTGTCATAATATTTATGGTTCGTACTTCGTTTCATCTTACAAAAATGCGAATAGAAATTTTGTTTTAGCATAAAAAGCATAATAAGGTAAAAAAAACAATAATTGCTTAATTACAAAAAAAGCATAAAAGCATATTGTCTAACAATAATTTCGAAACCCTGAGGAACATTATTTAGATGCTTCAATTTTTTAAATGCAAAACTAATATGCAGTTCTAAAATGTACATCATGATGACGTAAAAAAAGGGGAGAAAAAGACTTGTTGAAGTATAAAGAAGCTATACTTTTTCCTCTTACAGTACTTACACACATGAAAGTCATTAAAGCGAAATGGCATGCCGGCTAAACAATCACCATACCGTCTGAGAAGACCCAAAATAACCCATATCCAATTTAAGCTAGTTTTTGAAGAGTGCAAAATGTTTCTATTTACATGTTTTTTTAGAAAAATGTTACATGTTCTATTTACATGTTTTTGAAAATTGTAAAATGTTCTCTTTACATGTTTTTGAAAATTGTAAAATGTTCTATTTACATGTTTTTGAAAATTGTAAAATGTATTATTTACATGTTTTTGAAAAGCGTAATATGCTAACAAGGCATATTTCAGTATTTTTGTAGATATTGAATAATATTTTTAGCTAAACTTGGATATGGGTAGTTTTGGCTCTTCGCCGACAATATCTCATGCAACAAATAGTATGGCTGTATTATGTGGTGTAGGTGGTTTAAATCTGTTTGTGGGTTAATTGTTTAATAAATAGGTAACATAGTGCAAAATGCTCCATTTGCATGTTTTGGAAAATTGTAAAATGTTCTACTTACGTGTTTTTAAAAAGTTTAAAATGTTCTATAAACATGTTTTGGAAAAGCGTAAAGCGTTCCATTTATTTTTGAAAATTGTAAAATGTTCTGTTTAAATATTTTTTAAAAGTGTAAGATATTCTATTTAATTGTTTTCAAGACATATTTTAGTTTATATTGGATATTGTTTTCAGCTACAAATGTAAATGTGTCATTTTGATTCTTCACAGAGGATATATTATTTATACAGTTCATATTAAATTATTTTTTACATGAATGGCATAATTAATGTTATGAGCGAGCCCGCGTAGCTCAGTGCTTACTGCACTGGTGTCTATGAACCTGCTGTTTAAGGCGTCATCCATATATCTCGTATACCGAATAGGGGGAGGGGGGTAAAGTTTTTTGATCACGTTTGTATACGATAAATCGGAGGGGGAAAGGAAGGTTTGATCCCTTGATCACGTATACACTATCAAATTGTGAAATAAACGGAAATTACTGTTACATTTTCGCAAAACGTCTTAAACTAAAAACAAATCTGTCATTTTTTCCTGTTTAATATTTGAGTAGTTCGTCCTACTTTGTTGTTAGGTTGTACTTTTGTGCATACAAAGAGCAGACAAATTGAAAAAGTTTTCATTGAATATTATTATTAACTAACTTTCTTTCTCCATACACAGTCAATGGACTATGTATCATCAAATCTGTAAAATCAGTATTTAGATATAAATACATGAACGGAATTTAAGTATATATACAAACAAGGGAATGACATGACCCACCCAGATTTTAAACAGACCTATTCCAAAAATTATGATACTCTTGAATAGTGCAAATCCAAAGTAACTCGAGTGCATTTTCCGTTGTTTGGTCACTGCGCCACTCCAAAATTTAAAAAAATTCAAATACTGAAACTTTGCCGCTCTTTAGGATTTTTAAATTTTGAAATTGTTTCTTAAACTTTCAGAAAACTCTTATTCTTGAGGCTCAATTTTCAAAACTAATTTTTCGAGAAAAAATAAAATTTTTGAATTTCAAAAATCCTAAATTAACTATTTAGAAAATAGCCTAACGATTTAAAAAACCCATATTTCATCAAAATCGGATGAGAAATGTAAAAGTTATAGGGATAAAAAATTTTTTTAATTTAAATTTTATAAAACTTTGGCGGGTATATAGCTGTCGCCAAACAACTCAAAATGCTTTCCAGTTACTTTGGATCTGTACTATTAAAACGTAGCCTGATTCTAGGAATGGGTCTCTTTAAAATCTTGGTTGGTCATGTCACGCCATTCCCTTGTAAGTAGTAAATTCAAAATTTTGATTTAGCACGAAACTTAAATTAAGCTCTTCTTCAGTCAAAATTAACCCGTAAATCTGAATCAAGTTAAATTATGTCTAAAAAACCAAGGGCTGAAGCCCTTGTTTAATGGCAGCCTTAACAGCAAAATTAGGCAGTTTGATTCTTTGATTCAGTTGAATTTGTCATTACATCTCATATAAACTTTATTTAATACAAACTTTTCCACGCAAACTTAATACAAAAAAATAATTTAAATTCAGGTAACATTGACGTTAGTTAATGACGCAAAAATTTTCAAAGTTTAATTTCAAAATTGTAAATTTAAAGTTAGTTGCAATTAAAAAATAGATGGAATAATTTTCAATTTTAAAGGAATTTTTTAGTTTTTAGTTTTCAAGGGCTTTAAAATGATGTATTATATGTTATTCCGTTGAGTAACTCAAATACAAATCAAATCACGTAGATAGGTAGAAATAGAGGAAAACCTAAAATTTGAATTTCCCGCCAAACATAAAATGTCAAATTTTGACCGGTCACTCTCTGCAACTATAGACAAGTGATAGATCAAAATGACGGCAATTAAGAGTAGAATAATAATATTATTATGATTGACGCGCAAATTATCAAATCTTTAATTTAATATTGCAGATTTAAAGGTAATTACAATTCAAAAAAATAGTAGATGAAATAATTTTTAATTTTTAATGAATTTTATATTTTTTAGTTTAAAAGAGCATCAAAATAATGTATCGTATGTGTTATTTCGTGCAGTAATTCAAAACTCGAGTAAATTATGTAGATAGGTAGGAATCAAGTCAACAAACGTACTAAATTAACAAGTATAAAATGAAATCATTGGATCTTATACCAACTATAGGTACTAATAATAATTATTACCTTATGAATTTGAAATTATAACTTGATATACAATTTATGTAAATTTGCTATCATTTTTCGAATAGACAATCTACAAAAGACGGAGAGGGCTTACCGAATCGTTTATCAAATTCGTAGACAACAATGCCCTTGGGCCAGAGCCTTTTTGGATGCTGTGTCCCTGACTTGACCATCTCTAATTCTTCATCAGTCTCTGCAATGATGTCCCCTTGAAAGTCTGTGCCCAATTCTTCCGGATTTATAAAACGGCCATACTCTTCAATGATCCCTTCGATTGTGTAGTTACCCGAGGCTGTCAAAAACAAAAATGTGATAAAAAAAATATGAATTGACTATAGAGCACTGCTCTACTAACGAAAGTGAAAGTACAATTTTTTCTTCCTTTTATAATGTTTACAAAGTATAAATCACAAATAATTATAAGTAGTTAGGTCACTTAATAAAAACATTATAAAAAATCCGGCGCTTCGCGCCGGGTTTGTCCACCGGGGGCGGGCCCGAAGTAGATGCTGAGCTTCAACAAAGGCGCAAGATAATTTATGTACGTTAAAGAATGACATAAGATATTACGACATACAATATTCACACATATTAGTCATACAGGTAGTCACAGGTAGTAACATGTATTATCATATATGTTGAAGCATTGTATGTGTAACGTGTGTAACTTCGTAGGATTAAGAAAGAATTATATTTTATATTTCATTCGTCTGAGAATGAGAGATGCATGAGTAATAATATAATAATATAATTTAATGAGTCTAGCTCGCGTCGCATTAGATAAACAAGAATGTGCTGAAGCGTGCTCAGCTGAGCTATGCATAAACATACTACATGCGTTGTATGTATGATGACGAATGTTTACGTCTGATCGCTGTGTCTGCGATATGAGACAAGAATTCAAGTTGAAGTTCTATTTACAATATCAATGTCAATAGACGTAAACAGTAGCGGTATTATTCTTATTTAATTACTGCGACCAAACTCTTTATTCCTTTGATTCTTTATAAGAATTAAACAAATGTGGAAATCACGAAATTCTCTAATTAGATTAATCATTAGGACAATTCGTACAGTACCAAAAGATATGAAATTAATGTGTCTGGGTAGAACCATTAGTTTAAGGATGTTGTAAAAATCACATGAGATGTTTTACTTAAAATTATAAATTTGACAATTGTAAGAATGCGGTAGTCTTTGTCTGAGACAAAACACCAATTCATAAATTTTACCAAATTGTAAATTATCTTTGTCAACCGAGTTTAATTCAGTGAGAATTAGAGTGAATAAAATCAATCGTGAATCTGAGTCCAAGTAAGCTGAAAGTCTTCTGAAAGAGTCCAGAATCCTTTTCATTTACCCTATTTGCATCCCCCGTTATCTGCGGTGTCCGCCAAGTACAGTTTGCCCCATTGAAGCGTATTCACTAGTTTCTTCAAACCTCGTTCATACCACTGAGTTAATTGGGCCCCCACACCTTACGTGGGCGTTATCAGCACAATCCGACAGGTCTACTGGTTACCTAACTTTTCCCGAGTATTTTATACAAAGTTAAAGTTCAAAACCTTAACATAAGATTTACGGAAGCTCCGCTACCATCAATAAGCCTTACACGAATGTACGTAGCATGTTGTGAAATATAGCTAGAGGTTGGCAAAAAACTATGATATTTGTAGGACGTCATTAATGACGATATCTGAACACCTATAAACCATATAGATATATTTGTGACATGTAGTTACAATGGTTTGGAAATACTTTAAAAGTTGGCAATGGGGGTACCTAAAACTATGATATTTGTGTGACGTCATTACAGACGATCCCTGAATACCTATAAACTATATATATATATTTGTGACATGTAGTTACAATAGTTTGGAAATAATTTAAAAGTTAGCAAAGGGGGTACCTAAAACTATGATATTTGTGTGACGTCATTACAGACGATCCCTAAATACCTATAAACTGTATGGATATAATTGTGACACATAGTTTCAATAATTTGGAAAAAATGTTAAAGTTGGCAAAAAACTATGATATTTGTGGGACGTCATTATGGACGAACCCTGAACACCCATAAACCATATAGATATATTTGTGACATATAGTTACAATAGTTTTGAAATAATTTAAAAGTTGGCAATGGGGGTATCTAAAGCTATGATGTTTGTGGGACGTCATTACGGACGATCCCTGAATGCATAGTAACTATATAGATATAATCGCGAGATGCAGTTAAAATAAGTGGGAAATAATTTTAAAGTTGACAATAGGAGTACCCAAAACTGTAAACTGTGAAGGACGTCATTTATGGACGATCCCTGAATGCATAGTAACCATATAGATATAATCGTGAGATGCAGTTAATATAGGTGGGAAATAATTTTAAAGTTGGCAATGGGAGTACCCAAAACTGTAAACTGTGAAGGACGTCATTTATGGACGATCCGTCACCACCTATAGCCCATTTACTTGAGCATATCCTTGATCTGTAGTAATGAATAGGAAATAGGAATCCGTAAAGTGGTGATAAAGGAGAATTCTGATTGCCTGAGATGGTGCAGAGAACAGGAATGTGAAGGCTTAAGGATAAGACGCAACTAATGCTAAATTTTCTGCCGGGGGTTTTTTTTTAAACCAATAAGCACCGAGGAGTGCAGTCGAAGTCCCAATCACCATTGAGTAAAGCAATAGGCCGCTCCCCAAATTCCATTTACCTAATGCTAAAGTGGTCGGCAGAATATTTACGCCTTAGTTGCGTCTTCTCCTATACCTCACATTGCTCTTCTCTGGAGAAGGTGTTCGAACCGTGGACCCCGCCATGAAAACGCATATTTTCCAATTTTACATTGCAGTGTCAAACCAACGACCACTATACCAGTCTGCCCTGTGAACGTACATATGTCAGCAGTACATTTACTTGTAATGGATATTGGTGAAAATTTTCCATGTGTATTTCTAACGGCGAAACTTGACAAGCTCTCAGCTCCATATGTACCTTCCATGTATTATCAGCCCTTTTTTTATCTTGAAACATTGATGTAATTCTTAGTCGGTTTAACTGCTAATTGCGAAGAAACTATAACTTTAATGATAACCAAAAACTATACAGCACTTCTCCCTCGCTTTTCTGGGCGATTCAAAATAATTTCAATTTAAAATCTTTAAAAATGCGACCTGTAGCGTGCGAACAACCGACATTGTAACAGACAGACAGACAGCAAACACCAGACCAATAGATGCTTACTCAGCATCTAAAAATCCGGCGCTTCGCGCCGGATTTGTCGACCAGGGGCGGGCCCGAAGTAGATGCTGAGCTACAACAAAGGCACAAGATAATTTATGTTACGCTAAAAGATGATATAACATTTATGAAAGCTCCCCTACCATGAATGAGCCATATACGAATGTGCATAGCATGTAGTTTAATGTAGCAGCCAAACTTTTGTAAATTGCACAATTCACAAATGCCGTCATTTATGGAAGCTCCTCTACCATCAATAAGGCATGTATGGATGTAGGTGGCATCTAGTTAACAAAAAAAGCTATATTATTTTAAAGAATCGCATGATTCACAAATGACGTCATTTATAAAGCCTCCCTTACAATCAATAGCCACATACACATGTACGTGGCAAGCCAAAGTTCGAAAGTTGGCAATGGGAGTACCTAAAACTATGATATTTGTGGGACGTCATTATGGACGAGCCCTAAGTATCCATAATCTATGTAGATAAGAAATTAAATTTCAAATTGGTGGCACCTCAAACTATGATATTTTTAGAACGTCATTATGTACGATCCCTAAATATCTATACTTTATATAGATATTTTGGTGACATGTAGGTAAACTGGTTTGGAAAAAAGTTCGAAATTTGGCAATGGGTGAAGCTAAAATTATGATATTCGTGGGACGTCATTATGAACGAGCCCTGAGTGTCTATAATCTATATAGATAAGTTCGTGGCAAGTTGGTAAAAAGGTTTGGAAAAAAAGATCGAAAGTTGGCAATGGGAGTCCCTAAAACTATATTTGCGGGACGTCATTATGGACGAGCCTTCAGAATCCATAATCTATATAGATAATTTCGTGACAAGTTGGTAAAATGGTTTGGAAAAAAATTCAAAAGTTGGCAATGGGGGTACCTAAAACCATGATATTTGTGGGACGTCATTGTGGACGAACCCTTAATATCTATAGTTTATATAGATATGTTCGTGACATCTGGTTAGAATAGGTGGGAAATAAAATGAAATTTCAAATTGGGGGTACCTAAAACTATGATATTTGTGGGACGTCATTAGGGACGAGCCCTCAGTATCCATAATCTATATAGATAATTTCGTGACAATGGTTTGGAAAAAAGTTCAAAAGTTGGCAATGGGGGTACCTAAAACTATGATATTTGTGGGACGTCATTTGGAACGAGCCCTGAGCATCTATAGTTTATGTAGATATGTTCGTGAAATGTTGTTAGAATAGGTTGGAATCAGCATCTAAAAATTAAATTTTAAATTGGGGGCACCTAAAACTATGATATTTGTAGGACGTCATTATGGACGAGCCCTGAGTATCTATAAACTATATAGATATGTTCGTTCAACAGTGCAGTGCCAGACCCATGACCATTATGCCAGGCTGCATTGCTAACATTGTTTTATTCTTGGTCGGTTTAACTGTTAATTGCGAACAAACTATAAATTGAATAATAACCAAAAACCATACAGCACTTCTCCCTCGCTTTTCTGGGCGATTAAAAAAGGTTTCAATTTAAAATCTTCAAAATGCGACCTGTAACCGACAATGTGACAGACAGACAGACACCAGAACAATAGATGCTTGCTCAGCATCTAAAAAGCAAATGAATTATACAAATTTAAACTTGCTTGGGAATGACCAGGTTGAGTTTATGTAGCAGGCAGCTAAAATAATTAAAAGAGTGGCTCGCTTCATTTTTACAGATTTAATCTCTGTCCAAAAAAAATATCGTGCGTATAGTCAGAAGAGTAGAAGACGAATAATATTTCAATTTTTCTTGGTTTTTCCTGTAACTTTAATCAGCATAATATATTAATATGGCCCACTTTTATAAATGAGATATTTTACGATATGATTAAGTAATTAAATTTTCGTCCTGGTATGGAGCCACAAGAATTCAATTTAAGAAACGTGTTAAAATATGTAGAGTCTCACCACGTTCGGATCAGCGTTTACATAATGATTTAATAAATTCAAAAACATTTGCTTCTCAAATATTTTAAAAGCAAAATAGGAAAAAGAATAACTTTTTTAAAATTCATGACTAGGTCTTGGCATGGGAAATAGGCACTGGGCGTCCCACCCGACTGTCATGCTGGCAGTTCTCTATTTCAGCCGAATGCAGCTTCTGATTGGTGTGGCCTGCATGGAGATGTATCTTTAGATGCCTAACTACTCTGCATTTTTCTACTCAGCTTTCCCCATGGAATGGAAACTAAATGTGGTCCTGTTTAGTTTCAGCTTTGCAATGGAATTGGGTTAGGCCGTTTGGGGCCTAACGTCCCTTCTAATTTTCTTTTGCTACTGGGCAGTAAGTATTTTTACACTCAACACTGCTATTTCAAATCTCATGTAAGCCTAATTTCCTCTTGCTGTGTAAATACTTTGAATAATTACTAACGTGGAAATGTTTTTGAAATGTAAACTAATTTTTAAACTTTTATTAGGAGGGTAAAAACATTTTCTGAACTAAACCTGCAAGCGTACTTGTATCCTCAAATAAACTTGGTTTTATTTAACGATTTCAATCGAAGTTTTTTCACACCTGGATTTAATTCAGCAATTACAGCAGCCCCAATATGTCTCCTGTATCTCACATTGAAGTCCTACAACTCTGTAAATATTTTTATCTACATTTATTTTGTTTCCCAGTCACTTCCGTCTTTTGCATCCTTCTTATCGTTTGGTTCCTGCCGCAGAGCTCACAGGTGATTATTGGCTCACGACAATTGGTGAGAATAATGAGAGGACAGATAGTCCAGTTGATGGACCAAAATAGCGATGCTTACCGCGGTTTTGTGGTTAAAAAACTGTCAACAATGAAACTAAAAACTGAATATAGAACAGCAGTGTATGAGCGGGATGTATATGTAAGGAAACGCTTAGAAGCATTCAAGTCCATGTGAGTGGAGATATCCTGTTTTGGAAGTTACTCATTGGGGACGTCTGGTGCCATGATGGCAGGGACGTCGGAACCTATTTTTGCGAGGGGGGCAAACACTAGGAAACATTTTTACTCAGGGAGGGCAGGCCTATGCTTTAACATAGGGCATTCGCTTTCCAGGGGAAGCACTCTGCCCCCCCTGCCCCCCCCGGTTCCGACGTCCCTGCATGATGGAGCAACTGTGCAACAATATTTTACTCCTACTTTCGCTTTAGTAGAAAGACATCTTGTTTTAAATTTGTTTACTAAATGTTAAATTTAAAAAGAAAATTTTCTACAACATAAAATTTTGAAATAAAGGGTGATCCGCTCTCAGTAAAAAAGTTTGAACAAGAATTTTGTTATGTCAGTTTCGAATTTCGAGAATTGTCATTTTGATTTTTGTAAAATCGCAAAGTTTAGAAAATTTAAAAGTGCATAACTAGTTACTACGATTACTATTTTAAAATGCGTTCTTAGGTAATTAATTTTTCAAATAATATATCATTTAGAATGTGATTTTTTTAGCTTAAATTTATTATTTTTCAGTGTGGTTGTCTCCGTGACCAAGTATGTATAACAAGTATTATAAGTAAGATAAAAATCTCATTCAAAGTCGGCGTTTTAATTTTTCAACCTATGCGTTGCCTATCCTTTTTTTACGATTTATTCAATACCCTCTAATTAATCAATCGATAGATTGACAATAAGGGTACGTAATATTTAAAGAATATAGAGTTTTATACCATTGTCTAAGTACAAATATTATCTATCTTTGTGTTTAACGTAGAAAACACAACATAATAAAGTGATGGGTAAAAGTATAAATTATTATCAATTAGTAATAAATATGACATTAATTTCAATGAATTATCCAATAAAAGAAATTTTAATTCTGTTTATGTGTCGCAAGCTACAAACAATGGTTTTACTACTGTAGTTAAATATTCAATAAATTAAATTGCACCAACCAAAAAAATTACACCTTACACGTACAAACATTGCCTTTACTTAAATAAAGAAGGACAACTGTAGCGCTCTTTAAATATACATCATTAAAGATCTTGAACCATTTTATAAAACTTGTATTCACGATCCACAAGAACTTTGGTCTTTGTTTTAATCACAGAAATGAATTTTAACTATAAATTACTAGTAATAACTAGCCTAGTTGCATACTACATCAAAGGTAAATTATTTAAATAATTTAAGAAATATCACGGTGGTCAATTCTCAATGAGAAATCAATATACAGCACATAAAATCAAAGTTATGAAATATTCTGTTTATTTAATATAGGTTTTCATTAAAACTATTATTTAATCGTTTTTCTATTACACTGTGTATGTACTAAAAGAATCAGCTCAAAAAGCTGCAGTAGTAATAAAACTACGCAAAGGGATTGCACAAGGGATATGTTCCTACTCGCGAAATTATTTCGAGACAGCCCAAATTCAGCCTTCGTTAAGGGAATCTGCTTTATTTCCTGAAAGTGATGAAGATCAAGTAAATTGTGTCTTCCTGAAATGGGAATTATTTGGTAACTCAAGCTAAAGCATAGTGACTAGAATATGTTGTTGTTTTGTGTAATTTACAGTCTTTGATATATCTCAAGTCATATTGTATGCAAAACTCTTCCAACCCTAATATTTTACAATATACTATACGCTACTTTTAGTTACCTAAAAAACTATGTAATTAGGATTTAATAAATTAATTGTCATTAAAACTAATTTTATATTCAATGTTTTTTAGAAAGAGAACTCAGTGATGCTTGCCAGGATTTTAAGTGCGTCTCCCCTCAGGGAGTTGAAACACCAAAATCTAGAAAAAGCTCAAGAATAGTTGGGGGGACTGTAACTGAGCCGCATGAATTCCCACACATGGTCTCAATATTTGATACGTTAACTCATAGCCATGTTTGTGGCGGAACGATTATTAATGCGAATAATATCGTTACTGCCGCACATTGTGTTGGAAACACCCCTTCTCCTATTGACGTGTTTTATGTGTACGCAGGTAAACATAATTTGAGCAAAGAGGAGACTAGCGAACAAAAGCCAGTAATTAAAGCAATTATTGTACATGAGGGCTACGTGCCCAGTAAGTTCTCACTTAATGATATTGCCCTCATCAAACTTAAAAACTCATTACGCTGGACACCAGAAGTTCAGTCTGCACATCTTCCTGCACCTGATTTTGTCCCTAAGGGGGACGGCATTGTTACTGGATGGGGAAAGCATCATAAAAGAGGCGACGAGGAAGTACCGGATGTTCCCTCAAAAGTTACATTGGCAATTGAACCATTAGAAGTGTGTCGTCAAGCCTATGCATCTGAGCCTAATACACAAATTTATGACACAAATTTATGTGTGGGAAAACTAGGTGTTCAATGTAGAAGCGCGTGTTATGGAGATTCTGGAGGACCTTTTGGTTTTCGTCTTTCAAACGGATCTTTTGTGCTTATAGGAATCGTTTCAGCGGGACTCGGCTGCGGTCTTCCCAATTACCCAGACGTCTACACTGACGTTTCTAAATATGTCAAATGGATAAACGATAATATCGATTGTGAAGACTAATAAAACTTTAATATGGCAATTACATTTTAATGTCGTTGTAAAAATAAATTGTGCATATTTGCAGATAACAAGCATCATAATTCAAGGTTTATTATATTAAATTATTTTATTTTGAATTTAAATAAATGACTACGATTAATAAATTATCAAAAAAAGATTATAAGGCACTTTTAAAAATACATTTTAATAGAATATTTTGCAGCTTTTAAAAACCGTGTACATAAAACGTAGTCTGTTTTTTGATAATCATGTGAATTGAACCTTGTCTATTTTCCAAATAACATGTTAATAGAATGTTTTGTGTTTTTAAAAACATGTAATTAGAAACTTTAACATTTTTTAAAACAGGTAAAGAGGATATTCTGCTTTTTAGATGCTGCGCTTAAACATCTAGGTATTGTGATGGTCATGTCCGTCCGTCTGTCTGTCTGTCTGTCTGTTGGCCGTACACTACAGGTCACAACTTTCAAGCGATGACCTTCAGAATTCTTTTTAATAATCACAAATGCGCGCCGGCAGGTCTGTATTGTTTTTTTAATTTCATCGGACTGTCCATTTCTTCACAATTAACAGTTAACTAGACCCATGTCAGAAATTAGAAAAATTAGCTTTCCAAAAACCATTAGGTAGTGTAAACAAATAGAGAATGTGCACACATACTTAATTTTAAATTTTTGCGCCGCGAACACGAGTATATCTTATAGTACAGGACCAACCAAACTCAGCTACAGTTTTCAATGGTCTGTAGACTGCTACGTCAAACACCCAGGGAATACGTTAAAGATATTTAGTATATAGGTTATAGATATTCAGGGATCTTCCATATTAACGTCTTACAAATATCATAGTTTTAAGTACCCCCTTTACAACATTTATTTTTTTTCAAAATAGTTTAATTTAATAGATATTCAGGGATCGTCTACAATGACTTCCTTCAAATATCATAGCTTCTACTACACGCAGTTTCGACTATAATTTTTTGTGTTATAGATATTATAGGGATCGTCTATAATAACTTCATTTAGTGTTATAGATATTCTGGGACCGTCCATAATGACGTCCTTCAAATATCATAGTTTTTAGTATCCCCAGTTTTAACTTTAAATTTTTTTTAACCTTGTTCACCCACATGTTATTGACTAACCTATATATGTTATACATATTTAGGGATCGTCCATAATAACGTCCTTTCTATATCATAGTTTTTATTACTCCCAGTTTTAACTTTAAAATTTTTCCTAACCCATTTTAACTACATGTTATTGACTTACCTATATTTGTTATAGATATTCAGGGATCGTGCATAATGACGTCATTCATTCAAATACCATAGTTTTTAGGCCCCCTATTTTTAACTTTAAAATTTTTTTCAACCTAGTTTTAATTGCTTGCTACGTTTATTCGTATATGTCTTATTGATAGTATGGGAGGCTCCATAAATGACGTCATTTGTAAATCATGCAATTCTCATAAATATTTAAGATGTTTTTAACTACACGCCACGTACTTCCATATATGGGAGGGCTAGGTAGTCTCGTGGTACTATGTGGTTGTACCATCACCGCCCCGAAAAAACAACAAATTATTTGGCAAGCTATACCAGGCTAAGGCACAGGCGCTGTTGTTGACGGGGCTAAACCCTCGGTAATGTACAAACTCTACCTTTTTAAACAAACTTGAGCACTAAACTCACAAACTGTTACACACACCTCTATACTAAAATAATAAACTTAATCTAATTCTTAAATAAACTGAACAAATACCTACTAGGAAAAATTCATTTTCTTTTTGAGGAGCTAATGACGAAACGAAGAAGCAATCAGGACGAAACTGAAGACGACAAAAGAATCAGAATAGAGATGGAACTGGAGGATGGAGAAGTGATAACACTGACCACTGCAGAACTTAGGAAACAAAAAACCAGCGAAGCAACAATGAAAAGAGTGATTGCTCCACTCGAAGGAAAGATCGATCGCATCGCAACGGAAAACAAGAAGCTCAAAATTAAAGTTCAAAAGCTCATAGAAGAGAATAATAGACTGCACATGGAGATCAGAAAAAGCAATCTTGTCTTTACAGGGATCCCCGAAGGAGGAAAAGAATCTGAATCTCAAATTACAACTAAAGTCAAACAAGTGATAGCAGCTGTAATGCAAGTTGAAGCTGAGATAGATACTGCCAGAAAGGTAGGCCCAGTTAGCAATGGGGCTAAACCACAACCAATTGTCATCAGGTTCCTGAGACAATGCCAACGTACCGAGATATAAAGAACCAGACAAAAAGAAGCAAGAAATTCAGAAATCCACAAGAAAGTATATATAAATTTGGATCTCCCTCTTCGTGTATACAAAACTCGGCTATTAGAGCAAATTCAACGAGCCAAGAAAAGGAAGTCTGGGAACCCAGCTGAAGACAGCAATAACAGTTGAGAAGACGGCTGGCCTACACAAAAAAACTACAACAGAATAACTAACAAGAATAGACTCAAAAACAAACAAAAAAATTCATTTTCTAATAAAATGACAAGTTATATACTGGAATATAAACGGTGCATTTCAAAACAGAAATGAAAAGACGAGCTTCATTATGAAACAAAAACCTGATATTTTTTGCCTCAGCAAAACGTGGTGCAACTATAAGGTACTTCTTTCTGAATTTAAAACATCAAATTATAATATTTATCAACTATACGCCAAAAAACAACACACCAAGGGAAGGTCTACCGGAGGATTTATTGCTGGCATAAAAAAGGTCTCGAATGGAAAGTGGTACATAGTGACCGATTCTCAATCACTCTTGGATCTGAAAACAAAAACTATAAACAGATTGTGTTCTTATACATCCCACCCTACACAACATATGACAGTGTAATCGAAGAAATCACCACTAAGCTAGCTCCAAATAACAAAATAATAATGATGGGAGTCATGAATGCAAAGGTCGGAAATAAAAAATGGAATGCAAATAATACTTTAATCAAAACAAGGAATACAAAATGCCAAGAAATGAATGCAAGAGGAAAAGAACTTATGGATGAATTGATGAAGCATAATATGATTTTACTCAATGGCAGAACAGCTGACGATTAAGTAGGAGACCCTACTTTTACCGATGCAAATGGATCCAGCGTTATTGATCTATGTCTAATATCTGAAAAACTATACAACTGAAATATAAACTTTAAAGTCTTGAACAATGTAATGGCTGACCACATCCTTATTCGGCTATGTATGCAAGAAACAAATGTGCAGGTACCTAAAAATACTAGTTCATTGTATTACGAAAACATTATAAGGAACAATAAAGAAAGCCTTGCCTATCGAACAGAAATGTTTAAACTTGCAAGTCGAACGCAAAAGGATGAATACAACTTTACAAGCTTAACCAAAAACATCAACCTGGCAGCAAAATCAAATAATATGTTAAAGAAGGTACCTTTTAGAAGAAACTTCAAATTTCGCCCACAATGGTTGACCAGCGAATGCGCACAAAGCAAGAGAACGAGCAACATAGCTCTTCATCACATGAGAAAAAGCAATAGCAATGACACTTGCCGAAAAATAAAGAAAAAAAGGGGGCAGGGAAGGGGGGGACATCAATATTTGCAAATAATTAAGAAAACAAAAGACAAAAACTACAATACAATTAAAAATACCATAATTGAAGCCAGAGACGGAAAAACGTTCTGGAAAGCAATTAAAACATTTAGAAAAACCAAACAAAGATTTGCGGAAAACAATATCACCCCACATAAATAGTACCATAATTTTAGAGACCTCTTTGAAGACTTACACTGTGTGCGCACAACCGAAACTAGCACTAACACACAGCCTTAACAAAACACTGAGTAACCTCTTGATCTGGAAATTACATATGAAGAACTAGAAGCAGCAATATTAAAGCTGGCATTAAATAAATCACCGGGCGAGGATGGAATTCCCAACAAAATATGGAAGTCTCTGGATTATAAATCAGAAACAATGCTCCTCAGCTCTTTACATGAAATAATCAGAACTGCTAAAGTACCAGACAAATGGAACAATATATCACTTGTACCTATCTACAAAAACGGGGACTCTAATGAACTAAGTAACTATTGACCAATATCGCTTCTCAACACAAGTACAAAGCTTTTAACAATCATTTTAGCAAAAAGATTACAAGCTCGGGGAGTGAAACATAATCTGATATCGGAAAATCAAGCAGCATGTAAAAAAAGAACAGGATGTGTTGACAATATATTCAGACTACACGCATGCATACAACACGCAATGACAAAGTCCGACAACAAGTTGTTTGCCCTATTTGTGGATCTTTCGCAAGCCTTTGATTCCATTACACATGAAAAACTATAGACTAAAATGACAACAGCAGGGATCACTGGAAAAATTGATTACAATTGTACAATCTATATATCTTAATGCACGAGCCAAAGTAAGGACAGGAAATGGATACACAGAATGGATACACATAAGTAAAGGAGTACTCCAAGGAGAAACGTTATCACCTATACTTTTAAATCTCTTCATGGATTAAATTGTTTACAAATTAAACAAAAGCGACGCTATGAGAATTAAAATGCTTACAATGCAGATTGTTATTCTTTTGTACGCAGATGATATAGTACTTATGACTTACAACCGAATGGACCTTCAAAAACAAATAAATATTTTGAAAGAAGTTTTTGAGACTAACAAGGTAAAAATCAATCTCTCCAAAACAAATGTAGTCATTTTTCGAAAAAAAAACCACACGAACGGAAAACAAATTTACTTCACATGGGGCACGGAAAAAATAGCGGAGGCAGAAGAGTACACATACCTAGGAATAGTATACAACTATAAAGGGAATATGTTAGAAGCAAAGGAAATGACGATTGCTAAAAGTAAAGCAGACCTGAAAGGTCTATTCAGACTATATGCAAAAAGCAAAACTAGCAACAAACGAATTAAAATAAGTCTATTCAACTCTCTAGTTAAATCAGTACTACTCTACGCTGACCCGGTTTGGGCCCTATATTTCATGGAAGATCTAGAAATGTTTCAAACAAAGTTCTTAAGAAACGCTTGGAATGTTACAAACATGACGCCAGGATACATTTCACGAATGGAAACTGGTACCAGCTCGATAAAAAATTCAATTTTCAAACACTGTAAAATTTCTAAAAAACAACATATTCAAATCTGGGGAAGACACGCTTAGTTACAAATGCTACAAGCAACTTGAGGACGACCACGTAAACAAAAAAGCAAACAACTGGTACAGCAGTCTAGTCAAGTTGTTTCAATTATTTGATTTGGAAGACGATTTAGACACGCTCAATAGCATACAAATCAACAAACTCTCAAACATATTTATCAAAAAAGCCAAGCAACAATTGATTAACAATGATGTCGCACAAATGATCAACAGCAAAAGCCTAACGCATTACAAATCACTAAAACTATTTGCAAACACAAGTGAATGGCTGGAACTGCATCGCAACAGGGAAGTATCATAACTCTACCCACAAATAAGAGTAAAGCACAGCATAATACGACTACAGGGGAAAACAACTATTTTAAACGAATGTGGAAGATATGGGACAAACACAAAAAGACAACTACCCTGTGTAACAAATGCGACTTACAGTTAGACGAAACCCAGTACCACATTATGTTTAAATGCCCTAAATACGAAAAGCTTTGAGTACGTTTTATTTTTCCAATAACTAGAGGAACCCCAGATAAAGACAAATACCATAAATTACTCAATGATGATTATACAGATCTACAAAAGATAAAAAATTTCTATCTGTTTTGGAAACAGGCGATCCAGCAGCGCAACAATTAAACCGGAAACGACAGACAAAACAGTACTTAAGCTAGTAGATAGCTACCTATATCTCAATCTCGAATAACTAAAAGATAAAACATGACTAGGTTTTTATTGTTGTATAACTAACTAATAAATAGTAATATGGATATCAACGCTGTGTGATGAATTTTAGATGAATAAAATTTTCCGGAGGAGCAGAAATTAAATTAAGTGTCGCTCGTCAGGTGATCAGTCTAAGATTAATTTATTTATCAGTCTCTTGGTCTTGAGCATGGCTCGGTTTGGTAGAATTTTGATATATCAATGTTTACATATGTTATAGTACAATAGTATATGACAGTACTGTAGAATCGAATGTGGACTGATGAGTCGCTACAATAGTACGGATTTTAGAGAGGAAATGAATATGGCTCAACCATCCTGTATTGTGAAATATACATGCTTGGGTAGCTGCAATAAAACAATAAAATATAATTGCTAGTTGAAGGATGACGAGAAGGAACATTTCCGAATCGTCAGCACAAATAATGTCCAATGCGTTTGTATAGAGAAGCTCAATAACTTGACTTCTTACAGTTTGACAATTATTCTCAAATATTTATCTCCATGTTAATGGAGATGTCACAATTTGTAAGTAACTTGAATCTCTGATTAGATAAGTCAATTTGCATGTATATAATAATCCAATGATTGCTTAAGTAGAACATCTCATGATAATGAAATGTGCTGAATCCCTATTTTACCAATTACGGGATTTGACAAGTATTGCGGATCTGATATCCTATACTATGTATGCCTAATTACATCTATATAATATAATATAATACATCCTAATTACATAGGTACATGTATCTATATTTTAACACCTCCTATCCATTTATAGAGAAATATGTCTATATTTTAACACCCTTCTTCAATTTGAGGTAAAAGAATTAAATGAATGATCCAAGAATTGATAAATCTCTAATATAGACTATTAAGATAATAACTGAATAAAATCTGAATGAAATGAACTGAAAATAAAATTTGAAATATTAACAATAATAAATTTCAAAAAAAAATAACATTATATTTACTACTCCCTATAATGATTCAAATCTGCATAATGAGATGATCCAGGTGAGCTCCGTGAGAATGTTATCCAGTTAGATGAGTGTCGTGTACTCCTAGCCACTTGTTTGCTGTCCAGTCCATGTAGGAAATATGTCCATCTGTCCAGTGTCTCAAGTCAAGATGTCATCTGGGTAAAAGCTGCCGATGAGCGTAAGTACTGGGTCTTGGTCAGCAGGTACATCGCTCGACTTGCCAGGTTTTATCCATGCAATATTTGGTCCGAATGATTGGAGATATATGTCGGTCAAATATGGCTTCTGATTATAAAGAAGGCTTTTAATGTCAAGAACTGGTAATCCATATATAAACCAGTAAATCAATGCATACGTCAACATGACTAGCATAATGTTTTCCTCCGTGAATCGGTTGATTTCAGGGATGTCCCGGTCGAGATAACCTTCTCAAGAGTCTGGCTCGTTCTGAGGCTTATGATTCGACGTCACACACATATTATCTAGCTTTAAGATATTATAGAGTCTTGCAGAAATTTCAATTTCTTGTAAATTCGGTAGTGCCAGTAAAAGCTCGGCTTTCCAAAATTTCGAGGGATTCCAGTGTTTCAAGGGATTTACTAGCTCTGAGTTGATGTAGTTGCAATGTTGTGGACTTGGCGTGTCGGGTGGTGCCAATATGGCATTGATTGTTTGGCCTTTTTTGATAAAAAGGTTTTTCTGCTCCTGTCCAACGGAGGCTTGCTGTGAAATAATGAAATGGACTAACTTGATAACAGTCCAAATTCAACATTTCTTTGTTTCTTGTCTTCGGTCCGGAGTTTATTCTTACCTGACTTTGATTTTCCTCAGCTGGTCGCTTGGCACCGGTAGCTGGGACATTTCTCTTGTGTGAGTACCTCATTGTTTCGACTTTCTTCGTGATTTGAGAGAGAGTCTTCTTATAGCTGGCTTCATGATGAAGGCTTTTCCCGGACAAGGCGTTTTCGGCGATTTTTAGTTAATCTGCCTTTTCTACTATTATTGAACATTTCCATTGTTCCTTGTGGTGGTTCCACTCCTTTAAATCGTCAACTGGTTTAAAGTTTAGACAGTAGCTTGATTATTCAGTTCATTGCTATGTTTCTGATGCCTACGTCTCTGGGACTTGATACATTCAGATTGTATCCTTACCTACGAAGGAGAAGAACTGAAACGTAGAGTCCTGTTCTCTTTATGGCTTCCCGGCAAATTTCTCCCTTTGCTGGAGAAATTCGGAGAATAGATCCTCTGACTTTCTGTTAAAGAGCGGTATAGGAAAATCTTCTAGCTTATCCAGACTGCGTAGTTTCCTCCTGTGATATGTGACAACCTGATTGAAGAGGCGACGGTGACAGTGAAGTTACCCGAGATTGTCTTGGCGTGCTTTCTCTGAGCAGTAGCTGTAAGATTGCTAATACTTCTTCTAGCAATACTTGCACGGTATTTTCCTTTTCTGAGACTTGTTTTAATTAAAACTCTGATTTTGCCATTGGGTTGAAAAGTGATTTTGCTGTGAATGATTCGGGACTTAAGTCCTAATGATTTCTGGTCCCAACTTGATTGGGATTGTAGAACTCGAATAGTGGAATAATTCTTCATAGAATCCGGATCTTGAATCAGATCCTCACTTGTCCCTTGCGTATTTATCATTTTTGGAAAGTACGAACTGCATCTTTGTCTCCGTATGCTTACATTTCCGAAAGGATTCCTACCTTCCTGAGTTTTGTGTTTAGGTTATGTACAGATCCTTAACACTGGCAGAGGTACGGACTTGGTCCTGCTTCTCCAAATACTTCCACTTTTGATTGAGTTTCGTTCCTCGTGGATTTGTACTAACAATAAGACGAAAGTGAAAACTATTCTTTCTTTGATAATTATAATTATTCATGTTATTCTTTGCATCCACTCCGGCGTGGATTTACTTTTATTCCCACTAATTCTTGTTTTCTGAGTTCTCGTGTCGGTGGCTTTCACGTTGTCACCTGTGTCTTTACCTACGAATTTCACTTTCGAGAATAATGCTTTCTTTCTTTACCATGTTCTGCTCACTTTCGGTCTTGGACTTGTGCTTGTGGATTCATGGACTTGTCTATTGATCCTTATCTTGCCTAGGAGTATCCTTTCGGCGAGACAGCATTCAATCTTGACATATACATCGTTCGTCTTAATCAATTGATGTAGAGACACTTTCAAATACTTAATATCATATATGCGGCAAATTAGGGCACGGAGCAAAACGGTGTCCTCAAATTCAGTAAACTTTTGCTGAGTTTTCACCCAAATTAATTGCGAAACTGGCCTGTGATCTCTTCTGACTGTGAAGACTACAATTTTAATCGAATTTCTTGGGGTAGTAGAACGCCCAAATTTCCAACTTCTTGAATTAGCTTTCTTTTCTTTGTAGAAATCAACTGAGAGTGTGTGAAACAGATAACTGCCTTTTATAGGGCTTAATCCTGGTGTGTACGGAAAGTATTGCTGTGTAGTAGGCTGGCAAGGGCTTACGCTGTGGCCTTGGTTTTCGTCGTTAATTTTTACAAATTCTTGCACCTTTCTCTGGAGGGCTTTCTTTTCGAGTGAAAACTCAGTGTTGGTCCTATTTATTTGCTGTAGCAGTGATGAGTCCGGACCTTGATACTTTCCTGGTTTCGGTTTCTCTTCAATACTGATTGGTGAGACTACCTGGTGGATCTGCTTCCCCGGTCGGGGGATGCCATGATCAATATCGTAAGATTTACTGTACTTACTTCCTGCTGTGAGGTTTTCTTTCTTGACTTTATGAGGATGAAGGCTTGAATAGCTGCGGTCCGGTGAAAGCTGGGTTGGCTTCTCACTTCTGTGACTGTTAAGTCTGTAATTTCCAAATTCTTTTGTTTGGTTTTGTTTCTTTATGGTCCCGTCTACTTCTGAGAATAACTATGAATTTTCTATTTTCAGTGTGAATGTGACGGCGCGCAATGGAGGTCCTTTTTCAGGTTAATATCCCCCATAACTTTTTCTATCACTGTCAGGTAATTGAGGTGCCGAGGTCCACGTTGAGTTCTCAAATGGCAGTCTAAGTCCAGGCCTATCTGTAGTGACTGGGTTTAATTGATTCCAATGTAGGGTAGTTCTCTGTTCTGTATTGTATGGTGAAAGTTGCTTTTTCACTGATGCTCCATTTGTCATGGTGAGAAATAACATTAATCCTATGGGTAGGTTTGTGTGAAGTCCTTTCTTCATTCTGAGACCTGTGCAAGGTCGTCTTTTCTCAGGTGAGATTGCAGCTGTGTGCTCTTGTAAATCGTCGTGATTTGAGGAGTCTAGGGTCACCTCTTCACTTGATGGTCCAGGCTTACTTCTTTTGCTGGAGTTTTCAGTTTCGACTACTGTCTGCCGTTCGGACTTGTCACTCTCCCTCTTTGTAGGAGTTCCTACACTAGGACATACCATGTGTACTATCGGTTGCTCAAAGGTTTGAGTACCTGTATCCGGATCCTTGCTTTCAGTGATCCAGGGCAGGAAATTCGTCTTCCAAATTGCTTTTCTATCTTCAGGTGTGAGAAATCTTCTTTTAAACCACCTGGCCTTGATAGCTTCTTTTAAAGGTGAAGAACTTATTCGATCCACTCTGTAAGGTCTTCTTAGGGTACCTTGACTTAATTTCTGGAAGTATTTCTTGTGTAATACTTTTCTGACTGGAGTTCTCTGGCTTGAGATGCGTAGGTTCCGCTTGCTAATTTCCAGTCGAATCGGCGTGACAGCCTTGACGAAGAGGTCTGTTTGTAGAAGCTCTTCTTTTTCATGTAATAGCTTGATGAGGTCCATCCCTACCATTTCTCGGAGGTACCATAACTTTCTCTGGTCCTGCCGTGACCATCGATCTTGGTCGTCTTGCCTATAGATGACTTTCCATCCAAAGTCTGAATCTGATAGGTGTACTATGGGTGTGAGTCATTTCCGTACTGGTGATTCACAAAACTGCAGGTGAATGTTGACCGCTGGGGTGTGTAAGTCAAAAATAGTACTGACTTCGATTTCTTCTAGATTTTTGTGCCTGCCTTCTTCTTTGCGTGATTGCCAGTAGATTGCGGCTTATTTAGCGTAATTACCCCTCCTGTCAGGAGTAATGTTCCAGTTGAATATACGGTGTAGCACGATTTTGCTTGTACTTCCACCTGTACTTCTTTATGCGAAGCATTTCCTTCTCTATGTACATCTCTCTCCTTCTCAAGGGGAATCGTTGCGTAACGGATATTGTCGTACATAGTAGTCCATAGGTATTGCAGAATCCTCTTGGCTGCGGTATAATCTTGTACTGTGTAATTGTTATGGACGGATTCAATTCTTTCGATTGCGAAGGCAATGTCTGGTCGAGTAGCATCTCGAATCTGCAAAAGTTGACATATTAAATTGTGACACTTCTTATAGTCGTATTCTGACAATAACTAAGAATCTTCTCTCTCTTCGTTGTCGTATGGAAGTGTAGCTTCTTCGGTGGGTTGACGTCCGTAGCCAATATAAACTTGTTTAATCTTACTAGCTTGTGTGAGGCTTACGTAAGATGCTGTTCTGGAGATTTCAATATCCATCCAGGTATTCGGAAGTTAATTTCTCTCCGCTTCAAACATCCTTTCTAGGTCTGCGGCAAGTATGTAAATGTCTTGACTGTGTGTGGCAGATGCTAGAACTTCCTGTCCATTGATTAACAGGTAAGTATGATGTGTCTTTCCGTGGGGATCCGTGTAGGATTGAATATACAAGTCTTCATCATATTGGCTTTGCTTGTAATGTAGTAGTAGTAGGAACTGATGCGTCTTGTGTCTCGATTTATTGCTGAGTACGAGGGCACTGAGGCTTGAGTTCACGGAATATACCAGTCGATGACCATGGCTATATCCCTCTGTAGGTTCCAAGTAAATTTTCTTCTCTTCAGTCCGATTCATCTCTGCTGAGGGTCTGAGTAGAAATGTTGCCAGGTATTTTCCGCGAATACCTGCGTCGGCCAAAATAAGTCTCGATGTTATTTGGCATGCATCGGTCGTAATGAGACCGTCTAACCTGATGTAGCTTCCATCTTCGGTTATGATGACCACTTTAGAAAGGTAAAGGTCATTTTCTTCTGTGTTGGTATAGGTCCACGCTGTCTTCAATACTTTTTAGTTACTGGGCATTGTAGAAAGTTTCCATGTGCCACGTCGCATGTGGGCTTCGATTTCCTGGTCCATCAATCGGATCCAATGCAAATGTTCTTAAGTTCGGATAGCCTCTTGATAATTGTTCGGATTTTGAATCCCGTTGCCGTGGTAGGCCTTTAATATCACTTTTTCGGGTAATGAGTGGTAATGATTACGTATAAAGCGCTTTGATGAGACGGCTGTTGAGTTGTAGCGCTTGAGACTTGGAATTTGTCTTCTTGTCTGAAGTTGTGGCGGAGTGATCTCGCTTGGATTCCGCTGTGTTACTTCTTCTTTTACCCGGTTCCTTTCCTTGGTGGGGGGTGGCAACCGTAGATTTGTCTGATTCTTGCTCGTTGTAGAGGCTTGTAGGACTTCTTGTGTGTAGTATGTGTCGGAAGTTCATGATGGAGTAACCCGTATCGGTAAGGTTTCGTCAAACTGTCTTCGCTTCCATCATCTTCTCGTCCTGAGAGTTGTAAAATGCCCAATAATTCTCGTTTCCGTGAAAGGATAGTCCCATGCTCTTGCAGGCGTAGTTGACTGAGAATATATTGGATCCATTCGGTAAATACCATACATTCGGTATTTCCATTTGCTTCCATTTGCTTCCATTGAAGGCTTGAAGTATTACAGTCCCGGTTCCGGGTGATTCCACTTCTTTTCCGTCTGCTAGGATAACAGTGCGATTCTAGTCCTGAGTTTTAAGGGGGCCGTAAAACCAATCTATTCGTCCGCAAATGTGGACTGTAGCTCCCGAGTCGCATGTCCAGTGGAATTGTGATGCCAGGGAATTAACAATTTCTATTTCTAGGTAGTCCATGTTGATGGAGTTGCCTGTAGTAAGGTCTTGTGTCTGTGAAACGAACTTCTCAACTGACTGAAAACTCTGTGAGCCTCCAGGTTGCTTTGATATGCTTAGGCTGGAGGTGAGGTCTTCTTGAGAATTCTGATGATTGATTCGTACCATGAGTACTTTATTCAGTTGAACTTTCTGTATACGGTCAGTTTCTCTATTTTCGTCCTAATGACTAATAGATGAAGGTCCAGGTTTCTCTGATGAGCTTAGGCTGGAAGTTTTGTCTTGAGATAGAGAAGAACAATGAAACGTATTCAGATTGTATGATAATCCTAACGTGCAGTACTTTCGAGTAGGTTGACTTATTTCTTGAGTTTCCTGTAACATGCATTGTTTGCGTCTATGCACTGGCTTTTGACACCAATTACAGGGTAATTGTGTATTCTTCTGTGATGAGGATTGTATTGTGTCCTCAATGTCAGTGCTCTTGCTCGAGACTTTGAGTTTCTCATACCATTATGGAAACTCTGGTTCTTCTTGGCGAATTAATTCCTCATTTCCTTTGGAAAATATGAGGCAGGTCAAAACATGACACATGTACTCCTCTCGTTTGTCTTCCTTTGAGAACGGATTTTTCTTGAGTTCCTTCCTTATTTGTAACGGGGTAAATGCAGGGATGATGCTCCCTCCTAATGTGCCTGGGGCTTCAGCTGATGACACTCTTGGATATCCAGCTTTTCTTTTTTCTTTAATTATTGGGAGTTTCCTTTGTGTCTTCTCTTGAATTGATTCTAGGTACCGAATTCTATTTTCGAATTCTGAATGATTCATTTAATTGTCTCTCTCTTCGTCACTGTCTGACGGTGTATCTTCCATGGTATAATGTATATCATCCGGAGGTGAGACGTGAGACAACGTATTTAAGTCAAAAGCCGTGCCTTCCGAGTCCTTAGGTGACTCTTCCTCGTTCTGAGGGAATTCGATCAATGGATCTATTGTTGAAGGGCTTTGTAATTGTTGAGCTTTTCTCAAGAATTCTATTTCTTCCATATGCCATTGCATGGCTTTGTCAAATGTGTCTTGGCAACATTGAGTGGGCATTTCGACTAATTCCCATGGATAGGGAAATTCTTGCGGTTGTACAGTGACCGCTGGCTCGCGTTGGAGGCCTTGATTTGATTTCGAATTCTGTATCTTCAAGGACTTGGACAATGACTGGAGAGTATCGTGGTTCTCTCCCGTTTCGTCTTCAATCTTGATACGAACCATAAAGGCTTTATGAATTTTGTCCGTTTTCGTGTCACATGATGACAATGTATCCTTCGTCTCTGTTGACCGGATAGTTTCCTTAAAATTTTCAGTTCCATATTGAATGACTGAGCTCCCTTCGACCGTGTGTAGGTCTGGGGTCAGTTGAAGGGGGATGCCCGCACTCAGCTGTTTCTTAAATTTCTTTGACCGAGGCGGTTTCTTGGGAGATGATAAATTTTCAATACTTGGGGAATGTGATGACGGGTCTTTCGGTATCCGATTGCCCGTGTCGGGGTCGAGAACGAATTTGAAATTGTTCATGTCACCCGTGCCTGAGGCTGACGCAGTGGGGTCAGGCTTTTCTAATGCTGGGCTTATGTTGCCAGGCTTATGTGAGGCTGAACTTGTATTTTCAGGCTTTTTCGGGGCTAAGCTTGTGTCCTCAGACTTATCCTGTGATGCTTTAAATTTCACGAATTCTACAGACTTGGCTCCTTGAAATGATTCTTCATATGATGGAGGCTTTTTGTTTCCGGAATCTATGGATTGATTCCTAACGGTTATCAACTCTTCAGTTTGATTCTTTTCAGTTTCGGCTCCGGGTACTGGGACCCTGTATGACGGAGGCTAAAGGGGAATTGTCCCTGCCTTTTAGACTTGGAATTCGATGTCGAATCTTTCCATAGCTTCAATTAAGCGTTCAAATGTCCTTTCATAATTTGGGAGAATGCTCCACTTGACGAACAAGTCTCTGTAGAATTTCTTTCTCTTTCAGAGGGCTAGCTTGACCAACTCCGTGTCTGAAAATCCGTCAAAATCTTGAATGAGAACTGCCTGAATATCTTGTATTTCTTGAAGATACTGACTGCCCGTTCTTGTGATTTTCAAGTTGTACAGGTGCGAAATAACGTCTTGCTTCGACTGTGTCTTTCCTGTTTGATACTTCATTTTGAAGGTTTCTACCATTTCATGGGATTCTTTGCAGTAAAAGATATCCGGAAATAGGTCCGTGTCGACCGTATTGATAATCAATTCTTGATTATGTGCATCTGCATCGAACTAGGCTCTGGTCATGGCTGTATTGATGGCTTTTGGAAATAGGAGATAATTCGGTCTTTTCATGACCCGTTAATGATTTTTTCATCAATACTGTTTGCTACGGCTTTCGTAATTTCTTTTTCCCATTCTTCGAAATTTCCTTGCTCGGATCAATTCGGAATATTCTGAGATTTAGTCTCTGCGGACTTCTCAATTTTCAACGGGCTTATTGAGTCTTGTAACTCCTTGAGTTGCCGTTTTGTTTCAAATAATTCATTCTGATAATGAATTCTCAGTTTCTCGTACTGTTGGTCAAAGTATTGATTTGCCCCCAACAGGAGATCTTTAGGTGTGGGTACGGTCCTTAGATAGCTGACCTCTCCATTTCTTACGACCCGCTTGTATCGTATAATTCTACTCCGTCGTATGGCCTTACGATGAACGGAGGCTCGAGTTTTTCATAATTTCGTCCTTTGGATGAAGATCCTGGACTGTTCTGTCCTTCAGTTGAGGAACCTGGACTATTCTGTCTTTCGGACATGAGTCCCAGACTATTTCGTCTTTCGGATGTGGATCCTAGACTTTTCTGTCCTTCGGATGAGAATCCTGGGCTTTTCTGTCTTTCGGACATGAGTCCTAGACTGTTCTGTCTTTCGGATAAAAATCCTAGACTATTCTTCCTTTCGGACGTGTGTCCTAGGCCTTTCAGTACTTCGGATGAGGATCCTATACTTTTGGAGTCTGACGGAGGTAGCACTACCGTCCTTTCTATTTCAAAGTTGATTTTCTCGGGGTTTATGACGACCAGGGTTTACTAGGTGACCTGGGTTTTAGTTGATAGCTCCTAGATTAAATTATGCCAGGGCACGAGGGGCTTAAAAAATTATTTGATGCACTCGAAACTGCGAGTGGCTTGTAGTGCGCCCTCTTCGAAGTACGTAGCGTTTAGAAGTTAAAATTCTTTTCTTTCTTAAAATTCGAATTTTCAATGCTGATCCTCTTGATCCTCTTCTGAGCCACTCTTCTCCCCGAATATTTCCACTATCAGTAAATCCTTTTTGGGGATTAATGAAAGCTTATTTCCTCATGTTTACCTATTTAACCTCCTTCAGATCCACTTATTAGGCGGTTCTCTTGGTTAAATTAAATATGGTAGTGTCGTTGGCTCTCTGCCGTAGAATGAGATCTTTTCCAAACGGATTTAAGAGATCTTTTAAAAATTATCCTTGTCCAACTGGATTTAATAGGATATCATAGACTTTTCCCAACGGATTAAACAGACTCTTCAGAATATTCTTTTCCAAGGGATAAACAGAATTATTGTAGCTGTGCTCAACTTTTCCAAAGGGAATAAACAGTTAGCACGAAATACCGAAAACTTGGTTTTCTAAATTGAATTATACAAGTAAACTGCAAGTGTACTGGCCAGTGTCTTACAGGAAGTTTTCTGTCTTTTACTTTTTATAAATCAGTGTAAAATGGGCTTGACCTACGGGGTCAATTGTGACCACTTGTCTCAGCCGTGCTAATAACGTAATAAATAGTAATATGAATAGCAACGCTGTGTGATGAATCTCAGATGAATAAAATGTTCCGGAGGAGCAGAAAATAAATTAAGTGTTGCTCGTCTGGTGATCAGTCTAAGATTAATTTATTGATCAGTCTCTTGGTCTTGAGCATGGCTCGGTTTGGTAGAATTTTGATATATCAATGTTCACATATGTTATAGTACAATAGTATATGACAGTACTGTAGAATCGAATGTGGACTGATGAGTCGCTACAATAGTACGGATTTTAGAGAGGAAATGAATATGGCTCAACCATCCTGTATTGTGAAATATACATGCTTGGGTAGCTGCAATAAAACAATAAAATATAATTGCTAGTTGAAGGATGACGAGAAGGAACATTTCCGAATCGTCAGCACAAATAATGTCCAATGCGTTTGTATAGAGAAGCTCAATAACTTGACTTCTTACAGTTTGACAATTATTCTCAAATATTTATCTCCATGTTAATGGAGATGTCACAATTTGTAAGTAACTTGAATCTCTGATTAGATAAGTCAATTTGCATGTATATAATAATCCAATGATTGCTTAAGTAGAACATCTCATGATAATGAAATGTGCTGAATCCCTATTTTACCAATTACGGGATTTGACAAGTATTGCGGATCTGATATCCTATACTATGTATGCCTAATTACATCTATATAATATAATATAATACATCCTAATTACATAGGTACATGTATCTATATTTTAACACCTCCTATCTATATATAGGGAAATATGTCTATATTTCAACACTAACCTAGTGCCATATTGTTATAGCCTATGATGTGTGCAACAACTCCAGTGCTGCATGAATTCGAATTGTTAATCATCTTGACCCCTACACAGCACCTAAAAAATGTATCATTTTCATATTACTATACAGTTTTAACTACTACCAGCCCTTGGTTCAAAATAGTATATAGGCACCTATACCTCAATCTCTAGCAAACAAAAGACAAAACATGACCCGCTAATTGGTAAAGTGAAACTAACCAAGTGTCATATTAGTACAGCCTAAGATGTATGAAACAACGCAGGCGTTGCAAATTTCGAATTGTAAATAATCTTGACATCCACCCACCCCCTCAAAACACTGACTGTACTTAATCCTTGAAACTCAATAATTTAAATATTTATTTATTTATTTAACCGTGTACATAATAAACATTTTACCTATCATAACTAACTAAACTTGTGATTCTAACGATCCTTCTAATTAAAATAACGCACTTTAAATTACATAAGATAATAATTATAATAATGATGCTCCCAGCCCAGGACACAATACTTATCATATTAACTAGTTTAATTAATGCTTAAATCATAATATTATTGTAAAATCAAAAGATTTGTGTAGGCCAGATGGCCATGTCGACTTTGATCAATAAATCATATATATATATATACTATGTGGTTGTACAAGAGATAGGGAATTTAAGGATCAAATACTCGTACTTGCATGTTGTAGTGAGATTCCCTAATACTTAGCTCTGGTGGTGGGCGACGCTGCTGTGACTTTGCCAGTGTAAACGTGGGGAATGGGGGAGAGATTGGGTAGAGGGGATGCGTGGCGGTGGTGGGCAGGTGGGGAGGGAAAGAAGCGAAATACGTGAACGACCGTCAACTGAGGACGGCTCTCTGTATGCTTAGCCTGTCCACTTTTTTCCACCAGTTGGCACCATCCTTCATTTCGTGTATCATAGGTACTTGCTCATCGTAGTTAGTATAGGTAAACAGGAGTAAAACACTTCTTCTGAGTGGATGATCTTTACAGACTGAACGACTTAAAACTATTAACTGAAGAAGTTCAAATTAGTCCTTCCGCTACATAGAGGTCGCCAGTTCAAGGCACAATCTCAGGTAAGGCTTAGCATTTAAGCAGGGTAGAAATATTGGGTATTGTCTCAGCGAGCGGAAATTTCATTCTTTCGTCTCATGAGTTGAATCTCAGATAATAAATAGCACTGTTTTTGGGTCGATACCCGAGAATGCAATAGTACAATACTACTACTACTTCCATACATGGCTTATTGATGGTAGAAGAGCCTTCATAAATGACGTCATTTCTCATTTGTGAATCGTGCAATTTATAAAAACATTTCAGCTATACATGCTACGCACATTCTAATATGGCTCATTGATGGTAGGGGAGCTTCCATAAATCTTATATCATCTTTTAGCGTAACATAAATTGTCTTGCGCCTTTGTTGAAGCTTAGCATCTACTTCGGGCCCGCACCCAGTCGACAAATCCGGCGCTTTAAATGTATATAGATAATTGTCATCATTTCACAAACAACTGAATAGGACATTTTACACTTTTAAGAAGCACCAAAATCGAAACTTTGTTAAAAACATTAAAATAAAACTTGTATTATTTGATTCACAAAAAAGATCCTAACAATCTCTTCTGTTTAAGCTTGAAAAATTCAGAACAGCTTGATTACGCACACCTTTTCCAGTAATAGTTCATAATTAGTTGTTTGAATAAGTCATTACGATTCCCCAGCCTCATACAAATTGTGCATAGTCAGCGCTAATTTTAGTTTAATAATGAGCATGATAATGAGTATGAGACACAACTACAATAAAAATTGTAATAATAAATTAGCAATGAACAGCTTATCGTGAATGTAATGTGCCTATTGTGTGATCCAATATTCTATCACCAAATACCTTATTTTATCCGCATTATGTCCATATAATTATAGAATGAAATTTTAATAAAAAGCATGTTTAAACAGTAAAATAAATTCCAAGCATATGGACAGCACACATCACGGACTATTATCTTTTATTTGTTTTAGTTTTGACAAGAAAGCATAATGTAAAAAAACATATTGGCTCAAAGACATGATTAAGAATGGAGTTGCGGTTCCGGGTACTATTTTCCAGCTAACCACGTTAGGCAATTAATAGAGAGGCACGAACAGTTCTTATTTACAAATCTGGAAATAAAAAAGAATCTAAGAATTGGAGGCCCATTACTGTCAGCTCAGTTTTACGACGTATAATGGAAAAAGTGTTGGATGTTGAATTAAGAGAATGTTTTAATATCCATAAAAATCAACGAGGGTTTACTAATCAAGCAGGTACGTTAATCAACACGACTCTGGTTAATGAAATTCTTAAGAAGGCTAGAAGAGACAAAACTGATTGTACAATCATATTTGGGGACATAACGCAGGCATTTGATAGTGTGGGACATGCGCATATAATAAACCAATTACAATCAAAACCAGCGCCATCTTTATTAAAAAACCTGATTTGTAACTTGGCTACTGAAAATTATACGCGTATTACTACTATTGAAGGAAAATCAAGTCATGCAAGGAAGCCCAATTTCTCCATTTTTATTCAATATTGCTATTGACCCAATGATTCAAGACCTTAGTGAAAAGGAGGTCACGGAAAAATTTGGTTTCTCACTACATTCCCTACATGATAAAGTATCTAATGGTGAGTTCGCTGATGATACCGGCATATTTGGTAATTCAAGGCATTCAGCATCAGAACTTTACCAGCAAGCAACTCAGTCTCTTGATCTTATTGGCCTTTGCATGAATCCTGCTAAAAGTATAGCTATTTCGATGGTAAAAGGCGAATTATGTCAAGATCAACTCCAGGTGGGCACGGACGAATACATTAATTGTATCGGACCAGAGGAAACCATTAAATATTTAGGAGTTACCTTCAAGGACTGCATTGTTTTTGATAAAACTAAAGTATTACGAACATTTAGTGAAAAAATTGAGAAACTGACTTCCACTCCGATGCTCCGCCCTGATCAGAAGTTGAAAGTCCTGAAAGATTACTTATGGCCCACCCTAATTTATCCATTTCAAAATGCCCCTCTTTCAAAATTATCACCCAAATTCTTAGAGTCGCTTGATAAAATAATTCGCAGCTCTGTTAAAGAGTTTCTCACTATTCCAATTAGCACTCCTACAAGCATGCTCTACTCCAGCTCAAAAGTTAAGGGAATTGGACTTATACGCGCTAAATGGGAAGCTGGGATCCAAAACTTTAATGCTCTAGATATTTTATCAAGTTCCGCTCATGCCTTAATTCATGAAATTAAAGATTTGGAAATGGAAAAATCCAGTTGCTTGGATTTTCTTGCTGTACCATTAAACGTAAGGCAAACTATGGCTGAGTGTAAAGGGAAGAAGAGCAAGTTTATCCGTGATCATTTGAGAGGCTTGGAATATGATGCTTGGTGTGAATTGCCTCAAAAAGGACAAGGTGTCATCCAATTTCAAGAATGTCCTTATGCGAATAAATGGATTCACTCAAAAAATGGACTTTCGACGTCTGAATATATCACTGCTATTAAAATGGTTGGAAATGTATTACCAATTAATGCGATCCCTCGACCTGACCAAGGATCCCTTTACTGCCGACATGGCTGCAAAGAGATTGAAACGATTGGACATATCCTTGGACGATGTCAACGTGGAGAGCTGATTCGTAATAACCGACATCATGCCGTTCGCCGTTTACTTGCTGATGCAATGGAAAAATTAGGCTGGAAAGTTCTTCAGGAAGTGGAATGTACTGGAGACGGTTCAAGGCGTGTGGATATAATTGCTTACAATTTAAAAACCAAGCAAGGCATTATACTTGATCCAACTGTGCGCATGGAACAGAATAACATAAATCAATCTGAGGCTGTACATCAGGAGAAAAAAGGAATCTATGACCCTTGTATCCCCTACTTCCAACAGAAACTGGGACTTACTGATATTCAAGTTATAGGACTGTACATTGGGGCACGAGGGACGATTTCAAAATTTTTCCTTAATTTCATGAAAACCAATTGTCTACCTAGTACGCTGATTGATGACATAGTGATTTCCGTTCTGAAGAAATCAGTTCAAATTTGTGTGCATCATTTATATTCTTTTGTGCCAACTAATTAATTTTTAAATTACATTCATATTTTTAATAATACACATAATTTATATGCAGCAACATTATGCATCGTATACTGAGTCCTGTGGGCTATCGTCGTTGGACGACAGTGTCAAGTTTATTTTAATAAAGTTGTCTTTCTCTCATAACGGTTAGACCACTGGTCCCGATTTGAGGTGGCAGAAAGTTGGAAATGTCGCCGCGAATACTGGTGGCCGGACTATGTATCATGCAATACCAGCGGCCCAACGGTGGAACGACTATATAACGCCAATGAGCCGCTTATTATCCTACTGCTTTTGAATCCTTTGCCAACAATTACCTACTACATTTTCGACCGCTACCTACCCAATTACATTGATTGCCTTACATCAGACTTTCATCCACTCAAATAAATATTTTTACCGGACTGGTATCCTCCCATTTCTCCTTTGACCCTTCTTAAATGCCATCAAAAATCATCAAGTCATCCATTCACATTCAATCAAGCCCTAATATATCCGTATAGCACAAAATTTGGCGAGTATGGTTATTGTCGCACTTAAATAATGATTTAATTGAATCTCCCTACAATTTACTTGACCAATGCCACACACAGTATAAAACACTATCCAAATCACCGAATTTTTAAGCATAGCGTTATCACAAAATACGCTGTATGTGTGGTTTGGATGATTGAAATACTAACTTGTGATATTTTGATATTATTAGAATTATTAGCATATAATATTCAGCAAAACTTGTCATTATTTATATTACATATCTTTGTGTGATTCTCACGACTTATTGATTATTACATCTGGAAAAATAAGTAAATTATGGTTCTATCATCTGTGTTTTCACATTAAACGTAAAGCAGTTGTAATCTGTTAACAGGCTGTTCTTTATCTTATGGAATTTACCATTGTCGAATAGTCTTAAATTAAACTGTGAAGTTCCTAATAACTGTGAACAACATTTCCTAGTGGTAAATGCTAAAAATCGAACAAAGTAAAGCCCTGCGTAGAATATTACGATACTACCTTACAAGGCGGTAACAAGTTTAATTTGCTGAACATTCTATACTAATAATTATTATAATATCAAAATCTCAGAAGTTTAAGTGTAGATATTTTAACGTACTGAGGTAATATTCTAATGTTCAATATTGACATGCTTTAAAAATTGCAAAATGTCCTATTTACGTGTTTTTTGACATGTGCAAAATATTGTATATACATGTTTTTTGCAAAGTGTAAAATTTCCAATTTACATACATGTTCTTTAAAAGTTCGAAATGTTCTATATTGACATGCTTTAAACATTGCAAAATGTTCTATTAACATGATTTTGGAAATGTGCAAAATATTTTATTTACATGTTTTTTGAAAAGTGTAAAATGTCCTATTTAAAAACATGTTCTTTTAAAGTTCACAATGTTTTATATTGACATGCTTTAAAACGTGCAAAAGGTTCTATTTAAATGTTTTTTGAAACGTGTAACATGTCCTATTTACATACACGTTCTTTTAAAGTTCAAAATGTTCTATATTGACATGCTTTAAAAATTACAAAATGTCCTATTAACATGTTTTAGAAATATACAAAATATTTTATTTACATGTTTTTTGAAAAGTGTAAAATGTCCTATTTACATACACGTTATTTTAAAGTTCAAAATGTTGTTTATTAACATGCTCTAAAAATTACAATATGTCCTATTACCATAAATTTGGAAATGTGCAAAATATTTTATTTTCATGTTTTTTGAAAAGTGTAAAATGTCCTTTTTGCATACATGTTCTTTGAAGTTCACTATGTTTTATATTGACATGCTTTAAAAAGTGCAAAATGTTCTATTTACATGTTTTTTGAAATGTGCAAAATATTGTATTTACATTTTTATGAAAAGTGTAAAATGTCCTCAGTAAACCCTCCCGTATCCGAATTAATTGGGAACAGACCCCATTCGGATACGATAAAATTCGGATATGAGAGGTTTTTATAATAAATACAATAACATAAGAAATACATATAAATATTTTAATTGCAATATGTATTTGTATAGTTTAGAGCAACACAAATGTTAATTTAGTCATGTTTAGAGCAATTTATCACTGAAAGTATAATTGAAAGTATAATTGAAAGTAACATAGTATTATTGTTATATCTAATTGGCTTTGGCTTGGAAAAATTTAGTAATTTTTTATTGTTTTAATCCCCTTTGGTATTTATCCCCAATTTTGTTCACATCGCTGAAATTTTGTTCGGATATGGGAGGGTTCGGATACCGAAAAACCCATTCGGATATGGGAGGGTTCGGATACCGAAAAACCCATTCGGATATGGGAGGTTTCGGATAAGGGAGGTTCGGATACGGGAGGGGGTACTGTAACATGATGTTTTTGAAAGTGGATTTTTTTTAGCTAAAAATGGATATGGTTCATATTGTTTCTTCACAGCCCCTAGTTACTTGATAAGGAATGGTGACGGTGACTGATTGTGAGACTCGGATTAATTTCCTGTCTGGACGCTTTCGTGAGCATGTTGCTGTAATTAATAGAAGAAATACGATCTACTCTTCGACCTCGTCCTGGACAGATAAACGCAGATATTAAGAAGCATACCTAAATAAAATAATGTGATTTAGGATTCAATACATCGATTTAGGGATCGTCCATAAATGATTTTATCGAAATTTTCACATTTTCAGGGCCGTAGGATCCCCTGTCATCAGATTAACTATTGCGCACATGGCTATCGTTGACGTGGAATTTCATCAGTGCCCTAGCAGAGCCATTGACCCTAACCTTGATGTCATTTAAGAACGATTAACGATCCGCAACCTTGTAAAGGGTCAGGTTTAGGAAGTACGGCTACACATACGTTTGACTTTATTACCTAATACATATTTAGCAAAGCTCCACTTTTAATAATCCTACGGACGTCAACAGTATTAATTTCTCGAAGAAACTAGTTCTTATAGTCAGTTGCATATGTGCAAAGTGCGGGCCACTAAACGAAATAGCATTGCCAGTCAGCGGCGGATCCAGGATTTTTTTCTCGGGGGGGCTAATGACCGCCTTGGGGGGCTAACAATGTTAAGCCGCCATATTGAAAATGGCCGCTCTGTATCCCTGCAATGTTAAAAAATCTCCTTCTGGAGGGGGCTAAAGCCCCCTAGCCCCCCCCCCCTTTGGATCCGCGGTTGTTGCCAGTCAAACTAAAAAAGGAACTGACTGTTTTTAATTAACTGCTGTCGGTGTTCTATTAAACGAACTAAACAAACTGTTTCCCGTGTATCCCATTGAGTATTTTAGAACAGCTTCAGACGCGTAGGTAGGTTTGTAACTATAGTATCTTAAATCTTGAATTTAAATTGGAAATATTAAATATTATTACAAAAACGCGAAACAAAAATTGGCTAAAAGTGTCAAGGTATTTTATGCATGTGTTCCATCGTTCTTGTATATTTTTGTGCAAACATAAAAATAGTAACAAATCCTTTATTAAGCTCTGGATAACGATTATGATATTTTTGTGTATATTTAAATAATCATACTTTAAATTTCCACTTCAATTTCAAACTTTTGAACCTATATTTATAAATATTATCCATGTATATTTCTTGTTGATAGATGACTTACACTACTCTTCCACTCTACATCAAAATAAAGCCTAAATGAAGTATTTAAATACGGTGCCTACGCTACGGGTTGATCGTCACCAATCCAATGGCACGTACACGCCAGAGTAGGTTGACAGTGGGCAACGGTGACCAGATGAGACATATTTAAACCAATAGATTCCTCAATCGGCATTATCGCTTGATTAGCTATAATTTAAATTTCTTAGTCATTGAACAATATAAAGCCCTTGTTTAATGGCAGCTTGACTTCAACATTAGGCAGTTTGATTTAGTTGAATTTGTAATTATTTAAATCTTATACGCATAAACTCTTCCCACGTAAAGTTAATTCAAACAATACTTTGAATTTAGGTAACATTAACGTAAGTTAATATTGACGCAAAGACTGTCAAAGTTTGATTTGAAAATTGCAAATTTAAATTTAATTACAATTAAAAAAACAAATGAAATAATTTTCAATTTTAAAGGAATTTGTTATTTTTTATTTTTTAAGGGCTTCAGAATGATGCATTGTATACGTTTTTGCGTTGAGTAACTCAAAAGTCAATCAAATCATGTAAATAGGTAGGAATAAGGGAATACTAAAAATATAAATTTCCCACCAACCCTGAAAATTCAAATTTTGACCGGTCACTCTCTGCAACTATGGACAAGTGATAGACCAAAATGACAGCAATCAGGAGCAGAATAATATGTGTTATGATTAAAGCGCAAATTATCAAAGCTTCAATGTAATGTTGCAGATTTAAAGTTTATTATAGTTAAAACAAATTGTAAATTAAATTATTTTCAAAGAATTTATAATTTTAATTTTTTAAGAGCTTCAAAATGACATATCGAATGTCTGATTTGGTTGAGAATTGTCAAAGGCTGCTAAATTATGTAGATAGGTAGGAATAAGGAAAATTAATTTTTAGTTTTAATTTAAGCATACAATTGCTAAATATTATTACTAAATTTAAAACTTAAATTACAATTGTTTACTACAGGAATTAAAGCAACCTCAACTTATCATTAAATGCATTATATTATCAGAAAATAAATGTTTTAGTGCTCCAAAACTGACTTCGATTGTTAAATTTACACACTTACAAGCACTTGTACATTTTGTTAATTCTTTGAATGTCGTATTCACTTGGAGCATCTCTCTGCCCGATTTCAACGCCTTTTCGTTTTGGTCTGATTGTATCTTTTTGATTTGTGCTGAATGCCTTTGCACCGTAGTGCATAACACTACGATAATCGTAGGGCGTTCCGTAAGGTTGAATATAATTTGCTTCATACTTGAAGAAATTATCCTCTTTTCCTAAAAATTACATTAGTGTTGTCGTAACAGATTTAAATATAATTTTTAAAGTTCATGTTGACACTTAACTTAATTAGTAAAAAATGTTAGACGCCTAAAAATAAAGTATTAAAAAGTAATATGTAATTGTTAATTTTGACAACACAACACATTTGCATTTTTTTTAAACTTACCCTCTTCAACATTTTTCCAATTTATTTCGACATAATCGTCTCGATCTGTTCTGGACTGCTCGTGGTAAAATCCCAAAGCGTGAATCAATTCGTGAGATGGGATTGCTTTGTATACACATCCCGTTTCAAGATTCAATTTTTGTTCTCCTCCATCCATTCCTACGCTAGAAGAACAACCCTCCTCGGCGATGTTTGTAATTGAAATGTAGTTTGTTTCGTTCAAGCGTTCTTTAAATGTAATACACGTCTTGTCGGCAATCATATTAATTGACGCTTGGATGGTTTCCCTTTCACTTGTAGCTGAAATTTTAGTGCATAACAAAACCCATAATTAGAAACACTTAAATAACTAGGCATACTGCTACGTGCACATTTAACTATTCATACAAAATATTTTTGAATTACGATTTTATTTATAGAAAAACCAACTATGCTCTACACTTACTAAATCCATCACTGAGAACATAAACAATTTCATTGTTTAACCAGCGCTTGGTTTCGTTCACTATTCCTGATTTGGTTTGGAATATATCACTGGGATGAACTATAATGTCCCCTTGGAAATATTTACCATTTTCATCTGCATTCCTCAAAGACTCTGAAGCCTCAGTTCTGACATCCCTGGTGCTGATAGTTGCTTTTAAAATGAAAAGTTACAATCAAAATGCGCAGTTAGTTATGTTTAAGTACATATAGCGGAACATTTTACACCCAAACAGATTGAATTTTGAATTCGAAAAACTTACTTTGGTTTGAGAAGCTTGAGGCCAGCGGAAACGAATGGAGTGAGTTAAAAACTGCCAGAAGCAACACCACAATTCTAAAAACGGATGACATGGTAATTTCGGTTGTTAGTAAATTTTCTGAAATCTGATTGAATTTCTATCTATTAATTATAATATTATGGAATACTAGTTGAAAAATGTTTTTTTAGACCCAAATATTCCACTCTTAATGAGAACTAGTTTCCCAGCAATATTAAAATTGCCTACATTATTGCTTGTTTTTTTTAAGTGATGTGTTTTATAGGTGCAAAGGATCTGCAAAATAGTAATTAAACTTTTACTGTTGTCACGGTCAAGGGCAACACAATATGAAGCTATTACGCATTGCACCTAAAACGTAAGTTAAAGTTAAATATCGAAACACATATTGCACGTACATTGCAACTACCGTATTTCTTCAAATGGAACGCCCCACGTCGCAATATTACTCTGGAACGTAATACAATTTATTCAAAGTGAATCCCACTAAAATAAAAGTAAATAAGGATATTAAATAAAATCTGGTGTTTTGCATTTCATACTCAAATTAAATATTCAATCACACCTGGTAGAACGATAAAGATTTTGTTACATCCTGCACTGACTTTCTTTGTGACTGAGAGCATTAACAGTCTTTCTAATAACTATCAATGTCAGCTTGACATTTAAATTACATGCTGCATGTACACAGCAGTACTTAAGCAGGCTAGATGCAAGCAGAATTTATGTTGTTTATATAGTTATAACTGTTTTGCAACAAATGTAATGAATTTGATTATTAATGCAAAAGAAAGTAAAGATTTAATTATTTATTGCATTTATGTAATATGACAAACACTTTAACAAAACGAAAATAGTTCAAACCCATATCTTTCCTTAGTTACTTTTTGCGGTAGCAAATAGTATTTTGTTTTTAAAATTAGGCCGAATGTGAAGAATTTTCCGAAAATAATTTGTTGTAAATGTATTTTTAAAGATGACAACTGATGCACAAGGTAACTGAAAAGCATAAAAAGGATAAATAGCATAATATGTGAAGGAATACGTGACTGTCATATTATTTATGGTTTGTACTCCGTTTCATCTTACAAAAATGCGAATAGCAATTTTGTTTTAGCTTAAAAAGCATAATGAGGTTAAAAAACATAATAATTGCTTAATTAGAAAACAAGCATAAAACCATATTGTTTAACAATAATTTCGAAACCCTGAGGAACATTATTTAGATGCTTCAATTTTTTAAATGCAAAACTTATATGCAGTTATAAAATGTACATCATAATGACGTAAAAAAATCCGGCGCTTCGCGCCTGATTTTTCTACTGTGGGCCCGAAGTAGATGCTGAGCTTACAGCGAATTGTTTTAATCATTTAAAACTTTGTTTATACAGTAAAGCTAACATAAAGTCCTTACAAGTGGGTTATATACCAACATAGGTTTCAATTCGTACGCCAGCACGAGTGTGCTAGGTACCAACTTTGCTGGTACCAATTGTCAGGGTACAAGCCACATAAAAGTTCTTGTTGAGAATTGCGCCAGTACGAGAGGTTTTAGTTAGCTTAGTACGCCTAGTGCCAATGCAAGCAGGCTTAGTTTAAATAGCACTTGTACCAAAGCGCAACGAACGATATTTGATGCATTACCAAGTACGAAAAGTACGGCTAGGTTTGTAAAAATTATATCTTGCCGGGTCAACAGAACCAGTTTTGTATTGATATTTTAAAGATATACGTTTACATAAAGCACGATTTAAGTGACGTTATTTACACATCCTCCTGATAAACGAGTGATATTTTTTGTGACTTCATTTTAGGACGATTTCAATGAAAAAGTAAAACATTTTGTGACGTCATTTATTTAATTAATGTTATGAGTAGATAAAATATTTCAAATTGTATTTTGTCTGAAACTACTGAAAAACCTATGAAAAAACCGGTGAAACTACTACTAATTGTACTATGCTTACAGCCAATAGTCACGAAAATGATAGTTTTCAAGTATAAAAGCTACAATGCTTTCACATGCACTAACACCAACGACGCTTCAACGTACAGTTAAGTTTAGACTAATTTCCGTTTAATAAATCCTAAATGAGTATAATTTTGTAAAAGCGGTTTTTATTCAAATTAAAACAATTATTATTTTTACAATATTAATGTTGTAATTTTTAGCAGTCAGCCGCGTTATTTTTTCTGGAAATAAATTGAGAATTTTAGAAGAAAAAGCAGTGCAATCAAATTTGTAGGTGAAACTAATGTAAAATGTTGAATAAAGTTGATATTAGCAAATAAATCATTTTGAGGTATTAAATAAAATGAAAATCTTCTTCTTCTTCCGACTGTCTGGCCTTAAACCTTTTAGCATACATTTTGTTAATTTTTTTAGCATCGAACTTTCTCAGACCCTTCCTTTGACCAATTTGTCCTTTATAAACCCGTTTTGTTAAAATGACTTTTATTTTTTGGTCTACAGCTGAATCTTTCCCAGTAAATTCACCGTAGTGCATAATACTCCCATATTCATAGGGTATTTTGTATGCGAATGATGTTTTGTCCATTTCCCAATTGAACCTGGCTTCTACATAGTGAAGCACCACATACAAAAATTTTGAATTAATATAAAAGAAAATAAATGCTAAATAACTTGTTAATAATTATGTTTTAAAATAGTAAAATTAGGTGACCCAAATTTTATAAGGCATTTAATTCTGATTTGACTTACTTTCTTTGATGTTCTCAAAGTTGATAAATACAAAGTCATCCCGATCCTTCCGTGTGTGTTCGTGATTGAATCCGATGGCGTGGATGAGCTCATGAGCGACACTCCCCACGTTTTTAATGCACCAGTCTGCGATGTTTACCACCTGGCTTCCCCCCGGCTTCATCCCAATACGTGAATTGCAAATCTTCTCATTGAGTGTGATCAGGATGTAATTGACATCGTATTTTTTACGGAGTCTGAACTTGATGCAAGTCTTATTCGTCATCATGTCCATGGCTTTCTGAATACTTTTTGTCTGGTTTTTTTATATACGCATAAAATTCCAATCATATAAATGATGCATATATCGTGAGTGAAGAATCAAAATATTGTATATTCAATTTAAAAATGGTGGGTTGAAAATGAGCTATAGTATGTCAAAAAATAAAGTATATTGAAAAAAAACAAGGGCTAAAGCCCTTGTTTAATGGCAGCCTTAACAGCGAAATTAAAAATTTTGAATTTGCCGCCAAAGTTTAGTTGTCAATTAACAGGTTGTAAATTAAAGGAAAGAAGCCGCAAACGGGTTAGCTGTGACGATTTACGCACAGGTAATTTGATATTCTCAATAAATCTAAAAATTTAAAATTGAAATTTTTGAATTTCCCGCCAATTCCTTAAATATTGTGTTAAATGAAGATTTCGACCGGTAACTCAGTAAACTTACACAAACATGATATACTTTTCCAACAAGAACGATTAGGCAAATCTTAATAACTTAGTGTGCATGCACGATAGTTATTAGTTTTTAAATGGCTAGGAGAAGAGTGGCTCGCTTCATTTTTACAGATTTAATCTCTGTCTAAGAAAAATATCGTGCGTATAGTCAGAAGAGTAGAAGACGAATAATATTTCAATTTTTCTTGTTTTTCCCTTTAACTTTAATCAGCATAATATATTAATATAGCCCACTTTTATAAATGAGATATTTTACGAAATAATTAAGTAATTAAATTTTTGTCCTGGTATGGAGCCACGAGAATTCAAATTTAGGGACGTGTTAAAATATTTGGAGTCTCACCAGGTTCGGATCAGCGTTTACATAATGATTTAATAAATTCAAAAACATTTGCTTCTCAAATATTTAAAAAGCAAAATAGGAAAAAAGAATAACTTTTTGAAAATTCATGACTAGGTCTTGGCATGGGAAATAGGCACTGGGCGTCCCACCCGACTGTCATGCTGGCAGTTCTCTATTTTAGCCGAATGCAGCTTCTGATTGGTGTGGCCTGCATAGGAATGTACCTCTGGATGCCGAACTACTCTGCATTTCTCTACTCAGCTTTCCCCATTGCATGGAAACCAAATGTGATCCTGTTTAGTTTCTGTTTTGCTATGGAGTTGGGTTGGGCCGTTTGGGGCCTAACATCCCTTCTACTCTTCGTTTGCTACTGGGCTGCAAATATTTTTACACTGAACACTGCTACTTCCAATCTCATGTAAGCCTGCTGTCCTCATGCAGTGTAATTATTTTGGATAATTATTACTAATGTTGAATATTTTTACAAATTGTAAATTAATTTTCAAACTTTTATTAGGAGAGTAAAAACATTTTCTGAACTGAACCTCCAAGCCTACTTGTATCTTCAGATATACTTGGTTTTATTTAACGATTTCAATCGGAGTTTTTTCACACCTGGATTTAATTCTGCAATCACAGCAGCCCCAATTTGTCTCCTGTATCTCACTCTGACGTCCTACAACTCAGCAAATATTTTCATTTACATTTGTTTTCCAGTCACTTCTTTCTTTTGCATCCTTCTTATCGTTTGGTTTCTGCCGCAGAGCTCAAAGGTAAATATTGGCTCACGACAATTGGTGAGAATAATGAGAGGGCAGAGAGTCCAGTTGATGGACCCAAATGGCGATGCTAACTGCAGTTTTGTGGTTAAAACACTGTCAACAATGAAACTAAAAACTGGGTATAGAACAGCAATGTATGAGCGGGATGTATATGTAAGGAAACGCTTAGAAGCATTCAAGTCAATGGGAGTGGAGATATCCTGTTTTGGAAGTTACTCATTGAGGACGTCTGGCGCCATGATGGAGCAACTGTGCAACAATATTTTACTCTTACTTTCGCTTTAGTAGGTAGACATTTTGTTTCTAATTCGTTACTAAATGTAAAGTGTAAAAACAACATTTTCTTCGACATAAAATTATGAAATAAAGGGTGATCCGCTCTCAGTAAAAAAGTTTGAACAAGAATTTTATTATTTCTGTTTCGAATTTCGAGAATTGTCACTTTGATTTTTGTAAAATTGCAAAGTTTAGAAAATTTAAAAGTGCATAACTAGTTACTACGATTACTATTTTAAAATGCGTTCTTAGGTAATTAATTTTTCATATAATAAATCATTCAGAATGTGATTTTCTTAGCTTACATTTATTATTTTTCAGTGTGGTTGTCTCCGTAACCAAGTATGTGTAACAAGTATTATAAGTAAAGATAAAAAACTCATTCAAAGTCGGCGTTTCAATTTTTCAACCTATATGCGTTGCCTATCCTTTTTTTAAGATTTATTCAATACCCTCTAATTAATCAATAAATAGATTTACAATAAAGGTATGTAATATTTAAATAATATAGAGTTTTATACCATTGTTTAAGTACAAATATTATCTATCTTTGTGTTTAACGTAGAAAACATAACCTAATAAAGTGATGAGTTAAAGTATAAATTTTTATCAATTAGTATCAAATATGACATAAATTTTAATTAATTATCCAATAAAACAAATTTTAATCCTGTTTATGTGTGTTGAAAGCTATAAACAATGTTTTTATCACTGTAGTTAAATATTCAATAAATTAAATTGCACCAGCCAAAAAAATTACATCTTACACATACAAACATTGCTCTAGACCCTATACCTAAATGAAGTAGGACAACTTTAGCGCTTTTAAAATATACATCATACAGATCTTGAACCATTTCATAAAACTTGTATTCACGATCCACAAGAACTTTGGTCTTTTTTTAAGTCACAGAAATGAATTTTAACTACAAATTACTAGTAATAACTAGCTTAGTTGCATACTACATCAAAGGTAAATTGTCTAAATTAATAAAGAAATATCATGGTGGTCAATTCTCAATGATAAATCAATATGTAGCACTTTTAAAATTAAAGTAATGAAATGTTCAGTTAATATAGTATAGGCTTTCATTAAAACTATTATTTAATCGTTTTTCTATTACACTGTGTATGTACTAAAAGAATCAGCTCAAAAAGCTGCAGTAGTAATAAAACTACGCAAAGGGATTGCACAAGGGATATGTTCCTACTCGCGAAATTATTTCGAGACAGCCCAAATTCAGCCTTCGTTAAGGGAATCTGCTTTATTTCCTGAAAGTGATGAAGATCAAGTAAATTGTGTCTTCCTGAAATGGGAATTATTTGGTAACTCAAGCTAAAGCATAGTGACTAAAATATGTTGTTGTTTTGTGTAATTTACAATCTTTGATATATCTCAAGTCATATTGTATGCAAAACTCTTCCAACCTTAATATTTTACAATATACTATGAGCTACTTTTAGTAACCTAAAAAACTATGTAATTAGGATTTAATAAATTAATTGTCATTAAAACTAATTTTATATTCAATGTTTTTTAGAGAGAGAACTCGGTGATGCTTGCCAGGATTTTAAGTGCGTCTCCCCTCAGGGAGTTGAAACACCAAAATCTAGAAAAAGCTCAAGAATAGTTGGGGGGACTGTAACTGAGCCACATGAATTCCCTCACATGGTCTCTATATTTTGGACTTTAACTCATAGACATAGTTGTGGCGGAACGATTATTAATGTCAATACCATTGTTACCGCCGCACATTGTGTTCCATATCCCAACATTGACAATTATAATGTATACGCAGGTAAACATAACCTGAGCAAAGAAGAGAGTTGCGAACAAAATCCAGTGATTAAATCAATTATTGTTCATGAGGGCTACATTCCTAACAAATTCTCACTGAATGATATTGCTCTCATTAAACTTGAACGCCCATTAAACTGGACACGGGAAGTTCAGCCTGCGCTTCTACCTGCACCCGATTTTGTTCCCAAGAGGGACTGCATTGTTACTGGATGGGGAAAGCATCATAAAAGAGGAGACGAGGAAGTACCGGATGTACCTTCGAAAGTTACATTGGCAATTGAACCATTAGAAGTGTGTCGTCAAGCCTATGCATCTGAGCCTAATACACAAATTTATGACACAAATTTATGTGTGGGAAAAATAGGTGTTCAATGTAGAAGCGCGTGTTATGGAGATTCTGGAGGACCTTTTGGTTTCCGTCTTTCAAACGGATCTTTTGTGCTTATAGGAATCGTTTCAGCGGGACGCGGCTGCGGTCGTCCCAATTACCCAGACGTCTACACTGACGTTTCTAAATATGTCAAATGGATAAACGATAATATCGATTGTGAAGACTTATAAAACTTTAATATAGCAATTACATTTTAATGTCGTTGTAAAAATAAATTGTGCATATTTGCAGGTAACAAGCATCATAATTAGAGGTTTATTATATTAAATTATTTTATTTTGAATTTAAATAAATGACTACGATTATTAAATTATCAAAAAAAGATTATTAAGCACTTTTAAAAATACATTTTAATAGAATATTTTGCAGTTTTTAAAAACCATGTACATAGAACGTAGTCTGTTTTTCGATAATCATGTGAATCGAACCTTGTCTATTTTCCAAATAACATGTTAATAGAATGTTTTGTGTTTTTAAAAACATGTAATTATAAACTTTAACATTTTTTAAAACAGGTAAAGAGGATATTCTGCTTTTTAGATGCTGCGCTTAAACATCTAGGTATTGTGATGGTCATGTCCGTCCGTCTGTCTGTCTGTCTGTCTGTTGGCCGTACACTACAGGTCACAAGTTTCAAGCGATGACCTTCAGAATTCTTTTTAATAATTACAAATGCGCGCCGGCAGGTCTGTATTGTTTTTTAATTTTATCAGACTGTCCATTTCTTTACAATTAACAGTTAACTAGACCCATGTCAGAAATCAGAAAATTTAGCTTTCCAAAAACCATTAGGTAGTGTAAACAAATAGAGAATGTGCACACATACTTAATTTTAAATTTCTGCGCCGCGAACACAAGTATATCTTATAGTACAGGACCAACCAAATTCAGCTACAGTTTTCAATGGTCTGTAGACTGCTACGTCAAACACCCAGGGAATACGTTGAAGATATTTAGTATATAGGTTATAGATATTCAGGGATCTTCCATATTAACGTCTTACAAATATCATAGTTTTAAGTACCCCCTTTACAACATTCATTTTTTTTTCAAAATAGTTTAATTTTATAGATATTCAGGGATCGTCTACAATGACTTCCTTCAAATATCATAGCTTCTACTACACGCAGTTTCGACTATAATTTTTTGTGTTATAGATATTTAGGGATCGTCTATAATAACTTCATTTAGTGTTATAGATATTCTGGGACCGTCCATAATGACGTCCTTCAAATATCATAGTTTTTAGTATCCGCAGTTTTAACTTTAAATTTTTTTTAACCTAGTTCACCCACATGTTATTGACTAACCTATATATGTTATACATATTTAGGGATCGTCCATAATAACGTCCTTTAAATATCATAGTTTTTATTACTCCCAGTTTTAACTTTAAAATTTTTCCCAACCCATTTTAACTACATGTTATTGACTTACCTATATTTGGTATAGATATTCAGGGATCGTGCATAATGACGTCATTCATTCAAATACCATAGTTTTTAGGCCCCCTATTTTTAACTTTAAAATTTTTTTTCAACCTAGTTTTAATTGCTTGCTACGTTTATTCGTATATGTCTTATTGATAGTATGGGAGGCTCCATAAATGACTTCATTTGTAAATCATGCAATTCTCATAAATATTTAAGATGTTTTTAACTACACGCCACGTACTTCCATATATGGGAGGGCTAGGTAGTCTCGTGGTACTATGTGGTTGTACCATCACCGCCCCGAAAATACAACAAATTATTTGGCAAGCTATACCAGGCTAAGGCACAGGCGCTGTTGTTGACGGTGCTAAACCCTCGGTAATGTACAAACTCTACCTTTTCAAACAAACTTGAGCACTAAACTCACAAACTGTTACACACACCTCTATACTAAAATAATAAACTTAATCTAATTCTTATATAAACTAAACAAATACCTACTAGGAAAAATTCATTTTCTTTTTGAGGAGCTAATGACGAAACGAAGAAGCAATCAGGACAAAACTGAAGACGACAAAAGAATCAGAATGGGGATGGAACTGGAGGATGGAGAAGTGATAAAACTGACCACTGCAGAACTTAGGAAACAAAAAACCAGCGAAGCAACAATGAAAAGAGTGATTGCTCCACTCGAAGGAAAGATCGATCGCATCGCAACGGAAAACAAGAAGCTTAAAATTAAAGTTGAAAAGCTCGAAGAAGAGAATAATAGACTGCACATGAAGATCAGAAGAAGCAACCTCATCTTTACAGGGATCCCTGAAAGAGGAAAAGAATCTGAATCTCAAATTATAACTAAAGTCAAACAAGTGATAGCAGCTGTAATGCAAGTTAAAGCTGAGATAGATACTGCCAGAAAGTTAGGCCCAGTTGGCAATGGGGCTAAACCACAACCAATTGTCATCAGGTTCCTGAGACAGAGCCAACGTAACGAGATATCAGGAACCAGACAAAAAGATGCAAAAAATTCAGAAATGCACAAGACAGTATATATATTTGGATCTCCCTCCTCGTGTACACAAAACTCGGCTATTGGAGCAAATTGAACGAGCCAAGAAAAGGAAGTCTGGGAACCCAGCTGAAGACAGTAATAACAGTTGAGAAGACGGCTGGCCTACACAAACAAACTACAACAGAATAACTAACAAGAATAGACTCAAAAACAAACAAAAAAATTCATTTTCTAATAAAATGACAAGTTATATACTGGAATATAAACGGTGCATTTCAAAACAGAAATGAAAAGACGAGCTTCATTATGAAACAAAAACCTGATATTTTTTGCCCCAGCAAAACGTGGTGCAACTATAAGGTACCTCTTTCTGAATTTAAAACATCAAATTATAATATTTATTAACTATACGCCGAAAAACAACACACTAAGGGAAGGTCTACCGGAGGATTTATTGCTGGCATAAAAAAGGTCTCGAATGGAAAGTGGTACATAGTGACCGATTCTCAATCACTCTTGGATCTGAAAACAAAAACTATAAACAGATTGTGTTCTTATACATCCCACCCTACACAACATATGACAGCGTAATCGAAGAAATCACAACTAAGCTAGCTCCAAATAACAAAATAATAATGATGGGAGACATGAATGCAAAGGTCGGAAATAAAAAATGGAATGCAAATAATACTTTAATCAAAACAAGGAATACAAAATGCCAAGAAATGAATGCAAGATGAAAAGAACTTATGGATGAATTAATGAAGCATAATATGATTTTACTAAATGGCAAAACAGCTGACGATTAAAAAGAAGAACCTACTTTTACCGATGCGAATGGATCCAGCGTTATTGATCTATGTCTAATATCTGAAAAACTATACAACTGAAATATAAACTTTAAAGTCTTAAACAATGTAATGTCTGACCACTTCCTTATTCGGCTATGTATGCAAGAAACAAATGTGCAGGTACCTGAAAATACTAGTTCATTGTATTACGAAAAAATTAAATTGAACAATGAAGAAAGCCTTGCCTATCGAACAGAAATGTTTAAACTTGCAAGTCAAACGCAGAAGGATGAATACAACTTTACAAGCTTAACCAAAAACATCAACCTGGCAGAAAAATCAAATAATATGTTGAAGAAGGTACATTTTAGAAGAAACTTCAAATTTCGACCACAATGGTTCACCAGCGAATGCGCACAAAGCAAGAGAACGAGCAACATAGCTCTTCATCACATGAGAAAAAGCAATAGCAATGACACTTGCCGAAAAATAAAGACAAAAAGGTGGGGGGCAAGAGGGGGACATCAATATTTGCAACTTATAAGGAAACCAAAAGACAAAAACTACAATACAATCAAATATAACATAATTGAAGCCAGAGACGGAAAAACGTTCTGGAAAGCAATTAAAACATTTAGAAAAACCAAACAAAGATTTGCGGAAAACAATATCACCCCACATAAATAGTACCATAATTTTAGAGACCTCTTTGAAGACTTACACCGTGTGCGCTCAACCGAGACCAGCACTAACACACAGCCTGAACAAAACACTGAGGAACCTCTTGATCTGGAAATTACATATGAAGAACTAGAAGCAGCAATATTAAAGCTGGCATTAAATAAATCACCGGGCGAGGATGGAATTTCCAACGAAATATGGAAGTCTCTGGATTATAAATCAGAAAAAATGCTCCTCAGCTCTTTACATGAAATAATCAAAACTGCTAAGGTACAAGACAAATGGAACAATATATCACTTGTACCTATCTACAAAAACGGGGACTCTAATGAACTAAGTAACTATTGACCAATATCGCTTCTCAACACAAGTACAAAGCTTTTAACAATTATCTTAGCAGAAACATTACAAGCTCGGGGAATGAAACATAATCTGATATCGAAAAATCAAGCAGCATGTAAAAAAAGAACAGGATGTGTTGACAATATATTCAGACTACACGCATGCATACAACACGCAATGACAAAGTCCGACAACAAGTTGTTTGCCCTATTTGTGGATTTTTCGCAAGCCTTTGATTCCATTACACATGAAAAACTATAGACTAAAATGACAACAGCAGGGATCACTGGAAAAATTGATTACGATTGTACAATCTATATATCTTAATGCACGAGCCAAAGTAAGGACAGGAAATGGATACACAGAATGGATACACATAATTAAAGGAGTACTCCAAGGAGAAACGTTATCACCTATACTTTTTATTCACTTCATGGATAAAATTGTAAATTAAACAAAAGCGACGCTATGAGAATTAAAATGCTTACAATGCAGATTTTTATTCTTTTGTACGCAGATGATATAGTACTTATGGCTTACAACCGAATGGACCTTCAAAAACAAATAAATATTTTGAAAGAATTTTTTGAGACTAACAAGGTAAAAATCAATCTCTCCAAAACAAATGTAGTCATTTTTCAAAAAAAAACCACACGAACGGAAAACAAATTTACTTTACATGGGGCACGGAAAAAATAGCGGAGGCAGAAGAGTACACATACCTAGGAATAGTATACAACTATAAAGGGAATATGTTAAAAGCAAAGGAAATGACGATTGCTAAAAGTAAAGCAGCCCTGAAAAGTCTATTCAGACTATATGCAAAAAGCAAAACTAGCAACATACAAATTAAAATAGGTCTATTCAACTCTCTAGTTAAATCAGTACTACTCTACGCTGACCCGGTTTGGGCCCTATATTTCATGGAAGATCGAGAAATGTTTCGAACAAAGTTCTTAAGAAACGCTCGGAATGTTACGAACATGACGCCAGGATACATTTCACGACTGGAAACTGGTACCAGCTCGATTAAAAATTCAATTTTCAAACACTGTAAAATTTCTAAAGAACAACATATTCAAATCTGGGGAAGACACGCTTAATTACAAATGCTACAAGCAACTTAAAGACGACCACGTAAACAAAAAAGCAAACAACTGGTACAGCAGTCTAGTCAAGTTGTTTCAACTATTTGATTTGGAAGACGATTTAGACACGCTCAATAGCATACAAATCAACAAACTCTCAAACATTTTTATCAAAAAAGCCAAGCAACAATTGATTAACAATGATGTCGCACAAATGATCAACAGCAAAAGCCTAACACATTACAAATCACTAAAACTATTTGCAAACACAAGTGAATAAATGGAACTGCATCGCAACAGGGAAGTATCACAACTCTACCCACAAATGAGAGTAAAGCACAGCATAATACGACTACAGGGGAAAACGACTATTTTAAACGAATGTGGAAGATATGGGACAAACACAAAAAGAGAACTACCCTGCTTAACAAATGCGACTTACAGTTGGACGAAACCCAGTACCACATTATGTTTAAATGCCCTAAATACGAAAAGCTTTGAGTACGTTTTATTTTTCCAATAACTAGGGGAACACCAGATGAAGAAAAATACCATGAATTACTCAATGATGATAATACAGATCTACAAAAGATTGAAAATTTCTATCTGTTTTGGAAACAGGCGATCCAGCAGCGCAAAAATTAAACTGGAAACGACAGACAAAACAGTACTTAAGCTAGTAGATAGTTACCTATATCTCAATCTCGAATAACTAAAAGATAAAACATGACTAGGTATTCATTGTTGCATAACTAACTAATAAATAGTAATATGGATATCAACGCTGTGTGATGAATCTCAGATGAATAAAATGTTCCGGAGGAGCAGAAAATAAATTAAGTGTCGCTCGTCTGGTGATCAGTCTAAGATTAATTTATTAATCAGTCTCTTGGTCTTGAGCATGGCTCGGTTTGGTAGAATTTTGATATATCAATCTTTACATATGTTATAGTACAATAGTATATGACAGTACTGTAGAATCGAATGTGGACTGATGAGTCGCTACAATAGTACGGATTTTGGAGAGGAAATGAGTATGGCTCAACCATCCTGTATTGTGAAATATACATGTTTGGGTAGCTGCAATAAAACAATAAAATATAATTGCTAGTTGAAGGATGACGAGAGGGAACATTTCCGAATCGTCAGCACAAATAATGACCAATGCTTTTGTATAGAGAAGCTCAATAACTTGACTTCTTAAAGTTTGACAATTATTCTCAAATATTCATCTTCATGATAATAATGATGTCACAATTTGTAAGTAACTTGAATCTCTGATTAGATAAGTCAATTTGCATGTATATAATAATCCAATGATTGCTTAAGTAGAACATCTCATGATAATGAAATGTGCTAAATCCCTATTTTACCAATTACGGGATTTGACAAGTTTTGCGGATCTGATATCCTATACTTTGTATGCCTAATTACATCTATATAATATAATACATCCTAATTACATAGGTACATGTATCTATATTTTAACACCTCCTATCTATATATAGGGAAATATGTCTATATTTTAACACTAACCTAGTGCCATATTGTTATAGCCTATGATGTGTGGAACAACTCCAGTGCTGCATGAATTCGAATTGTTAATCATCTTGACCCCTACACAGCACCTAAAAAATGTATCATATTCATATTAATATACAGTTTCAACTACTACCAGCCCTTGGTTCAAAATAGTATATAGGCACCTATACCTCTATCTCTAGCAAACAAAAGACAAAACATGACCCGCTAATTGGTAAAGTGAAACTAACCAAGTGTCATATTAGTACAGCCTAAGATGTATGAAACAACCCAAGCGTTGCAAATTTTGAATTGTAAATAATCTTGACATCCAATCACCCCCTCAAAACACTGACTGTACTTAATCCTTGAAACTCAATAATTTGATTATTTATTTATTTAACCGTGTACATAATAAACATTTTACCTATCATAACTAACTAAACTTGTGATTCTAACGATCCTTCTAATTAAAATAACGCACTTTATAATACATAAGATAATAATTATAATAATGATGCTCCCAGCCCGGGACACAATACTTATCATATTAACTAGTTTAATTAATGCTTAAATCATAATATTATTGTAAAATCAAAAGAGTTGTGTAGGCGAGATGGCCATATCGACTTTGATCAATAAATCATATATATATATATATACTATGTGGTTGTACAAGAGATAGGGAATTTAAGGATCAAATACTCGTACTTGCATGTTGTAGTGAGATTCCCTAATACTTAGCTCTGGTGGTGGGCGACCCTGCTGTGGGGAATGGGGGAGAGATTGGGTAGAGGGGATGCGTGGCGGTGGTGGGCAGGTGGGGAGGGAAAGAAGCGAAATACGTGAACGACCGTCAACTGAGGACGGCTCTCTGTATGCTTAGCCTGTCCACTGTTTACCACCAGTTGGCACCATCCTTCATTTCGTTTCTCTTCCATTCACCACTGAGTGCACAGGGACGCATGTATCATAGGTACTTGCTCATCGTAGTTAGTATAGGTAAACAGGAGTAAAACACTTCTTCTGAGTGGATGATCTTTACAGACTGAACGACTTAAAACTATTAACTGAAGAAGTTCAAATTAATCCTTCCGCTACATAGAGGTCGCCAGTTCAAGGCACAATCTCAGGTTAGGCTTAGCATTTAAGCAGGGTAGAAATATTGAGTACTGTCTCAGCGAGCGGAAATTTCATTCTTTCGTCTCATGAGTTGAATCTCAGATAATAAATAGCACTGTTTTTGGGTCGATACCCGAGAATGCAATAGTACAATACTACTACTACTTCCATACATGGCTTATTGATGGTAGGAGAGCCTTCATAAATGACGTCATTTCTCATTTGTGAATCGTGCAATTTATAAAAACATTTCAGCTATACATGCTACGCACATTCTAATATGGCTCATTAATGGTAGGGGAGCTTTCATAAATCTTATATCATCTTTTAGCGTAACATAAATTGTCTTGCGCCTTTGTTGAAGCTTAGCATCTACTTCGGGCCCGCACCCCGTCGACAAATTCGGCGCTTTAAATGTATATAGATAATTGTCATCATTTCACAAACAACTGAATAGGACATTTAACACTTTTAAAAAGCACCAAAATCGAAAATTTGTTAAAAACATTAAAATAAAACTTGTATTATTTGATTCACAAAAAAGATCCTAACAATCTCTTCTGTTTAAGCTTGAAAAATTCAGAACAGCTTGATTACGCACACATTTTCCAGTAATAGTTTATAATTAGTTGTTTAAATAAGTCATTACGATTCCCCAGCCTCATACAAATTGTGCATAGTCAGCGCTAATTTTGGTTTAATAATGAGCATGATAATGAGTATGAGACATAACTACAATAAAAATTGTAATAATAAATTAGCAATGAACAGCTTATCGTAAATGTAATGTGCCTATTGTGTGATCCAATATTCTATCACCAAATACCTTATTTTATCCGCATTATGTCCATATAATTATAGAATGAAATTTTAATAAAAGGCATGTTTAAACAGTAAAATAAATTCCAAGCATATGGACAGCACACATCACGGACTATTAACCTTTTATTTGTTTTGACTACTGTCAGCCAAGTAGCAGAGAACAAAGGCTGACCGATCTAGTACCGATGCGCCGTTCTCCCAAACACTCGAAGGCATGGGCTCCAGAATTGAAAATTGACGAAGGCAGCTCCAACGCACAGCTCCACACGGCTCCACACGGCTCCGATGCGCCTTGGTCCCTAGAAACGCTTGAGGCAGAAGGGGGTGGTAAAAAGTTTTCATTATTGACGAGTCAAGGTATATTTTTTTGACGCGTACATTAGAATAGAGGTACTTTTACTCCTACTCCTACGTATGCATATGCAAGTGACATGTAATAACATGGCAATAATATATGCTATATACTATACTATATAATAGTAATGGTACACTTAGTCAGTACAGATACAGAATAACAGAATAAAAGACAAATAAATAAAGTAGTGTTCATACAGAAATTAAAATTAAAAAATGCTTAGCTGCCATTAAAATTCTCAATGCATGCTTAAAATAGTTTAAATTAAATATTTAATTTAATATTTTGCTCTAAACCCTAATTTTGTTTTCTTAGTATATGATTTACTTTTATTTTTTTAATTTATATTTTTGTTAAAAATAAGTGTGAGACACAATTGTTAGTGTCATTGATGTGTTAGTTTCTGACAGTACCGCTTATTTTATTAAATGTTTTTGTTTATGATTTCAATTTAATATTTTTTAATTAATTAAAAAAATAAATTACATAGATAATAAAAGAATAAAACTCACAAAAAAACATACGTGGCTTAAGGTTGTTGCACTGTATTTTACTACATACTTATAATAATATTATAGTTTAAATAAAATAATTAAATATTGTTGCATACGCATTATTAAAATCTTCAACATACAGCAATATTTAATATAATTATTATTATTTAGTTGAGTTGTAACACTAAATTCAATTACACGTTGGCCACATGCTATATACTTATAACCTATGTAGTGATATAATATATATGCAGTGATAAGCATTAGCATACAGCATTAGTATTAAATATATTAATATATACGGCATACGGTAGGTAGGTACTACTTGAGGTAGTTAAGGTACTTAGGTACTCCACGGTAGTCCACAGTACTCCACAGCGTACAGCGTACAGTGGACAAAAAAAGATGCTCCTATAGTCGGGGGTCGGCCCGGAAAGCAGGCGGAGTGGAAATTTCATAGTCGAAGGCATAGGCTCCACACGGCTCCACACAGCTCCAAAACTCGAGGAGTCCGTTTTATTTTTCTTGGAGGGCTCATATGCGCCTTTTTTTCGTCGAAAAAAAGACCGATCAAAAAGACGAGAACGACGGCATTTCGTTCTCGTTTGGCTTACAATGGTTTTGACAAGAAAGCATAATGTAAAAAACATATTGGCTCAAAGACATGATTGAGAATGGAGTTGCGGTTCCGGGTACTATTTTCCAGCTAACCACGTTAGGCAATTAATAGTCAGATAACGGTTAGACCACTGGTCCCGATTTGAGGTGGCAGAAAGTTGGAAATGTCGCCGCGAATACTGGTGGCCGGACTATGTATCATGCAATACCAGCGGCCCAACGGTGAAACGACTATATAACGCCAATGGGCCGCTTATTATCCTACTGCTTTTGAATCCTTTGCCAACAATTACCTACTACATTTTCGACCGCTAAATACCCAATTACATTGATTGCCTTACATCAGACTTTCATCCACTCAAATAAATATTTTTACCGGACTGGTATCCTCCCATTTCTCCTTAGACCCTTCTTAAATGCCATCAAAAATCATCAAGTCATCCATTCACATTCAATCAAGCCCTAATATATCCGTATAGCACAAAATTTGGCGAGTATGGTTATTGTCGCACTTAAATAATGATTTAATTGAATCTCCCTACAATTTACTTGACCAATGCCACACACAGTATAAAACACTATCCAAATCACCGAATTTTTAAGCATAGCATTATCACAAAATACGCTGTATGTGTGGTTTGGATGATTGAAATACTAACTTGTGATATTTTGATATTATTAGAATTATTAGCATATAATATTCAGCAAAACTTGTCATTATTTATATTACATATCTTTGTGTGATTCTCACGACTTATTGATTATTACATCTGGAAAAATAAGTGAATTATAGTTCTATCATCTGTGTTTTCACATTAAACGTAAAGCAGTTGTAATCTGTTAACAGGCTGTTCTTTATCTTATGGAATTTACCATTGTCGAATAGTCTTAAATTAAACTGTGAAGTTCCTAATAACTGTGAACAACATTTCCTAGTGGTAAATACTAAAAATCGAACAAAGTAAAGCCCTGCGTAGAATATTACGATACTACCTTACAAGGCGGTAACAAGTTTCATTTGCTGAACATTCTATACTAATAATTATTATAATATCAAAATCTCAGAAGTTTAAGTGTAGATATTTTAACGTACTGAGGTAATATTCTAATGTTCAATATTGACATGCTTTAAAAATTGCAAAATGTCCTATTCACGTGTTTTTTGACATGTGCAAAATATTGTATATACATGTTTTTTGAAAAGTGTAAAATGTCCTATTTAAAAACATGTTCTTTTAAAGTTCACAATGTTTTATATTGACATGCTTTAAAAAGTGCAAAAGGTTCTATTTAAATGTTTTTTGAAACGTGTAACATGTCCTATTTACATACACGTTCTTTTAAAGTTCAAAATGTTCTATATTGACATGCTTTGAAAATTACAAAATGTCCTATTAACATGTTTTAGAAATATACAAAATATTTTATTTACATGTTTTTTGAAAAGTGTAAAATGTCCTATTTACATACACGTTATTTTAAAGTTCAAAATGTTTTTTATTAACATGCTCTAAAAATTACAATATGTCCTATTACTATAAATTTGGAAATGTGCAAAATATTTTATTTTCATGTTTTTTGAAAAGTGTAAAATGTCCTTTTTGCATACATGTTCTTTGAAGTTCACAATGTTTTATATTGACTTGCTTTAAAAAGTGCAAAATGTTCTATTTACATGTCTTTTGAAATGTGCAACATATTTTATTTGCATGCGTTTGGAAAGTGTAAAATGTCCTTTTTACATACATGTTCTTTTAAAGTTCAAAATTTTCTATATTGACATGCTTTAAAAAGTGCAAAATGTTCTATTTACATGTTTTTTGAAATGTGCAAAATATTGTATTTACATTTTTATGAAAAGTGTAAAATGTCCTATTAACATGATTTTTTTGAAAGTGGATTTTTTTTTAGCTAAAAATGGATATGGTTCATATTGGTTCTTCACAGCCCCTAGTTACTTGATAAGGAATGGTGACGGTGACTGATTGTGAGACTCGGATTAATTTCCTGTCTGGACGCTTTCGTGAGCATGTTGCTGTAATTAATAGAAGAAATACGATCTACTCTTCGACCTCGTCCTGGACAGATAAACGCAGATTTCAAGAAGCATACCTAAATAAAATAATGTGATTTAGGATTCAATACATCGATTTAGGGATCGTCCATAAATGATTTTATCAAAATTTTCACATTTTTAGGGCCGTAGGATCCCCTGTCATCAGATTAACTATTGCGTACATGGCTATCGTTGACGTGGAATTTCATCAGTGCCCTAGCAGAGCCATTGACCCTAACCTTGATGTCATTTAAGAACGATTAACGATCCGCAACCTTGTAAAGGGTCAGGTTTAGTAAGTACGGCTACACATAAGTTTGACTTTATTACCTAATACATATTTAGCAAAGCTCCACTTTTAATAATCCTACGGACGTCAACAGTATTAATTTCTCGAAGAAACTAGTTCTTATAGTCAGTTGCATATGTGCAAAGTGCGGGCCACTAAACGAAATAGCATTGCCAGTCAGCGGCGGATCCAGGATTTTTTTCTCGGGGGGGCTAATGACCGCCTTGGGGGGCTAACAATGTTAAGCCGCCATATTGAAAATGGCCGCTCTGTATGCCTGCAATGTTAAAAAATCTCCTTCTGGAGGGGGCTAAAGCCCCCTAGCCCCCCCCCTTTGGATCCGCGGTTGTTGCCAGTCAAACTAAAAAAGGAACTGACTGTTTTTAATTAACTGCTGTCGGTGTTCTATTAAACGAACTAAACAAACTGTTTCCCGTGTATCCCATTGAGTATTTTAGAACAGCTTCAGACGCGTAGGTAGGTTTGTAACTATAGTATCTTAAATCTTGAATTTAAATTGGAAATATTAAATATTATTACAAAAACGCGAAACAAAAATTGGCTAAAAGTGTCAAGGTATTTTATGCATGTGTTCCATCGTTCTTGTATATTTTTGTGCAAACATAAAAATAGTAACAAATCCTTTATTAAGCTCTGGATAACGATTTTGATATTTTTGTGTATATTTAAATAATCATACTTTAAATTTTCATTTCAATTTCAAACTTTTGAACCTATATTTATAAATATTATCCATGTATATTTCTTGTTGATAGATGACTTACACTACTCTTCCACTCTACATCAAAAAAAAGCCTAAATGAAGTATTTAAATACGGTGCCTACGCTACGGGTTGATCGTCACCAATCCAATGGCACGTACACGCCAGAGTAGGTTGACAGTGGGCAACGGTGACCAGATGAGACATATTTAAACCAATAGATTCCTCAATCGGCATTATCGCTTGATTAGCTATAATTTAAATTTCTTAGTCATTGAACAATATAAAGCCCTTGTTTAATGGCAGCTTGACTTCAACATTAGGCAGTTTGATTTAGTTGAATTTGTAATTATTTAAATCTTATACGCATAAACTCTTCCCACGTAAAGTTAATTCAAACAATACTTTGAATTTAGTTAACATTACCGTAAGTTAATATTGACGCAAAGACTGTCAAAGTTTGATTTGAAAATTGCAAATTTAAATTTAATTACAATTAAAAAAACAAATGAAATAATTTTCAATTTTAAAGGAATTTGTTATTTTTTATTTTTTAAGGGCTTCAGAATGATGTATTGTATACGTTTTTGCGTTGAGTAACTCAAAAGTCAATCAAATCATGTAAATAGGTAGGAATAAGGGAATACTAAAAATATAAATTTCTCACCAAACCTGAAATTTCAAATTTTGACCGGTCACTCTCTGCAACTATGGACAAGTGATAGACCAAAATGACAGCAATCACGAGCAGAATAATATGTGTTATGATTAAAGCGCAAATTATCAAAGCTTCAATGTAATGTTGCAGATTTAAAGTTTATTATAGTTAAAACAAATAGTAAATTAAAAAATTTTCAAAGAATTTATAATTTTAATTTTTTAAGAGCTTCAAAATGACATATCGAATGTCTGATTAGGTTGAGAATTGTCAAAGGCTGCTAAATTATGTAGATAGGTAGGAATAAGGAAAATTAATTTTTAGTTTTAATTTAAGCATACAATTGCTAAATATTATTACTAAATTTAAAAATTAAATTACAATTGTTTACTACAGGAATTAAAGCAACCTCAACTTATCATTAAATGCATTATATTATCAGAAAATAAATGTTTTGGTGCTCCAAAACTGACTTTGATTGTTTAATTTACACACTTACAAGCACTTGTACATTTTGTTAATTCTTTGAATGTCGGATTCACTTGGAGCATCTCTCTGCCCGATTTCAACGCCTTTCCGTTTTGGTCTGATTGTATCTTTTTGATTTGTGCTGAATGCCTTTGCACCGTAGTGCATAACACTACGATAATCGTAGGGCGTTCCGTAAGGTTGAATATAATTTGCTTCATACTTAAAGAAATTTTCCTCTTTTCCTAAAAATGATATTATTGTTGCAGTAACAGATTTAAATATAATTTTTAAGGTTCATGTTGACACTTAATTTAATTAGTAAAAAATGTTAGATGCCTACAAATAAAGTATTAAAAAGTAATAATTGTTAATTTCGACAACACAACACATTTGCATTTTTTTCAAACTGACCCTCTTCAATATTCTTCCAATTTATTTCGACATAATCGTCCCGATCCGTCCTGGACTGCTCGTGGTAAAATCCCAAAGCGTGAATCAATTCGTGAGCTGGGATTGCTTTGTATACACATCCCGTTTCAAGATTCAATTTTTGTTCTCCTCCATCCATTCCTACGCTAGAAGAACAACCCTCCTTGGCGGTGTTTGTAATCGAAATGTAGTTTTTTTCGTTCAAGCGCTCTTTAAATGTGATACACGTCTTGTCGGCAATCATATTCATCGACGCTCGAATGGTTTCCCTTTCACTTGTAGCTGAAAGTTAAGTGCATAACGAAACACATAATTAGAAACCCCTTAATAACTAGGCATACTCCTACGTGCACATTCAACTATTCATACAAAATATTTTTGAACTACGATTTTATTTATAGAAAAACCAACTATGCTCTACACTTACTAAGTCCATCACTGAGAACATAAACAATTTCATTGTTTAACCAGCGCTTGGTTTCGTTCACTATTCCTGATTTGGTTTGGAATATATCACTGGGATGAACTATAATGTCCCCTTGGAAATATTTACCATTTTCATCTGCATTCCCCAAAGACTCCGGAGCCTCAGTTCTGACATCCGTGGTGCTGATAGTTGCTTTTAAAATGAAAAATTACAATTAAAATGCTCAGTTAGTTATTTTGAAGTTCATATAACGGAATATTTTACACACACAAATTAGATTGAATTTTTTATTTTAAAAACTTACTTTGGTTTAAGAAGCTTGAGGCCAGCGGAAACGAATGGAGTGAGTTAAAAACTGCCAGAAGCACCACCACAATTCTAAAAACGGATGACATGGTAATTTCGGTTGTTAGTAAATTTTCTGAAATCTAATTGAAATTCTATCTATTAATTATAATATTATGGAATACTAGTTGAAAAATGTTTCTTTAAGACCCAAATATTTCACTCTGAATGAGAACTAGTTTCACAGCAATATTTAAATTGCCTACATTATTGCTTGTTGTTTTTAAGTGATGTGTTTTATAGGTGCAAAGGATTTGCAAAATAGTAATTAAAGTTTTACTGTTGTCTCGGTCAAGGGCAACACAATATAGCTATTAAGCATTGCACCTGAAACGTTAGTTAGAGTTAAATTTCCAAAACACATATCGTACATTGCAACTACCGTATGTCTCCACATGGAACGCCCCGCGTCGACTTATTGCTCTGGGGTTTACTCTTTGCGTTATACGAGAGGTCCAACTTAAAATGTAACTTGCACTGCCCATATGCAGCTGGGAAACCTTGCCCGGTGGCTCATCAGGACTACGCTTATTCGGATATTGACAGTAATTACTTATGCATGCCTTTAACCATTATCTCATGGATGGTTTGCGTTGTAAATATGACCCGATTACTACATATTGATGTATATTGTTAAATAAAACGTAATAAAATTTATTTCAAGTGAATCACGCCAAAATAAAAGTGAATTAGGATATTAAATAAAAATCTGGTGTTTTGCATTTCATACTCAAATTAAATATTCAATCACACCTGGTAGAACGATAAAGATTTTGTTACGTTCTGCGCTGACTATCTTTGTGAATGATATCACTATAACAGTCCAATACCTGTCAATGTCAATTTGGCAATTAAATTACGTGCTGCATGTGCACTGCAGTACTAAAGCAGGCAAGCTGGAAGCAGGATTGATTTTGTTTATGTAGTAAAATGTAATAAATTTTATTTAAAATTGTAAAAAAAAAGTCTTGACATGGAATTCACAGAACCTATTGTATCCATATGTTGTAACAGTATCCAACTATAGAAAATGAAATATTTAAACGCTCGTAAAATATACTGTACCTACATTCTATTCTGATTTCGTGCAGAACTGGAATACAAGGAAGTAAAGATTAATTTATTCATTGCATTTATTTAATATGACAAAAAAACTTTAAAAAAAATAAAATTATTTAAAGCTTATCTTTCCTTACTTACTTTTTGTGGTAGCAAATAGTATTTGGTTTTTAAAATTATGCTAAATGTAAAGAATTTTTCAAAAGCAATTTGTCGTAAATGTATTTTTAAAGATAACAACTGATGTACTATGTACAAGGTAACTGAAAAGCATAAAAAGGATAAATAGCATAATCAGTGAAGGAATCCGCGACTGTCATAATATTTATGGTTCGAACTTCGTTTCACTTTAGAAAAATGCGAATGGAAATTTTGCTTTAGCATAAAAAGGGTAATGAGGTAGAAAAAACGTAATAATTTTTTAATTAGAAAAAGAGCATTAAAGCATATTGTCTAACAATAATGTCTAAACCCTGAAAAACATTATATAACATATGTAGATGTTTAAATGTTTTGGGTGCAAAACTAATGCAGTTATAAAATGTAGAATGTGACAACGTAAAAAACAAAAGTGAAAAAATACTTACTACAAGTACTTGAAGTATAAAGAAGCTACTTTTTCCGCTTACAGTACTCACACACATGAAAGTCAATAAAGCGGAATAGCATACCGGCTAAACAATCACTATATCGTCTGTGAAGAACCAAAATGACCCATATCCAATTTAACCTAGAACCAAAATGAGCAATGTCATAAAAACCAAAATGAAAAACATGCGTAAAATGTTAAATTAAGAGTTTTTGAAAAGTGCAAAATTTTCTATTTACATGTTTTAGATAAGTGTAAAATGTTCTATTTACATGTTTTTAAAAAGTGTTATAAGCTATCAAGGCATATTTCAGTATTTTTGTAGATAGTGGATATTATTTTTAGCTAAACTTGGATAGGGGTCATTTTTGTTCTTCACCGACGATATCTCATGCAAGAAATAGTATAGTGTAGGCGGTTTCAATTTTTTTGTGGGTTACTTGTTAAATAAATAATAAATAGGTAGGTAGGTACTTGATTTTTAAGTAGGTCATTTTTCGCCTTTATGAGGTGTACAAAGTATAAATGACAAGCTATACTTTGTACTTGTTGTACTTTATAGATTTACCTCCCTACATAGCTGTAGGAAGTCAGATTGGCAATTATAAAAAAGTGCTGCCTGATAAAAGGTTACCTTTAGAGATCGAAGCGCATTATTTAACTTGTTCGTTCTAGCATTTCAATTCTACTATTAATTACCGTGTTAATAATATATGACCAGATAAAATTGGTTCAGTATTGCAGAATTTTCAAAATTCCGGTAAATTATGTACATATATGTAAAAAAAACTGTATACAGGTGTAAACATTATACACTATCTAAAATTATAAGAATACTCAATGTTCAGGATGTTATTTATTTGCATATATTGAGTCACATATTACACAGTTATAAATTCAGAAATTAACATTCTCTTTTTACAGTCAATTTTGTGAAATGTAAATGCAGGGTTGGCCATTTATTCCGAAAGATTTTAACAGGCTATAAAAGCCAAGTTTATTATTCGAATAAAACGAGCAATATACCAAAATAAAGACAATTTCTGGAAGATGTGTTGGACACCTCATTTATCAAAATCGGCTAAAAATAAGTTGCAAAATGGCCTAACTAACAAAAATTACAGTTTTTAGACTATTTGGTCAATCATAAAATTAGTTTTTAGCGACTTTGATTTAAAATTAAAGCGAAAAACAATGCCAACTGTTCCCACAAAAAACAAATCTGGCAAAAATTTTTCAGTGAACTAATAAACCATAAAACCCCAACGCGGAGACGGATTAAGTAGGCACACATTTTATATTAAATTAAAGTACAACAGATATATTTTCAGGAAGAATAATGTAACCTTAAGAAAAAGTCTTTCAACATAGAATTATCTATAGAAAATTGGTAATAATGTGAAGAGTTTTTTTGCAAAACGGCATAAGTCCATTTTTTTTAAATGAGAATATTTGTGTTATTTGTTCTATTTCAATAGATACATTACTGTGTTGATTGGTAAAGGTCAAAGTTCAACCAACGAAATTTTTAAAAATAGTCCAAATTTCGTTTTTTTACAAAACGGGATAAGCCCATTAAATTATTTTTTAGCAAAATGGGATAAATCTACCCAAGTAAAACCTGTTTTTCGGATTTAAATTTGGTTTCTGAGTGTTTTCGTAGTGTGTTGAAGACAACTGCCGTGCGTTAATGTTTTCAGTCAAAGAAAAATAAAAAGTTAAGAAAAAGTTTGGTTTCATTCAGAACGATAAAAATTTCATGTCACGGACTCTTGACCCCATGTTAAGTTATTGATTTTTTGGCAAACCGGGATAAGTCCACAAATTAATTGTTTTTTAAATTTTCTAAAAACTTCCCGAGTACGTCTAAAATTATCAAACTGTTTGTAATACAGCTTCGTCATAGTTACTGTACCTGTTGAAAAAAGTTGAGTTACAAAAACTGAACCTGTCGTTACCATTTTTTATTCATTTTTCGTTTTTTTCTGTAAAATTTGCGTTCATGGACTTATCCCGTTTTGCCAAAAAACTCTTCATGTATAAAATTTAGATGTTATAATATAAGCGACTGCAACCGGCAACCGATGAAGGTAAATTGGCAGTAGATGTAGATGATTTTAGCGGTACAATTGGTGTTACATAGGTACAATTGGCAATATTGGCATTAGCCGTCTCGGATACTTTAAATTGTATTCTAATTGTGTGAAAATACATACGGCATAACGTGTGGAAAATATGTATGTGACTGGTGGAACTATTTTACTATTTGTACTACACTGCCAATAGTCACAAAAAAAGATAGTTTTAAAAACTAAAAGTTACGGTATTTGCCTTTTCAGCGTATAAATTGGCTTGTACAAAATTAACTATGCCAGCATCATCACCAATTAACTGTAGGCTAAATGTACGGTTAAATCCAATAAACAGTGTAGAAAATTCTGTTGAATAAGTATAAGTTTGTAAAACTGGTTTTTATTCAAATTGAAAGAATCATTTTTACATTAATAATGTTTTGCAATTTTTAGCAGTCTTTTAGCAGCGTTACTGTCTCTAGGAATGAATTGAATATTTGGAAAAAAAATACAATGCATTTAAATTTGTGGGTGACACTAATGTCAAATGTGTTATGAAGTTGATTGTAGCATTAATGCATTTTGACGAATTAAATAAAATTAAAATCTTCTTCTTCCGACTGTCTCGCCTTACACCTTTTGGCGTACATTTTATTAATTTTTTGAGCATCGAACTTACTCAGGCCCTTCCTTTGACCAATTTGTCCTTTATAGGCTCGTTTTGCTAAAATGACTTTTATATTTGGATCCACTGCATTTTCATTGTTAGTAAATTCACCGTAGTGCATAATGCTCCCATAGTCATAGGGCACTTTGTATGCGAATGATTTCTTGTCCATTTCCCAATTAAACCTGGCTTCTATATATAGTAAGGTACCACATAAATAAATGTTGAATTAATTTAAAAGAAAATAAATGCTAAATACTGTGAAAATATATTCTGTTCTAAAATAGTAATTAAGTGACCCACATATTAAAAGGCATTTAATTCTGATTTGACTTACTTTCTACGATGTTCTCGAAGTTGATGAATACAAAATCATCCCGATCCTTCCGTGTGTGTTCGTGATTGAATCCGATGGCGTGGATGAGCTCATGAGCCACACTCCCCACGTTCTTAATGCACCAGTCCGCGATGTTCAGTACCTGGCTTCCCCCCGGCTTCATCCCAATACGTGAATTACAAATCTTCTCATGGGATGTGATCTGGATGTAATTGACATCGTCTTTTTGACGGGGTCTGAACTTGATACAAGTCTTACTCGTAATCATTTTTATGGCTTTCTTAATACCTTCTGTCTGGTTTGCAGCTATGTTTGAAATTTCAATCATAAAAATTATTAAATAATACATATTGTCTGTGAAGAACCAAAATGACCCATTACCCAATTTAAGCTAGAATCAAAATGAGCTACCTATGTCATAAAAACAAAATGAGAAAGATGCGTAAACGTAAAAAGAGTTTTTAAAAAGTGCAAAATGGTCTATTAACATAAGTGCAAAATGTTCCATTTACATGTTTTTCAAAAGTGTAAAATGTTCTATTTACATGTTTTTGAAAAGCATAAAATTTTCTATTTACTTGTTTTATAAAAGAGCAAAATATTCAATTTACATGCTTTCGAAAATTGCAAAATATTCTATTCATATGTTTTTGAAAAGAGTAAAATTTTCTATTTACATGTTTTTGAAAAGCGTAAAATGTTCTATTTACATATTTTCAAAACTGCAAAATGTTCTATTTAAATGATTTGAAGACATGTTTAATTATTTTTGTAGATGGTGGATATTGTTTTTAGCTACAAAAGGGTGTAATAGATCATTCTGATTTCTATTACATGCTATATCATACTGTATGCATTTAGTAAATAAAAAGTCCGCAAATACTGAATAAATATTAGCAAAGGATCTTAATAATTATGCCAATTACTAATTATCCTATGAATTTTAAACTAATGAAAATTATAACTTGTAATTTCATTAATTATGCAAAGCACCTCTTTTTCTAAATGGACGTTTTAGTGAAAAAAAAGGAAGCTTACTAAATCGTTTATCCATTTCGATTACAACATACCCCTTGGGCCACAACTTTTTTGGATCCTGTGTCCCTGACTTGACCATCTCAAATTCTTCCTCAGTCGTTGCAATGATGTCCCCTTGAAAGTCAGTACCCAATTCTTCCGGATTTATAAAACGGCCATACTCTTCAACGATCCCTTCGATTGTGTACTTGCCAGAAGCTATCAAAAATGGGATAAAATAAGATGCACTTACTAAGAACATTGCTCTACAATTTTGTTCTTTTTTTATTATGTGAACAAAGTATTAATCATATCAAATTTTGAAAAACAATAGAATTTATTATAGAACTTAAACTTACTTGGGAATGACCATGTCGACTTTATGTAGCAGACGGCTAAAAGAATATAAATAGTGCCTCGCTTCATTTTTACAGCTTTAATTTCTACCTGACAAAAAATTGACTTGCCTAGTCAGAGAAGAAAACGAATAATATTACAATTTTTGTTCTTTTTTTCCTTTAAATTTAATCAACATACTATGGGCCACTTTTATAAATGCGATATTTTACGACATAATTAACCAATTACATTTTCGTCGCCAGAATTTAATTTTGGGGATGTGTTAAAATAATTACATACATAAGTCTGCACATATGATAGCAATTAAAGTGGCAACTGGAGTGACTGCGTCCTGACTAAAATACTATTTGGCTTAAATAAAAATTAGGTTCACCATTATACCAATATTAAAAGCTAACAATATTCCTTTTTTTTGTAATTTACAACGCTTAACACTGTTGAGTGAATAGTTGAATAGCAATATTACAGCTAATAAGTACGGCTAAATTTCAGTTATAAATGTGAAACAATTTTATAGCAGGTTTTTTCCTACAAAATATTATTCACACACACAGTTCATATTACATTACATTAGGGCATGAATGACATAGTATGAGCAGGCAATTCTTTGGGCTTAGTTAAGTGGTGTAAAAATTTTAAATTGTAAATTTTTCAGTGAACTAGTTTATACACCATTGAAAACCAACAAATTGGATAGGAATTTATTATTACGATACGAGAAGCGGTAAGGCGTAATACGTAATATTGGTTGTGGTTCAGTCAGAGTCTGGTTGACTTCGGTCTCGGTAATTACTTAAAGGTAATTGCAGTGGCGACCACGTCGGGCGACTATATAAAACTCAATGATATAGTTAATCACCATATAAGGCGTAATCATGAGTTAGACGCCAAACTGTTAAACTCCTACAACATAGGATACAAAAATTGAGTACTAAATGAGGTACCAATTTATTTGAACAATTTTAATTTACAATTAAATTAAATGTAGACCTGAAAGAATATTATATCACATAATTATAGAATTATCCAACATACTTAAAAAATACTGAAAGTAATAGGGCTTTGCAGCTACATCGGGCCATTAAATGTTTAAGTTCAATTTACGTGACCCCTGACGTGTAACTTTAAAGTTTTAATGAAAATGCGAACGTATACTTATATGTCGCAGCATTATTTAATAATAATATGCATAATAAAAATTTATGCATATTTAATGCGTAATTAATTTGAAGCTAAATTTTATTTCAGATTTATCGTTTTTGTTTTACATCATTAAGTATATAGCATCTGCATTTATCACATAATATTCTTATATATTCTGATTCAAAACTTATGCAAGGTTTTAATTTAGCTGCAAGCTGCAGAGCTCAAATAAAGCATGTGACTTTAGGTAAGTAGTACTAATTATTATTAGATCTCACATTGCACATAGGGAAAATCCCCATGAATACCGGCAAAATTATATGCTGGGGCTAGTTATTTAAAACGTACCAAAATTCTTCATAATTTTTGTAAAAACTAGATACATATCGATGAACTTCAGTTCAAAATTTGGGAGAAATTGATATGACCGTTTGCGTGCAAAAATTTTTATCATGGCTTTAATGGCGAAACATGGTTTTTTCATGCTGATTGCAAATTGGCCGTTTTCAATATACAGGTGTATTGTGAGATTTATTCTACGCAGAATTACATGCGCATTCATCCTGAACCTGAAATGCGAACGAAGGTAAATTATTGTAAATTTTTCACCCGCGGAATTTCAAAAAACTTTATTTTTAAAAAAATTGATTTTTTAAATTTCTTCTTAAATCTTTGCCACGCTGTAGCTCGTACAAATCCCATCCGATTTTCAAAAACATTACAGTTTTGCAATCCCTAGAAAAATATCTAAAAAATCATTTCTGGGTTTTTGGAAATTCAAAAAAAACTTTTGTTCAAAATAAATAGTATTTTTTAAAATTTATAAAATTGGAATTCTTGAAAATTTTTATTTAGACGACATTTTTTCGAATTGCATTGGTTTTTGGCATAATTAATTAAAGCTGCATCTTATAATAATCGTAATAGCATACCGTGCTTGAAAATAAGTACCTAAATTAAATGGAAATGCTGGCATTTAAATCAGTTGTGAATTTTGATTTTAGTAACTATTAGGAAAATTAAATTAAATCGTGTTTTTCACTTTTAAACATACAAGAATATGAGAACAGATATATTATAGTCTATATGAAGAATCAAAACTACCCATTTACGTTTTTAGCTAAAAACAAAATGTCTGATCTACACAAAAAAACAAAAACTCAAATATCATATCTCAAGATCATGAAAAAAGTTTTGAAAAAGAGCGTTTTAAGTTTTTCGAAAACAAGTAGGTAAATAGAATATTTCACACTTTTCAAAAACATGTAAATAGAACATTTTACGCTTCTCAAAAACATTTAAATAAAGTTTTTACACCTTTCAAAAAATGTAGTTAAATAGGCCATTTTACACTTAAAAAAAACGTGTGAATAGAACATTTTACAATTTTTAAAAACAAGCAAATATATTATATGTAGTATGTAGTACTTTGTGAAAATTCGAAGTTAACATTTTGCGCATACACCTCTGATACAGTCAAATACGCTTAGAAGGGACGCCGCGAGACCTTCGAAATATGTCCCTTATAACCGGATACCGTGTTACTCGTAGAAGGGACTTCCCCTGTAACCGGACAAATTTAGATGTTCATATACTTGAAATGTTTATTTTAACTTAAAACAAGGACAATGCACATGAAGCTATGTTCACTAGACATTTTATTATTTCACACGTATTTTTACACACACGTATTACTCGAAAAATAATCCCTTATAAGTGGCCCTAAATTGCAAATAATGGTCTAGAATTTGTCTCTTGCAACCGGATTATCCCTTAAAACCGGATAATTTAGGCACTGCAAACATATTTTAAATTTGTCCCTTTAGGTATGATTTCCCTTTAGTCCAGGTCCCTTATGACCGGATTAGACTGTACAGTGGTTTTTAACATAGCTCATTTTAATTCTAGCTTAAATTAAATACGTATCATTTTGGTTCGTCATTCAAAAGATATAAACAAGCAATAGAGTAAGTAGAAACAATACATTTAACAATTCAATCACACAGAAAAAAGCGTGACGCGTGTCCAGTCTATGCACAGTGCAGATAGAAACATACTAAATTAATAATTTAATGTAATATCAAATCACTTTTGCAGCAGCGTTAGCGTTACCGATGGAAGGAGAAGAGGAGATTCCAAAAATTCATATTTTGTTAGTTATGACCGACTAGAAAAATAGGCTGATTGGAAGATAAAGACTGTATTGTGTAATTGTGTTGTACATACAATTATTCCTCAACATGGGAGACAAAAAGGAAGGTTTTTGTTTTCATTCTTCAATTAACAAGTTCGATATACTCAGGGTTCGGAAGTGGTACATACCATCATACCACTGTGGTATGTGAATGTGCTATTTAAGATTTTTGTTGTTGCCAGAGAGTTTTAGCCAACACATACGACATAGGTACGTATTTAACAGTAATATTTGCCACTTTATACCGGCACCGGTATTTACCACTATGTACCAGTGCCATGGTATTTTCTATAAAAAGATGGCATTTACCGAGCCCTACGACTACGAAATGCAATCACTTAAATACATATTACAATAATACATTCGTTTTTTAATGAGGGCGAAATTAACAAAGTTTAAAGTGATTCCACAATCTAAAATAGAAACATTTTGCTACAAAGATCTAAGTAAACGACTAATACTTTTTAAAACATTACAAAGTAATTATTGCAAAGTGCATTCTTCAATATTCTATAACTTCAACGTCATTTGTCATATAATATTAACATAGCAATTTACAATGTACACTAATATTTTTGATACTGAACAATGGAATGTTCATATACATGAGTGAGAGTGAGACGGAGTAGAACTGCATCCATGATAGTTACTTAAACACTAAATTACTTACTATGCTTTTTATTTTTACTATCCATCCCTTTGAAAATACCAAAAAAGGGATTTTTGTGAGTGTCACGTGTGTAGCAATATCTTGGCATAATATTAATTAAATAATTACGCTGATTATTCGATAATTTTTGTCTAAGCTTCCAGCTCTTTTCCATGTTCCGTAACAGCAGCAACGAATTCGGACACGACGCGTTCCATAAAATGTTCTTGTCGACGAGACGGAAAATAACCTTCTAAGTAGCCGAGATGACCTCCGCGAGAAGTTGTGATGAGAGCAAGCTTCGAACCAGCCGCTACTGCTTGTAATTTGGGTAGAGCTGTAATGGAGTAATATACAAATTTAATTTCGTCAAAATCATACACATATCATCTGTGAAGAACCAAAAACCGCCATATCCATTTTTAGCTAAAAGCAATATCAAATATCTTCTGTCTATAAAAATGGTCAAATATGTCTTGAGAGCATTTAAATAGAATATTTTGCACTTTTAAATATGGAATTAGAAATTCAAACATATGGAATTACAAAGTTTCACACCTTTTTAAAAAGATGAAATTAGAACTTTTTGCACCTTTTCAAAGACATAGAATTAGAACATTTTGCACCTTTTGAAAAGCATGAAAATATAACATTTTACGCTTTTCAAAAACTCCTAATTTTCATTTCAAGCATGTTTGACATGGGTCATTTTGGTTCTTTACAGACGTTATAGTTAGAATGTTTTAGGTATTAAAGTATACAATTAGAGCAATTTGCAGCTTTTCGTAACCATATTATTATGAATTGGTCAGCTAAAACACACTTATTTAAATCAAAAGTGGAAGGACACGGATCTGCTTTCACCGAAAAAAGGAAGGAAGCGGATTTGATCCTTCAACGGCGATATGTGTAGTAATTAGTGATTAAAACGTAAGGCTGGCAATACATTAAATAAACGAGAAATAATTAATAATTTAAAAAAACTTATTAAAACTATATTTTCTTACAGTGGCCAGGTGCCATGGGATCATCTTCAGCATTCAAGGCAAAGATAGGGATGGAGAATTTGGGTATAACATCCAAAATAGTAGCATCCAAATAGTAGTCCTTGACAGTTTTGAACCCAAATTGTGGAGCAGTGAAATTAGCATCGAATTCCCTCAGTGTTCCACAACCAAGGATTTTATTAAAGTCAAAACATTCCCGTACTTCGAGTACTTTCCGATATTTCCTAGCCAGATGCTGAAGATTCTTGGTCATCCCACCGTTGATGATATATTTATTGATGATGGGCCGCTCCAAACTCTCAATCCCACTCAGTGCATCCCAACAGGCGGAGATGACCAGAGCTGATTTGAACGTATTTTTAGCTTCTTCCGGCTCATGTGTTAAATACTTGCAGAGAACCATCCCACCCATTGAGGTCCCAACAGCAATTTTAGGGTTTTCCGGGTATTTCTTTTTCAAGAATGCAATGACTTCCTGAACATCCTCAAAGTTGGATGCAGAGTACATCCGCGGAGTTTTCACGTCCACCCCACCAAGACCCCGATTATTCAAAACAACAGCAATAGCTCCCTGAGATGTGATGGACAAGACGATAGTTTTCACATAGCATGTTTGTGAGGAGGAAGTGAGACCGGGGAGCATAAATACAACCATTGCATTTCTGAAATTTACAAAAATGCAAAATTTTACTTAAATTGGCTTAAATTAGAAACACAAACCTATACATTTTATCCGTATGATGTCTGCCAAGTACCTATTTAATTATATACAAGTTTGTCAAGTCATTCGTTTTACAAGGTGTCACAGAGCTGACATTATAGTATAAGTGTGTTTTTGAAAAAATATCTACAAATGACTTACTTCTGTACATTCTCTGGTTCCAAAATGTCAATTCCAACTTCTCCACCATCTTTCATGATCAGGAGTTCCCGAGTATAAGGCAGTTTGTGAGTGTTGGGTAGCCTGAGTCGTAGTCCAAAAATGGACTGAATTCTCCCTTCCCAAAGACATAAGTTCGGGTAGAACCTTCCATTAATCGACGGAACATGGTCTCGGAGAAAATTTTGCAATTTTACATTGCTAGTGTGCACCCTTGGTTTCTGTAACCAGAAAAAATGATATTCAATTTAAAACTGTACTGACTGCTGACTGGTAAATCAAACCCAGATGCATACAACACAGTATAAAATATATGGTGTATTATAACATTTTATTATATTACAGTAGCGTAAAGGTGAAAGGTGGCTAGAAAAAAAAATTAAACTAAAATGATCAACAAGTCTTACTTGAGCAACATCATAAAAGTAGTAGGTCACAATAAAAGTGATAATGGACACGGTCGCAGTGAGAGTTACAGGAAATGTAGACATATCCGGTTCCATCTCATAATAATTTTCCTTCTCTCGCCCACAAACACAAAAATTGAAAGCAACGTTAAAACCAGGTACTTTCTTCTTGGTGATCCGATCCGGCGAATTCGTCTACTCTGATCCGGCAGAGTAGTTAGTAGGAAGTAAATGTGTGATGTAAATTCAATGCATGTAAATTAAACACGAGTTGCGAATACGAATCCAAAATATCCAAGTTAGTTACAAACTTAATGAGGATATTAGAAAATTGAGCAATGTAGAAGTTAAAATTGATTAGATTTAATTGCATATAAGCTCCGAATGACGTGAGACGACTAAAATTCTCTGGACCTTTAAACCGTGCAAGCACACGCAACCATCAACCAAACCACTCGGCACTTGTGCGCTCATTTAGGTAGGTAGGTATTCCCATTCGCAATTTTTTATAGCTGAATCAGCTGTACTGTTTAATCGATTTAATTTTCCCAGATTATATAACAAGGTTCATCCTCTAAGGACGTTACAAACATAAATAGTGGGTTGCTTCCTCAGCTTTTCCATTTAATTCTGAAACCACTGTCTTCCATTAAGTGTCTTTATTTGTGTTTTTATTAATTTCACCACCCTTGTGGGGAGGGGTTGGAGAAAATCGATGTTGAAGTGATTACGTTATTTAAGGACCACCCCTAGGTGGAAATTATGGGAAGAGGGCGAGGGGCCTATCGGATATCTGGAAGACTTTGTACATTATTTTTCTACTTACAGTTTCAATTTTCCGACTGGAGGACGCTGGTGTCCAGAAATAATTTTGTATTTTTGTATTACAATATATTTAATGTTCTATAGCTGCAGTTGTACGGGCCATGCAAAATCTATGTCCCATAAAACTTTGAGAATTCTAAATTTTTCCATTGCACATTTATTCTTATTTAAACCCTAGTAAGTTTTTATTTTCACTTAAAATAATGTTTAAAGTACAGCTCCAAAAAAATCTTTCTTACATCACTTGGCATGGCCTCTTTATGGCGGTATTTGTATTTGTATGTATTATGTATGGGCAAGGACAAGGATATCATAAAAGTTTCCTTCGCTACTACTATAGAAGGAGCATGAGAAGATAAAATGCGCTAAAATTCAAAAGCTCGGCTACGAATTTGAAATGTTTTTTTTTGAAGCAGAAGCAAATTCTGGGCTAAATAATTAAACTATTATAATTTAACTATTTTAGCACTAATTACATTTTTTTGTAAATGAGTAAGATTCTTACAGTGTCGAGATCGCACTTCTAACGATAGTCGGCTCCGGCTTCGGTTTCGGTTGTCGGTAGTATTCGTATCAAAGTGTGTGTGTAAAAGAATAGTTAAAAGAATGTCTTTTTTAGACCGCTTTGAAAAATCCCCAAGTGGGGATGAGTTGCTGGGTCATTTAAGAAAGTTTCTGTCGGGCTGTAGCGAGCCAGAGTGCTTACAGAATCTGGATCTTAGTCCTCAGAACCGAGTTTTAAAAGATTTAGTAGAAACAGGTTTTTATTTAATGCGACAATTACCAGTGGCTCGAGAGGCTGTCTTTTACCAAATTTCAAGAATCTATGATAATCTTGTGAATGACTACATTAGTAATCTTGATGTGAGTTATTAATGTTAGGCTATATTTAATTAATTAGTCACTAAATTCTGCATTGTACTTTCAACACATTTTATTCTTTATTCAATACATTTTGTAGCGCAAGTTTTTTATATGTTGTATGTTGGTTTGGTTGCAAAACTAATGTTTTTTTAATGATTTGTGATTACAGCTGGACGAGCTAACTTTGATAGACTCGGACTCGGAATTACTGGACATAATCCATTCAGCGTTTAATCATTTTCTTGACATTCGATCTGATGTATGGGCTCCTATTCTGTCCACATGGGCCCTTCAGCTACTGGGCCAAATGTCTACGCAGTACACGGGTCGGCCTATATTCTCCCGGTGTCAAAGTGTAAATGAAACAATTCACATTTGGATGTCTTCAAAAGCTATCAAAAGTTTACTCGACATTACATCACGCTGTCTTCACTCCTCACAGAATAAAGATGCCTTCATTTCTGCTCTATTAGGTGCGGCAGTAGTTTGTAAAATTTATATTTTAATATTTTTAGAACATACATTTTAAAAATCTGTACCACTGCTACCTTTTAAACCAGCCAGTTAAACTAAAAGTAAATTTTAATCTATAAATCTTGCTCCTTTTTGTTGATCTATATAGATACAAGTGCAAGTCATTCACCAAATTTTGACTGGGTTGTGGCTCACGTAGGAAATTCCTTCCCTCAAACTGTTGTTTCGGAAGTTTTGTCTTTAGGCCTTCAAAACTTTTCAAGTAACCCACCGCAAGTATCAAAAATTAGTTCTGTTGTTGGGATTCTGGGACATTTGGTGACTACACATTCTGCAGAAATACAATTTTCTTTCGACAGGATTTTAACGGTATTCATTACAGAACAGAGATGTGCACTGTAGTTTGTTTCCTGTACATTGCCTATGTAATATTCTAATTGTTTTCAATAATGTTCATGCAGGATGGAATCAATGCAAGTAATTCGATAATGGAGAATTTTGCTGTGCCGTATTTACTTCAACTATGCTCATCATCTGTGGCACTACTTGATGCTCTTATGGACAGTGTCATCCCCAAGGGTAACATTTTTTCAATAAATGATTTGAAGCGTTTTTATTATGTTTAATGTTTTGTAATATAATTTAGTGGTTACAAAGCTCAAATAAATATGTGGCGTTGTTAATTGTAAACAGTGAATGATGAGACGTTGGACAGACTCAAAATTTTAGTTCCTCAATGGATAGCACTACATTTTGGAGGGCGGGAAATAGCTTTCCTGGCATTAGTAACACATCTTATACTCAAAAGTACTCGTGGACCCAAAATTCTCAACATTCTTCTTGTCGGATGTAAAACTTGGCCCCAGCCGGTGAAAGCAAGTGGCCAGTTTTTGCTCGGTAAATATTTGGATTATTTTCTATGTATTTTCTCAAGCTAAAACATTTTTTTGTAAATAAGTTAAAATTTGCAAAAATTCTGCTTCGAAATTTTGGCTTTATATTCCTCCGATGTGGGTGGATGTATACAATTAAATTTAGTTGCTAAAAACTGCTTCATCTAAATCGCTAAAATTTAGCTGCTATAATTTTCCTGCTAAAATTCAACTACTAAAAGTTTCCTGCTAAATAAAATTTTCTTCACTTTTTAAAATGTTCTTCTTTCTTGTTACAGATCAATTCAAAGCTGAGATTTCCAGCCTAATCTACAGATCAGATGCGAGTCGTCAAGATCTGGGTAAAAGTTTTCCCTGTGTCCCTGCCTTAAAAGATAATGCAGACAGTATTCTCCCTTTTCTCATCGATCCGGAGCCTTACATCGCTTCTGTGTCTCAGCAATTCATCAAAATTCTCTCGTTGTACGACAGTAAGGATGTTGGGGTTCAAGCAGTTTGCTTCCTTTTTCGTCAAGCGTCCCAAGATTCCCACCTGTGGCTCCTGGTCGACTTAGTTTGTACACTTAGCTTAAAATATCCAGCCATTCTGGAGGACTGTATCATTCTACTGTCCGTCGCGAACACGCTTAAACCATTAAGTCAAAACCAGAACCAGTACCAAGCTGCATCGCTATCGACATCGAATCCGATAGTCACCTCTCAGCCGGAGCCGGAGACGGACCAGGTCCCACAAGCTTACAGACACTGGCACACAATTCTGCGTCTAATGAAATCTGAGCAGCTGTCAATGCTCCCTGAGCGCTTCAAACTGACTCAAACCCTCAAGGATAAGATTGTCATCCTATCCTCATTTTTGGACGTCCGCAAGAAAAGTTTTTCGCTTAAGGAAGCCTCTCTCGTCGTAGAGATTCTCGCAGGGATCCCAAATATCACGACAAAAGTTCGCTTCGGAACGATACTCACGATCGAAAGGTATCTCGTGGAGCTACTTTTCAACGTGTTAGGGCTTCGAGACAAAAGTAAGAGACTTGAAAAAATCGGGACAGTGTCAAACATTTCCAACCTCCTGTTTCAACTCTCCTCGAACCACGCTGTTCAAAATGATGCGCTTCGAAGCCTTGTCCAGTCCTGTTTAAATCCGGAATGTAGACCTATTTTCCTGGATAAAGTTGTGCTTCATAAATCAGTAAGGGACTCTGAGGATAGGATTGGTGGGTTGGATGCAGAAGCCGTTGCGGGCCCATCATCCATGTCCATGTCTGCCTATGACGATGAAGAATTCCAACCCGAGCGCCTCTCAATGTATGCCTCCCTCCTCAACGAAAATAAACGGAGGATAGCAAATGTTTCCCTGGCTCGAATCCACTCCTCAAGTTTCCAGTCGGATCAAGCCATGAAAAACCGGAATCGGAATATTTCTACAATGTGGAGTATATCTCCGAAAATTGAAATCGTGGACAATGAGGATGCCCAGCTGAATATTACGCTCTTTCTGAGTGTCCTCACTAATGTCTGTACGGCATTCCCCGTGAATAATAATGCTGTGAATGGGAGTAGCACGAATGGGAGATTTAATCGGCCCAAGATTAATAATGGAAATGGAAATAATGGGAAAAGTCAACTAATTCAAAATCAGATATTAGGGCAGGCTCTGGGTCAAATGCAAGCTTCGGGGTCAAGTGGACCAGGTCTCGGGATTGGGAGTGGGGTAAGTGAGACGCTGCTTCTTGCGGAGGCAGCAGCTATTGAAGACGGAGGACTGCTCATTTCAGTGGAGGCCATGCGGAAAGTGGCACTCCTACTCGTCGAGATCGTGTCTCCGGATGTGATGTTCAATGGCTTGCCTTGGCCTGACGAAGAGTTCTCAAAAGTATGAAATTTATATTACCTAATTTTATTGCTAAATTAAATATTTTATACATTTTTCGTTTTTGTAGTCCTTGAAATAACTTAATTAAATGCATATCGTCTGTGAAGTACCAAAATGACCCATTTCCGCAATGTAAGCTACAATCAGAATGAGCTATGTCATTAAAACAAAATGAGAAACATTCGTATAGTGTTAATTTTCGAGTTTTTGAAAACCGTAAAATGTTCTATTTTCATGTTTTTCAACAGAATAAAATGTCATATTTACATGCTTTTGAAAAGGTGCAAAAATTTCTAATTCCATGTTTTTGAAAAGGTGCAAAATGTTCTAATTCCATGTTTTTGAAAAGTTGCAAACATTTCTGCTTCCATGTTTTTGAAAAGGTGCAAAATGTTCTAGTTCTATGTGTTCGGAAAGGTTCAAAATGTTCTAATTCCATGTTTTTGAAAAGTGTAAAATGTATTTTTCAAAAGGGCAAACTTTTCTATAGTTAAATGCTCTTAAAACTTATTTGAATATTTTTGTAGGTAGTTGATATTGTTTTTAGCTAAAATTGGATATGGGTTATTTCTGTTCTTCACAGACGATATCTCCAGATTTGAAAATGGTAAATATTATTAACCATGGCTCTTTGTACGTAATATTTTTGTGTGCAGGTGCAAGTGGAGCGAGATTTACAAATCCGAAAGTCGTTCGAGGAACATCCTTACCTATGGAATTTATTAGAATTGGTTGCTAATTACTGCCCGTCACTTTGTTACTGTTCTGTTCTTTTGAGAGCCTTGATGGCAACTCTCATGGCCCACTGGAATTCATGTCAGGTATTGCTAATTAAATATTATTATTGTCACTGAATTGTTAGTAAAAATTAATCATTGGCTCATGTAATATTTTAACAATGCAATAATTTATTGAATTCTGTGATATTGGCAGGAAGCGAAAAGCCGAGAGTTCCCTTCCCAGCTGGAATGGACGATTCGACTGGTGAACGTGATGAGTACTGGTCAACTGCTCCCCCCTCCCCTCTGCCACATTGGACAAGTGGTACACGAGCTGAAGGCGAGTGAGATTCTAGGTCTGCTCAAAGACATTTGGTCCTACATGAAGATGAACGTCCCAGTCCCTACGGTCTTCCTCAAGGATCCTCAAACCAAAAAATTTATTCGAAATCCTGAATTCTTCAAACTTGATCCAAACTACTCGGAAAAATTACGGCTTGCTATTTTAAATAATGTGGAAAAATTAGGACATTTATTCCCGGCTCTATTTCCACTCCTCCCCTCCTCCAATCCTAATAATAATGGTGCCAATAATGGAAATGGAAATAATGGGAAGAAAAGACCTGGGGACTTAGGAAATAATGGAAATGGGAGTAAATTTCGTCCACCTCAAATACAAAGTCCCAGTCCCACTAAAGAAATCCCAGCCATCCCAACTATCCCTTTGATTCAAAAACCGTGAGTGGTATAATATGCCAAGTAAATCTTTTAATTAAGTATGCTTACATACGTAGGCTACGGCTACTTATTGTTTAAATTGTAGTTTTATTATTTTAAGTACAAGCCCTACTTTTGTAATATATTATAAAAATATGTGGTTTTCTATTTAAGAAAACGAATAATCTACATTGATAGTAATGGTAAATGTAAAGTTAATGTATTATTGATTTTTTTTGTATTTTTATTCATCCAATCAAAATGGTGTTTATGCCCTCAAAGTAGTTTATCTTGTAATTATTATTAAAGATAATGAATTTTATTGGTTTCCACATTTTCTATAGATTGTATGCAACAGCAACGGTATGAATGTGATATCGTCTGTGAATAATGAAAATGACCCATATCCATTTGCAGCTAAAAACAATGTCCACTATCTACAAAATATTTAAATGTCTTGAAAGGATTTAAATAGAACATTATGCAATTTTCAAACCTATGTAAATCGAATATTTGACACTTTTCAAAAACATGCAAAAAGAATATATTGCCACTTTTGAAAAACATGTAAATAGAACATTTTACACTTTTAAAAAACATGAATCTAAAACATTTTGCACCGTTTCGAAAACATGTAAATAGATAGTTTTACACTTTTCGAAAACTCCTAATTAACATTTTATGCATGTTTCTCATTTTGTTTTTATGACATGTAGCTCATTTTGATTCTAGCTTAAATTGGATATGGGTCATTATTGGGTTCCTCAGGATAACTGCTTGTATAATTATTATGCGTATGAATACTGAATACTAAACATGTATACGACATTATACAGGATAATTGCTACACAAATTTTTGAATTCTTGCTGTAAAAAAGTAGCTATTTGGAATTGTTTTTAACTGAATGTGAGTGGTGGACATGGAGAAAGTGGCAAATTAGGTTACCTATTAGTAATGGTAGTTAAATGTAAGAAGTGAGACATTTGTGTATAATTTAGTATTTTGTAATATATAATGTTTACTTTATTAACGTATTTGAATTCGGTTAGTTATCGTTTTGGAATATCTTTGTCTGTAATATTAATTATTTGTCAAGATTTCTAATGTCTAATAATATCTATACAATTATTATTTATTGGTTTAGACTAATTTGAATTGCTATATTTACTTTACATACTTTTTGCTTATTGTAAGTACTACATTTAAATTAATACATTATTGGTGAAATTCTTGAAACTGTTGCAGGTGATGTGTGATGTACTAAGTACGTAACGATGTAAGATGTAAATATTGTATAGGTACCTACTAATATTTGTTTTCGATTTATTCGTTAACTATGATTGAAAATAAAGTGCTGCGAAAAGCAAGAAAAAAAGTTAAGCTTTCCCGTTATATCACTTAATAATTATTGTTTTACACACATTACTATTCAAGAATTACAGAATGAAATGAGTGACTTTTAAAAAATATCTAACGTAATAAGTAACTAAAATTACTGTCAACTGTATGAATGGCACATTCTGTTAACCGTAATAATTATATATGTACATTGACTGGTTAATCAGCAAAATTGCAAATCAAAATTAGTTACCTACTTAAATTTATACTACGCCTATTTCCGTTTAGCTGCTCTGCTGAATAGTGATGAGCATTGCTTCGTTGGCGTTGTGGTTGTAGTTTCACTAATAATATTAATAATATCTACATACAAATAATTTAAGAAATTATTTACGCAAAAATAATACTAAGAATTCGTTAAAACATAAATAATTACACCTTCAAAAGTCTTTCACACGTTCACTCCCAGTAATTTTTACTCACATATGATTCTCACGGCGTCCATCCCAATTAGAAATCATAGTTTGTGAGGGTTAGTACATAATAAATAATAACAGGGGAAATAATGCGGCAATATTAATGAATTAGTATAGCTAGTAAAATTAACGTTAAAAATTAGATACAATTTAATTAATTACAAGAGCCAAACATAAGTTATCTCGTGTGTTACTGGCACTAGAAAAGTGCAGTTTCTACGTTCACCGAAATAGATTTGATTGCAACTGCCCAGACAAACTGCACAACATATTTTACGTAAACAATTAACATTAAGACATGAAGTACATAACAAAGTTGAGCTCAAGGCATTGAATACATATACATGCATATTAGTCTTAACTTAAATACTTAACTAAATAGAAATAATTTTCCAAATCACACCCTATATATTCGTTTGTGAAGGACCAAAATGACCCATATCCAATTTAAGCTTAAATCAAAATGAGCTATGTCATAAAAACAAAATAAGAAACATGAGTAAAATGTTAATTACGAGTTTTTGAAAAGTTGGTAATATTCTAATTCCATGTTTTTTAAAAGTGTAAAATGTTCTATTTACATGTTTTTGAAAAGGTGCAAAATGTTTTAATTCCATGTTTTAAAAAAAAAGTAGAATGTTCGATTTACATGTTTTTGAAAGCGTGAAATATTCTATTTAAATTGTAAATGCTTACTTACAAGACAATGTTCCAATATTTTTGTAGATAGTGGATATTGTTTTTAGCTAAAAATGGATATATGGGGCATTTTGGTTCTTTACCGACGATATTTTTAAAAAACATTAATTCAATTCGTGAAGGTGATTAGTTATTTTAGCAGTATTATGGCAGTCTGCTATTCTGAACTATTATGAAATCAATGAAATGACAGTGTCATTACAAGTACGAAAATTATTAAAAATTGCAATAATAAATAGGTAATTGTAATTATATCTTACTCACTTATATGGCATGGCATTATTAAACTACAGTTGACCGTGTGAACAGTAAATCTAAATACCTACTTACAACAACAGAGTCCAGAATTGCCCTACAACGCACAACACAACGGAAGGCTAGTACGTTTTTCTAGTTTTTCTAGAGATATTTTTTGTTTCATTTTAGAAATTAAATAGAAAATATAATATATTATACACACATTTGTGACATTTAAGATTAATGTGGAAAATGCTGACGAGGTAAAAAATACTGAAACTACTAAACTTATCTTTAGTAATCAACTAATAAAAAAAACTACATACCTAAATGCCTAAATGATTCACCGTATATAGTTGTTACTATAAATTATTATATCGATAATCATTAAACTCGATAGTTATTTAAATATATAATATTATATGATAATAATATGTTAATAAATATTTCGCAGAATATATTATATAGATTAATTAAGTTATGGCACTAGACGCCCGGTAAGTCTATCGATCCCTTCCACTGTTGACTTTGGATCTGGATATAAAGAGCTCCACTCTGTTTGACTACAAAGACGAATTCCCGGTTCGGTTTCGATGTCTGTGGCAGAGTCCGTATCCGTGTCCGGCTCCGGCTTCTCCTTCCTTTTTATTTTATCCTGAGTAGCTAGATAAATTTCTTTCTCTAAGCATACCTCTTGGAATTCGTAGTGTCTGGAATTCAAAACGGGTACACACATAATTAAGATAATTATTACAGTCCAATTCTTTCTGTGAATTGCGGATATAAAATGGACATTACAACTGAAACTGTGGCCGACATTGACTAACATCATATTATGAAAAAAACTACTATACAGGGCCGTATAATGTGGTCAGCGAAGGCAGCAGCCCCCACTGCTTGATTTTTCAAAACAAAACATATGTTAATAGAATATTTTTTAGTGTTCAAAGATATGAAAAAAAAGAGAATATTTTGACTTTTCAAAAACATGCAAATAAATTTTTTTTTAAATTTCAAAAACATGTAAATAGAACACTTTACACTTTTCAAAAACATGTAATGGGAAGGGGGGCAAAACGTCCGACGGGGGCAAAAAGTCCGGAGGGGGCCAAAAGTCCGCCAAAAGAGGGTAAAAAATCCGCAGGGGGCAAAAAGTCCGCCAAAAAAGGGCAAAAAGTCCGGAGGGGGCAAAAAGTCCGAAATAGGGGAACATATCCAATTACGGGGCCTGTTTTGCTCCCTTCGGACTTTTTGCCTACCTTTACCGGACTTTTTGCCCCCCGCGGACTTTTTGCCCCCTCCGGACTTTTTGCCCCCTTCCGGACTTTTTGCCCCCGTCGGACTTTTTGCCCCCCTTCCCATTAAATAGAAAATTTTGCACTTTTCCGAGTCAAGTAAAAAAAGGACATTTTAAACTTTTTAAAAACAAGTAAGTAGAACATTTTGAACTTTTCCGAATCAAGTAAAATGAACATTTTAAACCTTTCTAAAAACATGTAAGTACAACATTTTGCTCTACCAAACAAAACCATCAATAAATACAAAATGTTGGTTCTTGCATGGAAACAAATTGCTCCTTAAATAAAAGCAATTCCTTCGTTCAGCCGTGTAAAAATCCTAGGTTGTATATTAATAGTGAGCTTACGGTGACACAAGCGTATCAATCCATTCGAGTAATTCCCTACTGCATTGCTTCGAGTTCAACTCTGCTGCATCCGGGCCGGAAAAATGCTCTTCGATTGGTGGCTGTGTGTGCATTATTCTGGAACAATAAAATATACACGGTTAATAATTTATTATTAAATAGTAAAATAAAAAGTTACAATACTTAACATAACAGTATCACCATTATTAACAAATACAGCATATATAAGAAATTAAATAATTATGTAAATACATCAGCATACCTTGCTTGCGTAGACGAAATGGGGAGGCCGCCGTAGAATTGAAGAGGCATCACAAGGAACTCAACACTCGTCATAAATTCCGGGCTATCTGCGTTCAAAATCCGCACCGTCCAATTCCCCGGAAGCAAAGGTTTATTCAAAACAGGTTTTACAAAATTTGCAGTAGATCCATCCCCAATGCTCACATTCATTTTTGCTTCCATGACTTGTGCCGGATTCAGCCAGACGAAAGTAACATTGAAGGCTTTGTCCGTGACACAATTATACGCGATGGTGGGTTCACTCGTCGGGCCAATTGCACGGGAAAAATGTCTGAAAATTTGTTCTTTCTGATCGTAGTCAATCCCCACTTGGATGTCTTTAAACTTGCCTAAAATTCGATCATCCCAGGACAGTTGATCCGTTTGAGATTGTTGTTCGGGTTTGGTAAACCCGCTTTTTAATTTAAACCAAGCTTCCAGTGCTATATGCTGTGACTTATTATCGGTTCCGGTTCCGGTCCCAATTTCTTGACGGAAGCGTACGAGTATTCCTTGAACACGGTCTTCTTCCAGGTAAACGCTAAGCTCAATCACTTTTAATGACGAGGGTGACGATTCGTAGTTATAAATGTAATCCAACATTCCCTCGTCAGCTTGATTTTGTTGTTGCTGTTGTACAGATTTTCGGAGAAGGGAAAGAATGCTATGATTACTATTGTTATTGTTAGTTGTTTGCTGGGGGAATTTGGAAACGAATGCTTTTGTGGCCAAGCGACTCAAAGAATGACCGAGCGTTATCACAGCATCATCTGCTTTTGGTGATAAATCGTAGTGATGATACACACTTTGCCAGAAACGATCCGATGTAGGGAAATGGGCGGTGAAGCGACTGGGGTAGAGCCAGGATTCCAGTTTATTCACAATCCCTTGACTCACCACAGCTTCGAATTTACGACCAAAAAACAAAAGACGGTTTTCTGTGAGCTGAAATTACACCACAAAAGGGTGAAAAAATGTGATAGTTAGAACCTTTTTCATTGCAATTTTCGAGGGTAAACATTATTTTGATTTGCAACTGCTATAAAAGTACACTATAACGTCTGTGAAAAAGGCTAAAAATGATCGATATTTATTTTCATCTTAAAAAAAAATTCACTGTTCACAAAAAATTAAAACTATTAAGTCCATAAAATCATGTATATATGCAAATGGAAATTTTTGCACTTTTAAAAAACATGCACGTGGAACATTTTGCACTTTGTGAAAAAATCTAAATAAAAATTTTTGCACTTTTTGAAAAAATCAAAATAAACTATTTTGAACTTTTCAAAAAACATGCATGTATGTAAATATAAAATTTTGCAATATTCAAAAAATATGTAAATAAAACACTGTCCGTTTCAGTAAATGATTAAAATGTTAAAAAAAACATCTAATTAAATATTTTTTAAGACAGTAATCATTTTAATTCTAGATTAAATTGGATATAATGGGTCATTTAGGTTCCTTACATACGATCAGTAATTAAATTAGAATGTTATTTGATTTTAAACATGGATTTTACTTTTACACACATGACCATTCAGATTGATTACAAAAAAAGAGCGCATATAGCTATAGCTAATAAATGGAATTTTGAACTTATTGTTAGATTTGATATAGTGAATTTGTGATTATGTTTAAATATTTATGTACCTGAAGGCGGGCCCAGTCGGTCACACGGAAGTCATTCGGTGAACATCCACACCAGTCAACAACATTTCTATACTGACATTTACAGCCCAATTTCCGTTTCCAGTTCGTGACGTGCAAATTATTGTCAACAAAAGTATGGCAGAATTTTGAATTTCGAAGTGTTGTGTGAAAAAAGCTCTAAAATGTTTTCAAAGGAAACAGTTCAATACTAAACAACTGCCCAAATAATGTTTCAACTTTTTATTACCGACCACGTTTAACATATAGGTAATATATAGTTTTAAGACTTTATAAAAACAGTGCAAAAGCACTAAACTGTGTGCAAAATGTGTGGGGCACACTCACCTCAGCTGGAAGAAGTGTATGTTTAAAAACAATCTTTAGGCCCTCAACTAAAACATCATCTGTTTGGACGACGTACTCGACAAATGTTCGATGCAAGGCGATCCAGTCGCTTCCACCATCCATAATAATTCCTGCAAAGTAAAAAAAAAAACAAATAAGTAAAAATATTTTAATATTTTTTACTAAAACCAAACTGCGTGAGCTAAAAAGAAAATAACACATGACTAATTCGTTGTACATGAGAATTGCTTACCTTTCGGAAGCGTACGGTCCCCCATTCTCCACATCCTGTACTCACACTCATGGAACGTCTTATCTAAACCTTGTTTCTGAATAAATTTTTGAACATCTCGACCATGACTTTTTATAAAATTTCGTCCATTATTTAAACCGAGGAAAGTTTCTAATTGTTCTGTGGATCTGAAATTAAGTTGGAAATATATCGCCAGTGAGGACAAAAAATGACAATCACCTACTAATACTAATATATTATTTTTTAGCTAAAAATAAAATGCACTACACCGTCAAAAAATTTAGAATATCATAAGCATGTAAATAGATCATTTTGCGCTTTTCAAAAGCATGCAAATAAAATATTTCCCACTTTTCGAAAAACTTGTGAATAGAACATCCGGTGTTTTTCAAAAGTAGGCAAATAAAATATTTTCCACTTTTCGAAAAACATGTTATTAGAACATTTTGGAGCTTCTTGACATTTCAAAAACATTCAAATAGTAACTATATTTTCCACTTTTCAAAAATATGTAAATAACAAATTTTGCACTTCCCAAAAACTTATAATTATTAACATTGTATTGCCAATGTTTTTTGACACAGCTTATTTTAATTCCAGCCTTAATTCGATATGAGCAATTTTCATTTTGACTCTTCAGTCATGATTTTGTGTCAAGACACAATTAGGTCATAAACTATCTACGCCAATGATATATTATATATTTCCAAAAATAACTGTAATTTACTTTAATGGGAAGTCTGACTCGCTCAAATTAATCACATAGTCCCACTGCCAGTTCCACTGAGTTGCATGGGTGACCAAGTCCGTCATTGCAGACAAAAGTACAGACAACAAACTAGCCCCACCCCAGATTGTAGCACGTCGATTGATCATGAAACGGAAATTATTTGGTAACTTTCGAGCTAACATTAGCAACTCCCGGTACAAATAGTCTTGTCTCTGCAAAAGAATTACAAAAAAATATAGTCGAATATTAAATCAATATTTTTACACTTTTAGCTCAATTAAACAGTGTATTAACGACGTAATTTTTTTTAATTTACAACACATACACCAAGTTAAATTAGAAACTTTATATGAATGCCATACTATTTGGTACTAACTAATTGAAATTTTAAACGCATTTTTATTTTTAATTAATACTTACCGCATCCACATGAATATAAAAAAAATGACGCTCATGAAAAAGAGACTTAATAAGACGGATTACTTGACGATATGCCCGCCCGTTTAGTGTCAACAAGAAAACGATACGGGCAGGTTTGGAGATTTTCATATTTTTGTCCACGTCTTCCAGCGTAACTATTTGATTTCGTAATTCCATATCTGCAAAGAAAAAAATATTTGTACTTGATATTTATAGGCATATACTGATTTTTGAATCCGAAGTGTAACCAAAAAATTGATCTAATCGTAAGTTTAATTTGCACATCGATTATTAGGTACTTACAAGGGAATGGTTTCACATTAAACCCGTCGATTTCAATGAGTTATGTCTACAAAAATCAGGCTACTTTTAAATAGTGGGGATCTAAAGTAACTCGACTGCATTTTGCGTTGTTCGGTCACAATAGCCCGCCAAAGTTTTAAAATATTCAAATTTTAATACTTTGCCGCCCTGTAGAATCTACAGTTTTCATCCGATTTCGACGAAATTTGATGTTTTTTAAAGTTTAGACTATTTTCTAAAAAGTAATTTCAGGATTTTTTAAAATTCAAAATTTTTCATTTTTTCGAAAAAATTGGTCGATAAAATTAGGCCTCAAAAATAATGTTTTCTCTAATTTTTTTCGAAAAAATTAAAAATTTTGAATTTTGAAAAATCCTGAAATTGCTTTTCAGAAAAAACTCTAAGGATCAGAAAAAACAAAATTTCATCCAAATCGGACAAGAACTGTAAAAGTACTAGGGCGGCAAAATATTAAAATTTGAATTTTTTAAAACTTTGGCGGGCTATTGTGACCAAAGTAATTCACGACTGGGCCTAAGTCAAGCCAAGTCAAGTCATTGAGCTTCAAGTGAGTGGCTAGTCAAGTCTAGTCAAGTCATTTTCCTTAATGACATGCGCTAGTCAAGTCAAGTCAAGTCATTTCCGAAGTCAAGCCAAGCTAGTCACATAGTCAAAAAAATTTAATTTTAGCGCCTTGTCAACAAGGAAATCCTGACTTGACTTTGTATACAAAGAAGCCTGATATGTTCGGAAAAGTCAAGTCACGAGATTTAAAAGTAGCTCATAGTCAAGTCAAGTCAAGTCATTTCCTAAACCACTTCCGATAGTCAAGTCAAGTCAAGTCACTTGCCCAAACGACCTAGCCTAGTCAAGTCAAGTCAAGTCAAACCTCAAAAAATAGCCCCAAGTCAAGTCAAGTCACTAGTCATCTAGACAAGTCTGACTTGACTTGAACACCCTTGATTGTGACAGAACAACGCAAAATGCAGTCGAGTTACTTTTGATCCCCACTATTTACAAGTAGCCTGATTTTTGTAGACATAACTCATTGAAATCGACGGGTTTCATGTGAAACCATTCCCTTGTTAGTAGTATTTTTAGTATAGGCTGTTGACTTTTTTCCAACTAGGAAATACAGTTACCTACATGATGATAATTTAAAAAATTTGAATTACCCTGAAAGACTCCAGTTTCGTAAATATTCATAGCAAAAAACCCTCCGCAGATGTGAGATTTAAGACCGTTACGTATTTGTGAGTCTGAAACGAGAGGAGCACCTGAGCCGAACTGCCATTCCAAACTCCCATTATTATTATTAACATTATTATTTTGAGGTACGACGACGACGGCTGGCTGCGAAGGACACTTCATATTACATTCTGCAGGATCAAGGAGTAATAATCCGGACGGTGGTGAATTTCCACAAAAACATTCAATTCTGTTTTGGTTCAAATAGAAGAAATAGACAAGTTCAACATTATGTATATTAGAAGTGTGATTATCAACTAAATTTATATCGTGCGTACCACAATGACCTATTTTCAATTTAAGTTACAATTAAAATGAGCTAATAGGTATGTAAAAAAAAATTAGTAATGAGCAAGACGCGTCAAATTTTAATAACAAGGTTTTGAAAACTACAGAATGTATTATTTACAAACATGATTTTGAAGGATAACAAGGATAGCAAAACGCCATATTTAAATATTTTTAAAAAATTGTAAGATGTTCGAATTATTTGTTTTTGAAAAGTGTAAAATGTTTTAGTTACATTTTCTTGAAAAGTATAAAATTTTCTATTTACATGTTCTTAAAAAATGTTAAATGTTCTATTTGTATGTTTTTAAAAAGTGTCAAATGTTCTATTTGCATGTTTTTCAAAAGTGTCAAATGTTCTATTTACATTTTTGAAAAGTGTAAATAGTTGTATTTACAAACATGCTTTGAGGATCATGATTTCATCATATTAATTTTGTTTGTAGATACTGCATTTTGTTTGTAGTAAGGTGAAAATTGATATGGGTCATTGTGAGACTTCAATGATGATACTTATATGCGTTATACTTAGGTAGGTAGGTAGGTACCTAGGTAAGTTATGTTATGTTTTGGTTTAAAAACGAAAATTATTTGTAATTATGATTTACGACAGTTTTAATTAAACATTATAACAATACAGTATATACTGCTAGAATACAATTGTAAGCTAAATCCAACAAAAGTTACAAAATAGCAGCACATGGACAAGGTATTTTAAAATTGCTTTACTTACGAGTACTGTACACCAGAGTATTGAAACCCGGATTGAAGGCACAAGTCAATGCAATTCGAAGGAGAGTTGTCTTTCTTAAGTACGGTGAAAGCATCAGGAAAAATTCGGTTTTTTTGCTCATCCCTGTAACACCCGAGATGCTTCCCATACGACGTTTCTACAATCCGAAATAATTAAATTTTTATTTAGAAAAACAACTATAGTTTGTAATATGGAATAAAATATTCATGTCACATTAACTATCGTTTACCGATACAATGTTCTATCTGTCCTACGTAGTATGGTTAATCTAGAAATCAAATTCAATGTACCATTATTAAGACAGTATCTTGGAAGGCGCTTGGGATACAGGGAATCGTTGATAATATGACAAGCAGTTTTGGCAAGTTCTTCCTTGCAAGCTTCAGTTTTGGCACGTGTAATCGCGGAGACGGACTCTTTTAAATTTATTTCACAGTCTGGAGTAAATGTTAGAGCACCAGGATCCAACAAACTTGTAGCTGATCCAACTGGACTGAACTAATCAATAATACAATAAAAATGAACACGATTTAATTTCTATATCGTCTGTGAAGAACTAAAATGACCCATATTGAATTTAGGCAAAAAGCAAATAGAGCTATGTCATAAAAACAAAATGCGAAAAATTCGTAAAACGTTAATATAGAGTTTTTGAAAAGTGCAAAATGTTCTACTTACATGTTTTTGAAAAGTGTAAAATGTTCTAATTACACATTTTTAAAAAAGGTTAAATATTCTACTTACATGTTTTTGAAAAGTGTAAAAAGTTTTATTTTACATGTTTTGAAAAGTGCAAAATGTTCTATTTACATTTTTTTAAAGTGCAAAATATTCTATTTAAATGCTTTCAAGACATGTTGCAATATTTTTTTAGACAGTGGATATTGTTTTTCGCTACAAATGAATATGGGTCATTTTGGTTCTTCGCAGACGAAATAATTCTTGCAGGATTATTATTTGTATTATTTTTGCTATACGTAAAAATTGCTTGAAAATAATTTTGAATTCAATTAAATGTTAAAACACAAGTGCTTACTGTGGCAGAACTGCCTTTTTTAGCACTTTTTTTAATGTCTGCATCTAAGGCATTTTTTCCCGATTTCAACCCATGGTCCTGTTTGTCCCGGTCCCGATGAACGGCTCCACCGGCACCCGCAAAACTTCCAGAAAGAAACTAAAAAAATTTAGTAAGCACAATGTTAAATTAAACGATTCAGAAAACACATAATTAGTAACTAAAAAAATGTTAGCCAACAAACACAAACTTAATGAATTGACCACGTAAACAATCTTGATTAAATGTCTGTGGCCTGTAATATATTCAGAGCCGGATAATGTGACCAGCGCAGGTAGCCGTCGCTGCCTGAATTTCCAAAAAACATGTAAATGGAACATTTCGCAGTTTTCAAAAATATGTAAAAAGAATATTTTGACTTTTCAAAAACATGCAAATTAAATAGTTAACACTTTTCTCAAAAAATGTAAATAGAACATTTTGCACTTTTTAGAATCAAGTATAAAGTACATTTTAAACTGTTCTAAAACATATAAATACAAAATTTTGCTTTGCCAAACAAAAACCTTAAATAAAATTAAAATATTGGTTTTTGTATGGATACAAATTGCTCCCTAAAAGCAATTCCTTCTTCCGGCCCTCAATATATTGCTGCTATCTTAAATTTTGAATTCTAAATATACTATACTGCATATTAACTTTTTTTATGGTAGGTATAGTACATATATTACTTTAGCGTCAGCGTCATGAGGAAGCCAGTTCTGGAAAGAATCTTGGGACTTGAGACTACCGATGTGAATGTCATCTGACTGGGGTGACTCGGAGTGGAGAACTACCACCCAAATAGCTAATAAAATTTGAACTGCGAGTAAACATCCTAAGAATATAAAAATCTTCTTGTAATGATTAAAAAATCGCGCAAAATCATGACGTCTCGTTGCCATTTCACATCTTTAATATATTCCCCTTAGTTAGTGCGCGTGGTCGATGTTTCTTCGTCTTCCAAAATCCGAAACTGGCCCAGGTTTTAATTAACAGACTTGAATGGTTTTCGTTGTCGCAGCTGTGATTCTGATAGTTGCAAAATTGCAGACAAATTTAAGAAACAAATTTAAACAGTTAAAGCTTTTCCAGCCTGCCCCTCGCCCTCAATGCCATAATATGTATGTGTTAAAAAATTACAAATTAGCTTACACAATAAGTTTGGCGTTTCAGGAATCTTCCAATTTTCTAAAAATTGCAAATAGTGTTGAACTCAAAAAACTCCTGACTGAAATGAGTCCTTTTTTTATCACACTGGTCTGGTCGTGGTAACTGGTTAATTATGTTGTACGTTTAATTTTGAACAATGGGTCTTGAATGTGATAATACAATATTATTTTTGGTGAATAATATCGTATATTGGTTTTGGTTGTTAGTTGATGTTGACATCGCTCCCGATTTTTTAAAATATTGTTGATTGTTTTAATGGTAATTAATTTGTAATTACATGTTATACTTACAGGGGAATGTCAAAAAATGAGGGTAGCAGGTAGCAGCTACTTAACAGGAGATTTGGTAACAGATTAGAAGCCTAAACAATGTTAAATGCAACAATTGAGAAGGATATAATTAAACTGTACATAACTGATAACCCCCTACGTATTGAAGTATCTACGTTTGCGAAGCTAAGGTAAAGTGAGCTATAAATAATCCAAATTACGAAACATGCATGTGCATGATTCTGGAGGAAACACCCGCCGTTTAAATTAGCCGTGTCGTGAGTTATTTCTTTTTAAATCTGTCTGATTCTGATTGTATGGAATACTTGGTAAATGTAAAACAAACTTGATCACTATTAAGCGGCTTTTAGGCTACAGACTAAGTATTCAAATTATGAAGATAAATGCACAAATTGTCCCAGAAATAAGCGTTTTATGAAAGTAGAAATATTTTATGATGAAGAGTTATTTCAAAATACCATTTTAAAATTCAAATTTTGAATTTTGAATCGCCAAGAGAGATGTTTAAAGCTTCCCGCTCCTTTTTCACTGCAGAATTCAAGAAAGTCTCGTGCTGTTACACTTTGGCTTACCATTATCATTAATCATTTTCAGTTTATCAGTTTTCGTTTTCAGTTTATCAGTATATTCAGTTAATGAGTTTTCTAAAGAATTTAGATACAAAAATTTAAAATTAAGAAATCAGAAAAAATATAAGCCGCACATTTAAAAATTTAAATGAGCAACTGAGTAGCATATTTCTAGCATAAAACATTAGGGAGAGTGCGGTTAATAATAGTGGCAGGGTCATGTATTAAATAACTTTTCGAAACAAGCTTAAAAATCAAACACTGTTCGTTAATTATTGAGAAACGATATTTATTATCAATAGGTATTATATTAATTATAAAAAAGTTTATGGATGTATCTGTGCTATAAAAACAGCTTGCGTATAAGATTTCGTTGGTGGTCTCTATTTCTGTAGTCTCTAGAGATCATACAAATAATTTTACCCACAAACCGATGTCGCTCAACTAACATGTAAGTAAAATACCGTCTGTAAAGAACCAAAGTGACACATCTCCATTTAATAATAATAATAATAATAATGGTTTATTGTCATTTAAGCATACATGATACAGACACCATATGAAAGTTAAGTACAATGAGGTAACAATCGGTAAGAAAGTAACAAAGATAGCAGACATTACTTATTTAAAACATTAACCTATTCAATTAAATCATATTTTTTAACAAATTATCGTGTATAACATTAAGTTTAGTGATTTCAGATGGTTGAATTTGATTAAGCTCACGGATTAATTGGGGAATGACAGAATTAAAATAACGCTTACGCTTACATAGTATTGTTCGGAAACAGTTTGTAGATCGAGTATTTTTATATAATTTTATGCTTGGATTAATTATGTGCCTAAATCTCGGGTTTTTGTACATTGATTTACCTAATTTAATTCCCAACTGCGATATTCTGGTTAACAGAGATTCCATTTTTAGGTTTTTTAGAGTAACTAAGTAATTACTTTCACTAATTTTATATTTACTTATGATTGAAAGACAACGCATCTCGATCTTAGTAATTTTTTTAGAATCAGATTTTGTGAGGTTATAACCCCATACAGGTAAGGCATACTCAATTTGTGATCGGATGTATGTTTTATACACATTTAGTAGTTCAATATTATTAAAACCAAACTGTCTTAATTTAATTAACATAAATATTTTCTGGTTAGCTTTTTTAAGTACAAGGTTTTCTAGCTAAACCCAACATCCACTATCTAACAAAATTTTGAAATATGTCTTGAAAGCACTTAAATAGAACTATTTGAAGTTTTCAAAAAATGGGGGAAAAAAAACAATTTACACTATTCAAAAACAAGTAAATAGAACATTTTGATCTTTTTAAAAACATGCAAATGGAACATTCTACACCTTTCAAAAACACTTAATTAACATTTTACGCCTGGTTTTTATTTTGTTTTTATGACGTAGCTCGATTTGATTCTAGCATAAATTGGAAATGGGTCATTTTAGTTCTTCACTGACGATAGGACATATAATAAGTAGAATAATTTAAGTATACAGTTTACGACTAAAATTAAAATAAAAGTATTTCCGCCTGTTTACCTATGCGCTAAATACTATGGGAAAATATTTACAGCGAAATGGGGAAAATTCAAATATTTATATTTTAAACAGTTATAGCCACCAATGAATTAATCGTACTCGTATTAATTACTAAAAACATGTTGTGGGTAACATGCTAATATATACAAAAATTTTTTGTACTTTTTGTAGTACGAATATAATTATAATTTTATAATAATTATATTCGTACTACAAAAAGTACCAACCTTAAGTTTACGTCAATTAACTTAAAAAGTACTTCAACAAAGTTATTTTTACAAAACAAAAACCAATTTGTTGTTCGGTTCCGCATTATAACTTTTCTGTGATCCCAAATTACTATTTAGATAGACACAGACACGTGTAATATAATAACTATTATAAATATAAATGAATATAAGTTATTAAAATTAAGTTAAGCTTTTAGTTTAAAAATTAAGTTAAAAAAATTATTATTCCAACGTATTTATTTTGCAGTGGTGATCCGCTTGGATTTTGACGTGGACGTCGTGGATGTTCCACTCTGATTCGAAATCGGTTTAACCGTCACACCACTAGCCCCGGAATTAAACGCACTATTAGATTTTGACTGGCACTGGTTAGGTGGTTGTGGTTGTGGTTGATAATTTAATTTCTGATACAAATTCAGGTTAGGATTTGTATAAATCATTGAGGAAGATGAGGAGGACGTCTCGGATGAACTACCCCCGTGACCGTGGACATATCCTGAAGAAAGCGAAATTGGATTTGTGTATTGTTGTTGTCCAGGCCCAGGCCCAGGTCCATGGATTTCAGGATTGGCGGCATTGCTCAGACCAACACCACCACCGAAATTACTAGGACCGGTACCGGCACCGGAACAGGCGGTTCCATTCCCTGACGACCCCAACCCACCAAAGGAAAACGAAGGCACGGGCTGGTTGACCTTGGTGATGGTGATCCCTGGTGGTAACTTGAGCATGGTGAGGTCAATTTCTGCATCATCTCGAAGTGCGTTAATAAAAGTTGAACTATGAAGCCCATGTCCAGTAGACGTAGAAGAAAACGAAGAGGAAGTAGCTGATTGGGAATTAAAGCCATAACCCGTTGTTGTTCCCGTTCCGGTTGAACCCGGTCCGGAATTAAATCCAAAACTAGGAGAGCAGCTTCCCAAACCTACATCACCAAAACCACTACTGTTTTGTTGTGGAACATAATTCAGGTGGCTATTACTACTACTACTATGGTGAGACTGGGAACTGCAGGACGAGTTGGTCATTGAGGAGTAACTATCGACAGAAGTTGTGGGCGTACAAATAACCACATCATTTTCACTGTAATTATTTCCTATATTACTAAAATTTCGCATCATAGGATTCTGCTGTTGTTGCTGCTGTTGTTGCTGTTGCTGACAGTGTAAATTTGAAATTGACATTGGGCTCCCGTTAAAGTTACTTGTATTTGTATTTGGATTTGAAAGCACAACAGCCTCCACCCCAACACCACCAACACTCACGGCTTCGCTAGTTTTTTTATCAATTTTTTTCTGGTTTCTTCTTCGCTTGGATGATAAAGTTTTTCGATTTCGAACACCAACTGGATTGCTGCCAATATCGTTCGCATTCGAATTCGGATGTTTTAATTGATTATTTTGAGTTGAAAATTTCTTGTTGACACCACCTCCATTTTGCTCGATTTTATCCTCGTTATTAATAAACATGTCAATGTCGACGGCTTCAGGTTTGGAGCGAACTACCTGCCCATTTAAAAGAGTGTAGAGCACATCCTCTTCCCCCTGTTGGTTCTTGATGCTGATCGTCACAGTGGTGTCGGACACGGTGGGGTGTCTACGGATTGTGACCATTTCTGGACCGGGTGGTTTACCCGTACCCCCTGTCGTTGATGCTGCTCCTGACGATGAGGAGTTTGACTTGGAGGCTGGATTTCCAGCTCCTGTTTGTGTGTTTGTGTTGGGGAAATTTCTGCTCCAATTTTGAGAGTTTAAATCCGTTCTATGTTCTGTTATTTGTGACTGCGGATGATTGACAGGGTTTCCCTTGGATTTATTAATAGACTTGTCTGTGTTATTGGGCTTATTGGCATTATTGTTTTTGCCTTTTGTTTTTTTCTTGAGCTTTTGGCGAGAGGGAGCTGGTCCGGTTCCGGTTCCGGGACCAGGGTCGAGATGTCCGGTACCAGTGCTTTCTGGCAATAGCTGAGGCTGGAGTAACTTGCCCACAGTGATAGATTGTCTTTGATTAATCCCCTTATTGCCGCTTTGCTTATCGGAATCAGAACAGCTGGATATAATTGTGGAAACACCGTCGGATTTTGATAATCTTATCATCTGCTCATTGCTACTACCGAAACCGTGAGAACCAACACTGGTACCATGGGAACAATTTCCATAGGGATTTATTTTCCCACAGCATATAATTTGTTGCTGTTGATGCTGAATTTGCTGTTGTTGTTGTTGCTGCTGATGTTGTTGACATTGGGGAAGGGATTGGGATTGGCACAGTTGTTGGTGGTTGTATTGGTTATTGTGGGTGGTTTGGGTTTGATTCTGATGAAGGCAACAGCTTGATGGTCTATTTTGGATTTTAGAAATATTTAAACATTTCATCCATTCTGTGGCTTGGTCCAAATTTTGGTGGTGACCTGCTGGAGAAGAATTGAATTGGTGAGGACAGGGCTGCTGCTGCTGGTAATTTCCTCTATTATTATTAATAATAATATTATTTTTGTTGGGGGGTTCAGGTTCTGCTGGTTCTTCTTGTTGAGGTTGAAAATCTTTACTTTCTTCCTGAAGTCGTTCTTCTCTTTTTCGGATTTTCTGCCTTTCTTTTTTTGCAGCTTTTTTAAGTTTTCTGTCCAAAGTTGACTCGTGTTGTTTTTGTGGGTTATTAACATTAATCATTTGGACTAGGTGATCCACGTCGTCCATTGGGGAATATTCAAAGCTCATAATAATTTATAAAAGTAGGCAGGTGGGTATAGGTAGTTTAGTTGGTATCTAGTAATTCTTCCCTTTATACTGATTGTTGATCGTATGTAAGGCAGACTGCCATTGGCAGTGATGACTGAATAGAATTTTCCAGTTTTGCCTGTTGTCACAAAGTAGTGTAAATAATAATTCGTTAAAATATACAGCAATCCAACTTAATTCATTGTAATAACAAAGTTTATAGTACATAATAGCAAGAATTAAACTATGAATTTATATTTTGTGTACTGAGACTGTTGACTGTACAATAACAAAAAACAAAATTAAATTATTATGAATTAATCATAAAGAAATTAACTCAAAATATTACTGAAAAATCGTTTACCTGTCTAGAAAATATATACCCTGTGAACGGTGTGAACTGCATGAAATAGTAGTTGATAGTTGATAGTAGTCTCAATAATTTGGTCGGGGTCGGGATCATACACGAATTACAGCTGTAAGCTGTAACGCCTGTAACTCTTGGCTCACACACATCTTGGTGGATTATGATAAAAGTTGAAGCTTTTATAATCCTCAAGTAATCATCTAAAAAAACATAATTTACACGAAGAAGTAAGAAGAATTGATTAAGCTTGCCACATTTATAGATAAGCGAGGAGAGCACGATTGTTCAAAACACGATATTACAATATTGAACTTTTTCAATTTTTCAACGGGTGACGGGGTTGAGGTATCAGAAAACATCAAACTATGACTACTTAACTATTAGCTATAAAATTAGATTTTTTTTTTAAACTGGGGAAAACTTAGCTAAATACAACATCAAATATACTACTGCAGGCAATTATATAAAATTACCCTAAATTTATTGTTAGCAACATTAAAATACGTTTATAGTTTAGTACCTCAGATAAGTAAGTGCTGTACTCAACTAAAACTGTAAGCAAGAATCGGTTTATATAAATTTTCGATGATCCCACTCTGTTTTTTCCGGATTTTGGAATTTCCAAAGAAAGAAAAGTGTTTTGAATGGCTCTTTTTTGAAACTTGCAGTGCTGGCTAGTGCTTAAGTACTAATAACTGATTGAAATCTTCCATATTCGAGTACACACCTTCCTCTCCTATGTGGTACCTGATACAGCGTAGTAAGATTTGATTGACAGTAAACTAAAAACTTGCATTTTACCTAACTGTCCTAATTAATTGTTTTCGAAACACTTTTTCGTGGAGAATAACACATGACAGTGTTTGAGTATCTTATATTTATGATGGGGATTTAGCATATTAAAAGAGCAGCCGAAGCCGAAGCAAAAGCCTTTCAAATCAAAAGCAAGTCCAAGTCCTCCGTCCTCCAGCCTCCAGCCTCCAAGACAGTTTTGTGCCAGGAAATTTGAATTTTCCTCCCTTACACCAGGCAGTTGCACCAGTTGCACGATCCACCTGTAATATATGGAGAAAATGTATCAGTTAAGTGTATCAACATACGGGTTTTACAGAACTTTTCTTTACCCTCTCCCCCCCCCCCATAATTCTACAATTTCATCACTAACGAACTACTTACTTTCTCTATCAGTAATAAAATGAATAAATGAAGCCCCATGGAGGAACTAGGAAGGTACGCTGCGTGATTTGTACCCTTGAAGACCAAAAATAACGTCCTTAATATCACTACGCTTAATTTGTCTCCAAATAACCTTCCTTAAAAACCATAAATTACCTATCTTAACAACGTGCATAATTTGTGCCCTGGAAGGCCATAAATAACCCCCTTTATAAGAAACCTTTAACCCTAACAGAGGCTACTGTACTAATTTCAACGTTCTTAAAAAATTTGGAAACCAAAATGCATCCGTAAGTAAAACCAACTGTCTTTAATTTACTAACAAGGTTTCATCATAATTGTTTTACCCCAGCCCTTCCTTAGTTCGGTATTCCCACAGTGTAGTGTTAAACGAAATTTACATTGGTCATTTCCCTTCCCATTCCCTTGTCGGTATCCAAACATCATTGATGGACGCTCCCTAAGCTCCAAGTAGAGGCAGCGTCATATAATTCATACTTTGAATTCAATAACAAAGTTAAAAATCTATATTATTATTCAATATGTTTGTAAGATGCTGTGTAGTATAGGGAGATAGCAGGAGTAAAGAGCAGCGCTTCCAAGCGGGCTGCATGGTACAACTCCTTACGGTTACAAAAATCACCTGTGTATGTGTTTTTGTGAAAAAAAACATTTCTTTTCGCCTAATTGCTGTATTTGTTTAATCCCATCACCAAAAACTTACTAATGGATATTACTAAGTGAAATACGCTCTTTCGAATAAGATATCATTTATCTATACCGATGGGGCGTAAAAGCTATATATAGGGGGCTAAAGATTTACGAATTTACATGCTTAAGCATTGACAGCTGATTTTGATAACCGTAAGGAGTTGCATTCTGACGGAGCTGCTAAGCCGATACGACACTAGCGAAACTATGAGCGACTATCTGTCTAATAGTAATAATAATATCTCTTAGTGTACTGCACCAGGGAATATTTTCTACCTGAAAAAAGTGTGTTTTATAATTAAAACTAAAATCAATACACGTATAAAACTTCCATATATATAACTGAATTTAATGTTCACGGAAGTCGGTTTCTGTTCTGAATAATATGTGTAGTACTAAGGTGCGTAAATGTGATCAACCCTTAAATGTGATCAGTGGCCGTCGTTCAAATATTACCGCCTTTAAAAATCTGTGCGACTAATATTCATACAGCCTATAGTCTCAAATATCTTTACTACTGATTTCAGCTTCTTTCCTTAAAAACTCTGGCTATGTAAAATCATGAAAGTTTTGAGTACTTTTTTGAATTTGTCACATTTAAGACCCTACTTTAACATTAACTTTAAATGTATTGATCACATTAAGGGCACTTGGGCCGTTGTAAGACTTTCCGCAGTTTTTTTGTACAATGACCTGTATCTCTTGCAACTTTTAATTTTCGACACTGAGTATTTTTGTGTGCATAAAGGATTAAAAGAGAAGTATAATGATAACTTTTTCTTCATTGTGCGTCGGCTGGGTAAAAAGTTATAGATTTTCAAAGTTGAAAAAAAATGAACCCGATCACATTTACGCACTCTACTGCTATAGAAAGAAGCATATTTTGAAACTATTTCGTGTAGAAGTGGTTCTACTTAAACAACAGCTTTATACCTAAACGCGCCATAACTTACTTAACTTGTTGACCTGGCAATGGCGAAAAAGAATTTCCCGGAATATATTATGATTAAATAATAAAGTATTATTGATTCTTTTACACGGGCGTTTGGAGTTTTAAATGGTCAAACGGAATTTCATAAATTACTAAAAACGATTTTATTTCATTCTGAAATGTATTTTATTTCCTCGTGGATTATTACTAAAGTGAGTCATCTATTATAGTTGATTAAAGCATCAATAATTCATGTAGGAGAGGAAATGTAAAACACCTAGCACAATATGACAATATATAGCATTTGTCAAGGGCTTTTTGAATGTCGCGGAATTCGGAATCGTATAATTTTAATCTTGCAACCCTACATTATGAGGTCCACGTGACCCGTGGAGGTCAACGAAAGTTAAGGCATGCGCACAAAAGTAATTTGTCAACTAAAAACACATAACTGGCCCTTCTACTAGTAAACGTGTGTGTGCGTGTATGTAGAGCTGTGAGCAATTCGAGAAAGAAAAATATATACCGTACCGTCCTAATTTATTGGGGCATGCGTTATGTATTTATGTATTTGGTTTTTAACATAAAAGGAAATTTTTTCCAGTAATTAGAAGTCCATTATAGGGCTTTCAGTAGCTTCCACTGCTTATGGTGTCTACGTTCATAAATTCATTTTTATAAATTCAGTAAGTTTTAGCTAGGCACGCAAACAGCTATTGGATTAAAACATTAATAATTTCTGAAATTCCTTGAACATTTAAAACTCCAAACGCCCATATAAGAGAATCAATATTTAAAAACTATTTTATCATATATTGGGAAATTCTTTTACGTCATTGCCGAGTCAACAGATTGTGTAGGTGTAGTTTTAAAGCTGTTGTTTAAGTAGAAGTTCTGTGCACGAAATAGTTTTAAAATATAACTTCTTTCTGTGTTTTACTCAGTACAGAAACCCTTTTGTTTTAAACACTAAAATCAGTTATATATCGTCTACGAATAACCAAAATGACCCATTTCCAATTTATTCTAAAATTAAAAACGACAGCACATAGGAAACATTCTTACAATGCTAATCACGAGTTTCTAAAATGACCGGATTGTTTTATTTACATATTTTTAAAAAGTGCAAAATATTCTATTTAAGCGTTTTTCAAATGTGTAAAAAGTTCTTTTTGCATGTTTTTTAAAAGTGTAAAATGTTCTACTTACATGTTTTTTAAAAGTGTAAGCTGTTCTATTTACACGTTTCTGAAAAGTGCTAAATGCTCTATATTTACGTTTCTTAAAAGTGCAAAATGTTCTATTTACATGTTTATGAAAAGTGTAGAATGTCCTATTTACTACATGTTTTTAAAAGTGCGAAATATTCTTTTAACTTATTTTTTATTTAAGTTATATTTAGATGCTTTTATTAACATGTCATTTTAATTTTGTCTGTAGATATTGTATTTTGTGTTTAGCTAAAAATGGATATGAGTCATTTTGGCTCTTCACAGACGATATTTGACTTTTATATGTTTTATTTTAGTTTTTGATATAAAATACAATTTATTCAGGTGGTAGTTATTCACTGGTACAGTAGGCTTTTTATAACTTGCTTTGGGATTAGAGCTACATATTGTAATAAACAGATGTTAATAGTGAGAGTTTGAGTGGAAGCGGAGCGGAGGATGCTTGAGCACAGGCACTGGACTGGACGTCCAGTCTAATGCATGAGAATTAAAGTATTTACGCAATGAGACCGAGTCTTTATTTCATTCCTGCATAGAATCTCTCATTGCGTAAACAATGACTAACTTACCTAATTAATTATAAAATAAATAAGCGCGGTGCACACATGTCCCGCATACCATTAAGTAGGTAGCAAAAGAGAGATCCAGGTAGGATAATTAAGTAATGACCTTAGGTCATGACATAGCCGCTATAACTAGGAAAGGGAAAATATCCGTTCGCACTGACTCGCATAGCATACGCCTAGTAGAGCAGCCAAAAACCAAGGTCGGGAAGCATTGACATAATAAGGCCTCGACTTTATTATTAGCTCGTGCAACCCAACAAGAACTCGTTTCGGGTGTTGAAAGGTTGCTGTCATCACCATCACCTACTACCACCCCCCCCCTTCTCTGGATTCTCCTGGAGGGACATTTGGAGCTTGGACCACTGCCGGGACGTCTTGCTGGAGTGACCCTCTGCCGCCTTCTTATTGGAGCCTCCCCCACCGCTTTGGATTCCGCATCCGGCCGTGACTTGGAGCCTGCCTGCCCTTCCCTAACTATTGGATCCTGGATCAGTTTGGAGCCGCCCTCTGGAGGCCGTTTCTTACACTTCGGTGAGCCAACACTCCCTAACCCTACCCTCTACCTCTAACTATCCCTTTTAACGCAAGAGCTCGACTCGTGTGTTACCTTCCAGCCTATAAAGCACCTGGCTTTGTTTGCTATTTATTCTTTGCCTCTGGATCCGAGATCTTAGAGCCCTCTTTCAAAAACGGACTCGCGGAGCACTAGACTCTTCGTATATCCGTTTCACGTACATAATTCATCCCTGGAGACATAGAGCTTGACTCTATGCCTCCCATCTAGTAGAACCTTCCCGAACGGGGCTCGACTCCCAAGGGAACGGCTAGCACAGGGTTGCATATTATTCTTTATAGTTTAATTTTCAGCATACGTATCCTACTGGTGAGTGTGGATGCTATATTGTTCTTAGTGTGTATATTTAGGGCATTTGAGTTCGCTGGCCGCGCCCTCTTGTGTATTTAGAGAGTACCGATAGACTTGTGATTTAAATAGGGGTTTAAGCGCGTATAGTGTACTATATCTTGTCAGTCCGATCCGCTTTACTCACGGGGTGCGCATAAATGACGTTATTCTTCACGGATATGAAATAGAGAGATCTGATGTGATTCTTGGGGTTTTACTTAACTTGCTGTATGTTATCGTTTGTATTACAACCGTCGTTATGGACAGAGCCTTAATGTATTAATAAACAGAGTATACCGTATTTAATCCTTATATTAACTATTATATTTATTTATCTGGCACCAATATATCTATTCTATTGTGGGAATCAAACTAGACAAAAGCCAATCACGTTACGCCTAAATCTATAATGCCAGTATAGGATTTAGTCGTTACAAAGCTCAACCGGGATAAAGAACTTAGGCCGCCTTATTTATTTTATTTACATACCCAAGCTAAAGTGAAGAATACCGTACATTATGCCTAAAAAAGCGAATCGGTCTGCGCGAAGACGTAGGAATATGAGAAGCAATGCTAATAATAGTAGTCAGGGATCAACGCCTAGAGATTTGAATGCTTCAGTACCAGAGTCTGACCACGAGAGCGCTGCTAACGACGTGGTTGATGAGTTGCTTCAAATTAATAATGAAACGGTCCTTGATGGAGCCAGTGGGGCAGATAACGAGAGCAGGGAAGATGATGGGACTACTAACAATGAATTAGCTCCACCTGTTCAGAATGGGCCGCAAGGTGGCGTGAATATGGATGAATTACTTGCTCGCGTAGTTTATTTAGAAGAGAAAATACGCATAGAGAGAGAAGATAGGCCACAGGTGGAAGCTCAAATTGTCAATGCGCCCAGAGTATATAGACCAACGCCAAGTGCGGAAGAGAATGATTATAGACGAAGGGATGTAGGTTGGCCAAGACATAGCATGCGACCGATTAGATTAGGAGGTAGGCGTTTTGTAGATGAAGATGACTCAGCTGATAGTCAGGGCGAAGAACAGGGAGCCACGACTCATCCTTATGTTAACCGCAACTTCGAAAGATCTAGGCAGTCATTTAGAGGTGAGAGAGGCGCGCCTGAGTTTCAAAATTCCAGTTCACGTTTCTCACGCACTAACCATTTAAAGACGAGCGACATCAAAATTCCAAAGTATACTGGTGCCCAAGAAACAAAGACGCCTTACGATTTTCTGTTAGAACTGAATAAATACGAACGGGCCGTAGGCTACACACAGATGGAAATGCTCAGACATGTTGTTCCGTTAGCCTTGACTGACGACGCGTATCTATGGTATCGCAAGATGTCGCACCTGTTCTACAATTGGCGAGAATTCGAGTTTCACTTTCGGCGCGAATTTCAATCTGTGAGCTACACACGCCAGATGAAACGTGAGCTGGAAATGCGTTTCCAAGGTCCGCATGAGCCTTTAACTAAATTTATTTACATCATAGATGACTTCTACGAAAGAATTGACCCGGCTACGCCGCAGAATAAGCGCGTAGACAAAGTAATGAGTAATATGCATCCTGAATATAGGCTGAGGGTTTTGAATACAGGCCAATGTTTTAGAAATATAGAAGGTTTGTTAGATGTGGCGTACGAAGTACAAGCTAGTGTGGCCAGAGACCGCGAATATCGCGTCCCTGTTACCTATGACAGCCTGGAGCCGTCATTAACGTACAAGGAACCATTAGCTGCAGGTGTAGGAATAGCTAATCAGTGGCCCAATACGGCATACGAAGCCGCTAGAGAGCAGCAAGCACCAAGGCCTCTATTGCAACTTCGGCCACCCAATGAGCCAGTGCCGGCACTTCAAGAGTCTTCATTCAATAGGTATCAATTCTTTCATGACGCGCAGAAGCCCAAAGCAAATGTAAACTCAGTGCAAAGATATCCACCCCGAAACAATTGGCAGGGACCAAGACAGGGTAGTCCTCACGATAATAGAAACAGGAGCGACAACCGAACGACTAACAGTAGCAACAATAATAACGAGGGGCGCCCGCAGAACAGTAATAGAGAGGTGGACAGTATTGCCGGACCCTCTAGACCAGCTGCCAATGTGGTCAACAGTACGGTTTTTAAGCCGAGTTTATCTGGAAGTGCGAGTAGGCTGAACCAGGGAAACGGGGAGAGTCCGGGCGGGAATTAAGCCAGGTCCGGACAAGCAAAACAGTAACATTTAGTCCTGATACAATTATTCATGAAGTCAATCTTGCCTTTGCTGATGTAGAACCTTTATTATTAGTCGAAGTGTTAGATGTAAAATGTACGGCACTCCTGGATACAGGATCATCTATTTCTTTATTAGGTAGTGAGTTTATAGATTTAATTAATAAGCGTAATATTAAAACAAGCAAAGCATGTCGAGAGATAAAATTGGCGGCCGGTCAGGTCGGATCCAGTGACTGCGTATACCTTACTGTTAAATGGGTTGGCGGGTTGCGAAGGCAAAAGTTTATTTTATTACCAGATTTAAATCGAAGTATTATTTTAGGGAGAGATTTCTTGATTCCGACAGACATCAATGTAATTGCTGGGAACAAGGGATGGACACAAGGTATGCTGTTACAAAATATTATACCTTTTGATAGACACACCTCTTTTCCTTTTCCTGTTGGGCAGGAGGAGACTAGTGTGCCCGAGGGCGTGAACGAAGCTATAAATGCCTGTGGTGATTCAGCAGGGTGTGAGAGTGAAAGTCAGCCTTCATGTTTACCACCCCTGTTTGTTACCCATGGAAACGTTACCCCTCCATCATTTTCAGGTGCACCTAGTTACGCGTTTCCTTCGGTTTCCCAAAAAGAATCGTTGTTCTCTGAGCCAAGTCCATTCTTTGGATGTGATTTAATTGAGTACAGTAAGGCCATTAGAGACGAGTGCTGTACAATTGATTCGGGAACGGCTGACAACAAATACACGTTGGAAAATCTGTACAATAATGTTGATCTCCCTCCTGACCTGAGTTATCCTTTAAAAGTCGTGCTTGGTAGGTATAGTCATCTGTTTACAAAGCGACCAGGTAAATGCACGCTCTTCGAACATACGATCAACACGGGTGACAGCCGCCCAATAGCCTGCCATCCTAGACCAATGACGCCAGCAAAAAGAGCCATACTCCAGAACTTGTTTCAGGAATTAATTGACTATGACCTAATCGAGAGATCGAATGCCGCCTGGGCGGCTCCAGTGGTAATTACTGATAAGAAAAACGGGGAGTATCGCCTATGCATAGACTATAGAAAATGCAACGAAGTCACTGTACCTGACTCTATGCCCATGCCACGCGTTGACGACATGCTCGTTTGCTTGTCTAAAGCCAAGTTTTTTACATGTCTTGATATGTCTAAAGGGTTTTTTCAAATTCCAGTAGCAGAAAAAGATAGAGATAAAACAAGCTTCATGGGACCAGACGCGCTGTGGCGTTTTAAGGTGACACCTTTCGGTATGAAAAATTCGGGAGCTACGTTTCAAAGGGCTATGAATCTAGCGTTGCAGAAATATTTATGGAAATTTGTGACTGCATACGTAGACGACGCGATTATATTCTCCGAAACATTTGAGGAACATTTAGAACACTTAGAACTAGTCCTCCAAGCAATTGAAATGGCAGGATTGACTATCAATCCCAGTAAAGTCCAATTGGCACAACGAAAAATCTCATTTTTGGGGTATATTATTGAAGACGGTATTCACCGCCCGCACCCAGATAAACTCAAAGCTTTAGACGAATATAGCGTACCAACAAGTGTCAAGGGGGTTCAACGGTTTTTAGGCTTTATAAACTTTTATCGTCACTTTTATGACAAACTTGAACAGACTGCTAGACCACTATACAGACTTTTACGAAAGAACAACAAGTTTGAGTGGACACCTGACTGCCAATTGGCATTTGATTCACTGAGGCGAGGTTTAAATGAGGTGAGCTGCTTGATGTTGCCGGACATGAACTTGCCATTCATAATTCAGACGGATAGTTCAGGAGGTGGTTTAGGCGCCGTTTTGCTTCAGCAAAAAGGGGAAGTTAGCTGCCCAATATGGTTTGCTAGTCGTAGTTTAACTCCAGCGGAAAAGAATTATAGCGTTACAGACCAAGAATGTTTAGCGGTCATCTGGGCAATCCGCAAATTTCGCGGGTTTATTGAATATATGAAATTTACAGTTGAAACCGACCATCAAGCGCTAGTATGGTTGTCTAAAATGAAGGAGCCGTCTGGTAGGCTTGCGCGCTGGGCTCTGGAACTACAGAGTTTTGACTTTGATATAAGATATAGGAAAGGAATAAATAATAAAGCGGCTGACGCCCTCTCGCGAGCATATGAAGTAAATGTTATTGCGGACGTAGAGTACATTGGGCGAGAAGAATTAATTGCGGCACAGAAAGACGACTCGGAATTGAAAGAAATTATGCTTTATCTAGACGGCAAGAAGGATTTGGGCCAAATATCAGAATATTCATGTAAGTTAGCTCGCGATGCAATGTTAACGGATGATGGGTGCCTATATAAATACGTAGGGCCTTTAGAAAAACCTTGGCAAGACGAGTCTAAGTTTTGGAAATTATGGATTCCTTCCACTCTGGTTAATAGAGTGTTAGCGTCGTTTCACGATGCTAATCTTGCTGGGCACATGGGTATTTCTAAAACTTATAGACGTCTTGAAGAAAGGGTTTGGTGGAAGCGTATGAGAAAAGATACACGCGATTACGTCAAGTCCTGTGAGACGTGTCAATTGTCAAAACCGAGTAATATGCAAAAGATAGGAATAGGCACATCTCCGACTGTCACAAGCCCTTGGGACAGTATTGCGTGCGATTTAATGGGCCCGTATGTACGAGGGAAAAAACAGTGCAGGTACTTATTTGTCGTGGTTGATTATTTTACAAAGTGGGTAGAATTATTTGCTATCAAGAAAGCTACAGCAGAAATAATTACCGCTAAACTGTGGGAGGTGTGTTTAAAATGGGGATTTCCACGGAGAATTATTAGTGACCAAGGAACTCAGTTTACAAGTAATAGATATCTAAATTGGTGCGCCGCTCTCGGTATTGACGCGACTCACATTGCTGGTTACTTTCCTCAGGCTAACCTTACTGAAAGATATAATCGAACCGTGCAAAGCAAAGACAGGTCGCCTTAGAAAAGCGACAAGCGCTGAAAGGAAAAATTGATACTGATACTGACACCAAACACCACATGCTGAGCACTTGCATTCCAATCAAGAAAACAGACAGCCTTCCTACCTCTGTTTCACCACTCTTACCTTCTAAACCGTCCCACGTGTCCTTCTCGACCGGTCCTCCGCTCGCAACCCTTCATCGCCCATCAAAGTCCCTCCAGCCTAAAAAGCCAATTTTGACGAATATCAAGGAGAAACACCCTAGCCCCGCTAAAGCTAAATGGCTGGAAGCATTCAACGTTCCAACAAAAATATCTCGGCCATCTAAAGCTCCTACATCTTCCTTGCCACTGTCACCTATATCGCCGAGCCCATCAAAAGCCGCCACTCCAATGTCTGCCTTCGTATCTGTCGAACGCCTGAAACTGAAGTCCCCGCCCCCAAAGATTGCACGCAAGATCCCCCCTAAAGAGCCGATGCCCGCTAAAACTCCGGTTACGCGTTTTCGTAACAGCCTGAAGACGAAAAAGCCATCAAAGTTGAAAACATTCCTGGTCAAGAAAGGGATGCTCCCACATAAAGTGTCCCCGTTAGCGAACACTACCGCAAAGCTTCCTTCCGTGCACCCCCCATCCCTGACAGTGAGTGCCGTGTCGAGTGCAGTGCCTCCCACGGTAATGCCCCACTATTTTAAAATCACACGAGATTTTATCCTGGACGAAGCTTCGCTCCGCTCTAGCACCGATTTTAGTACGACAGTTTCGGCCGGTGATACGTTCGGTACCCGCATCGTAACCCTTAGACGTAACCATGGACCGGAAGGGGCCGGAATACAAAAGTTTCAGATGTTTACCGACGACGACGGCTTCTTATGCGCTAAGGAGGAGCGTTTTGTGGATTTGGACTCTCACATATTTAGTAAGGTCGCGATTTGGGACACGAAAGGGGTGCTCCAGGTTACTATAAATCCATTCTTTACACCTGACGAGTTTTGTCAGAGACTTATGGTTAATGGTACGTGTTGTTCATTTTCTGTGCATGAAAAATCATTATTGTCTTATTTAATAGCTTCGTTACGTTTTAGGTTTCTAAGGTTTCTTTTTAATAACGTTTTAAACATATATACTTTCTTAAGTTACGATAAACATATACTTGAAGGTTATTTAATGCTTGAAATATAACGTGTAGATGCCCTACACTATAAGAACAATGATGGCGGATGCGCAACGGGAAAGAACGGTCTGAGTATGATTAATGCATGGCTCCTTCTTTTTGTTTAGTTATCTATTAAAACAGCACAGCTGTAGTCACTTAGACTTCTTTAGTAAACACCTAACCCGCGATGCAATAGCACTTAACGACTAGTAAATGCTTGTAATTTGAATGCTTCGTAAGTTGGGCTAATACCAAGGTTGCTTATACCGCTTTCAATTTATTCATATTTAGCCGCTAATGATGCTGTTTCTGAGGCTGCAATGGAACCTGGATTGGGAGGTGATTCTTGATTCTTTTGCCGACGACATGGTATTCATCCCCAGGCCCTGCCTACACATACAATTACTTTTTTACTCTCTGGAATTCATCCCCTAAGCAACAGATCCCTATCCGTTCAAGCACTATTATAATATCATCATGATTTCTACTTATTACGTCACATGAAATACGATATACATATTTCTTTATTACTTACAATATTTTATGGGTTATCTGCTGTAGTTGTATTTTTGTTCTTGCCAGTAATTATGCCAGTACACGTATGAATATATTAGTTTGCTGCAGAAAATATAGTTTTATCCTAGATACTTAAGCATAAGTCTGTACTTTAATGAACTGTGTATGTTATTTTATATTATTTCACATTCACTTTTGGCGCTTGGTTTGTCCTTGCTGGCGTAATTTAGTTCGATGTGTCTGCCATGATTTAGTTTAGGCACCAAGCTTGTTGTGTTTACTTTACTGTGTATATTATTTGTTCGTTGAGATGTTTCCTAATCCACGTAATTATGTATAAATAAATCACACTACGCCTACATGTAAAAAACCTCTTGAATTACAACAGATTTTCTTACAACGTCTTTGGTGGGGGGCTATTGTAATAAACAGATGTTAATAGTGAGAGTTTGAGTGGAAGCGGAGCGGAGGATGCTTGAGCACAGGCACTGGACTGGACGTCCAGTCTAATGCATGAGAATTAAAGTATTTACGCAATGAGACCGAGTCTTTATTTCATTCCTGCATAGAATCTCTCATTGCGTAAACAATGACTAACTTACCTAATTAATTATAAAATAAATAAGCGCGGTGCACACATGTCCCGCATACCATTAAGTAGGTAGCAAAAGAGAGATCCAGGTAGGATAATTAAGTAATGACCTTAGGTCATGACATAGCCGCTATAACTAGGAAAGGGAAAATATCCGTTCGCACTGACTCGCATAGCATACGCCTAGTAGAGCAGCCAAAAACCAAGGTCGGGAAGCATTGACATAATAAGGCCTCGACTTTATTATTAGCTCGTGCAACCCAACAAGAACTCGTTTCGGGTGTTGAAAGGTTGCTGTCATCACCATCACCTACTACCACCCCCCCCCCTTCTCTGGATTCTCCTGGAGGGACATTTGGAGCTTGGACCACTGCCGGGACGTCTTGCTGGAGTGACCCTCTGCCGCCTTCTTATTGGAGCCTCCCCCACCGCTTTGGATTCCGCATCCGGCCGTGACTTGGAGCCTGCCTGCCCTTCCCTAACTATTGGATCCTGGATCAGTTTGGAGCCGCCCTCTGGAGGCCGTTTCTTACACTTCGGTGAGCCAACACTCCCTAACCCTACCCTCTACCTCTAACTATCCCTTTTAACGCAAGAGCTCGACTCGTGTGTTACCTTCCAGCCTATAAAGCACCTGGCTTTGTTTGCTATTTATTCTTTGCCTCTGGATCCGAGATCTTAGAGCCCTCTTTCAAAAACGGACTCGCGGAGCACTAGACTCTTCGTATATCCGTTTCACGTACATAATTCATCCCTGGAGACATAGAGCTTGACTCTATGCCTCCCATCTAGTAGAACCTTCCCGAACGGGGCTCGACTCCCAAGGGAACGGCTAGCACAGGGTTGCATATTATTCTTTATAGTTTAATTTTCAGCATACGTATCCTACTGGTGAGTGTGGATGCTATATTGTTCTTAGTGTGTATATTTAGGGCATTTGAGTTCGCTGGCCGCGCCCTCTTGTGTATTTAGAGAGTACCGATAGACTTGTGATTTAAATAGGGGTTTAAGCGCGTATAGTGTACTATATCTTGTCAGTCCGATCCGCTTTACTCACGGGGTGCGCATAAATGACGTTATTCTTCACGGATATGAAATAGAGAGATCTGATGTGATTCTTGGGGTTTTACTTAACTTGCTGTATGTTATCGTTTGTATTACAACCGTCGTTATGGACAGAGCCTTAATGTATTAATAAACAGAGTATACCGTATTTAATCCTTATATTAACTATTATATTTATTTATCTGGCACCAATATATCTATTCTATTGTGGGAATCAAACTAGACAAAAGCCAATCACGTTACGCCTAAATCTATAATGCCAGTATAGGATTTAGTCGTTACAATATATAGGTAGGTACAGAAAAATACAGAAATACAACAAGCAAACTTAAAATTGAGTGTGATTTCACTTTTTTTCTTTAGGGGCACCACGAAACACTTGAGACATTTATTTCTTGCAGTAACAACAAAAAGTAGAAACGTATCATGGATTTCATAAAATTACAACACCTATTCGTCATGAAATGGACCACAAAGTTTTGCATCCTTCCATTTGATTTTGATTCACAAACAGAGAAAATCAAAGTGCAGACTTCAAAATGGAAAATAGTGATTGGTCACTATATGTATATTTGATTTTTTCCCTCATGTGTCTCCGTTTCCTTCACCTTCTCCACACCTATCCTCCGCTCACTTCACTAACCGGGGAATATGGGAACATAAATCACTTTTCCTACCATTTCCTCATCGTGTGTATCTACTTCTATGGAATTCTTTTAGCCATTAATTACAAAAGATACACTAAATTAATCTGCATTGTTTGGAATGAAATCTACATGATCGAGTCATATGAGCAGTTCCTCATTGGGACTACTGCTTCGCCAAAGAAAGCGAAGCTCGAGTGGAGATTTTAAGCATATTGCCCCTCAGTTTGAATGGGGTGAATTGATCCCGAGAATAGTGAGGTCCGTACCATGCACCGGAATCACTGTTGGAGGATTCTACGCGATGGATCAAATCTCGACATTGCTTATTTTCATTGACTTTGTCACTAACAATGTAGTGTCCTTGTTGTTCATGTAATACATAAATGCATCTGCTTAACGCTTTAAACACAAAATTTGAATAAATACTCAATAATAATACTCTGCATAGGTATTTCCCTAAAAAACACAACGAGTTAAATTATTTATTATTATTTAAATACATAGTCAAATTCGGTTAAAGTAGAAAATTGGGGCCACGATAACCGGTCTTGAGAACCTCAACAATGGAGCAATATTTTTTGGTCTGGTGAATTTACATTCTGCCGAATTAATGTCAATTAAAGGTGTTAAGTGAGTGTGGAAAAGGTCAGGAGAATCTCTTAAACATTTCCCTGAATTTTCAAAAACTGGAAATGTGGTTTGAATAATTCCTTATATATCTGGAGTCTGGAGCTTTGAAAGGGCAAAAACGAGAAAGTTTTTAAACTCAAAATCGTAAAATGTCAAACGCCCAGCACATTAGCGACAAGATAACGTTTTTAAATAATTCAATAATTGTTTACAGAACTTGTATGTATGTATCTTTTGGGTATCATATCAGGCACGCTTACAGATTTGCAGCCGATAATCATTGGACCAGGCCAAATAGGATTATTTTAAAACTATTTCGTGCAAACGTTGTTCTACTTAAACAACAGCTTTATAACCACAATCGCCATACTTTACTATTAACATGTTGACTCCGGCAATTCCGAAAAAAGCATTTCCCAATTCATGATTAAATATTTAAATTTTGTTCATTCTTTTTTACATGAGCGTTTGGAGTTTTAGATGTTCAAGGAATTTCATAAACTATAATAAAAATTTTTTTATTTCATTCTGAAATATAGTTTATTTCCTTGTGGATGTATGTTATATGTTATGCAATATGTATTTGTCTGGCATGATTTCAAAATTTAAAATAAATTAGGTATGTATTTGGCATTTGGCATTTTTAGGCCATAGTGTTAAAGCATTGCGAAATTTTATTAGCTGGTTTGTTTTAAAAATCTCAAACCGAAATATGTAATGGAAAAATACTTTATGTATGTTTATACGTCCACATGCGCTAAGTTTTTATTAGAAAAACAGAGAAAACCACTTTACTAAATTTTAAATTCAGCTTCATAGGTATGATCGTTTCGTATACGGTGTTTCACAATACAATATAGACACTATGGTTTTCTTAAAGTACCCTGCTTTACCATAGGGCCAGGGCCGGATAATGTGGCCAGCGTAGGCAGCCCCGCTGCCTCAATTTTGAGAAACATGTAATTGGAACATTTCGCAATTTTCAAAAATATGTAAAAAGAACATTTTGACTTTTCAAAAACATGCAAATAAAATATTTAACACTTTTCTTAAAAGATATGTAATAAGAACATTGAGCACTTTTCTAAATCAAGTAATTAATTAGGACATTTTGCACTTTGGCTAAAACATGTAAATACAACATTTTGCTCTATTAAAAAAAACATCAATAAAATCTAAATGATGGTTTTTGTATGAAAACAAATTGCTACCTAAAAGCAAATTCCTTTGTCCGGCCCTGTGCTGTAACTTACATGGGTTTTAACTGGGAAGATAATGATTTTCAATAACATAAGCACCTGTTGTGTGTATTCATGCTTCAAGGGGAAATTTCACTCAGGGCCGGATAAAGTGGCCAGCGCAGGCAGCCCCCGTTGCTTGAATTTTCAAAAAACATGTAAATAAAACGTTTTGCAGTTTTCAAAAATATGTAAAAAAAATAGTTTGGCTTTTCAAAAACATGCAAAATAAAATTTTGTATACATTTCAAAAACCTGCAAATAAAATTTTTTGTACATTTCAAAAACATAGAAATAAAACATTTTTCACTTTTCTCAAAACATGTAAATAGAACATTTTGCTTTAGCAAAGAAAATCATCAATAATCAAGAAAATTAATATAGTGGTTTTTGTATGGAAACAAATTGCTGCCTAAAAGCAATCCCTTCATCCGGCCCTGATTTCACTGTATGTATTCATTTGGTTTTTAGCAAACCACACTTACCAAGTTTGTAAATAAAAATCCAGTAGGGCTTTCAGTATAGCTTCGAAAGCTTATTTTGTCTATGTTCATGCACTTAAATAAACATGAACGGTATAAACACCGCGGATTTTATCACGGAATATTTATTTATATTTTAAAAGTCCTAAAGAAAACCAAACTAAAAGTGTGGATTAAATAAAACATTAAAAATTTATGAAATTACTTAAGATTTCTAAACCGAGAAATTTAAAAGGCTTGTGCAGAATAAAAATAAAAATATTTCATTAAATTGTAGGAAAGTATACTTGAGTTATTTCGAGTCAACAAGTTAAGGTCAAAGTATGGCGCGTGTGTGGAGCATGTGGTAGTCTAGAAGAAGTTTAGTCCTTTGGCCCAAAGGACTAGTCCAGAAGAATCCTGGGCTTCTGGACTAGTCCTTTGGGCCAAAGGACCAAACTTCTTCTGGACTACCACATATGTAGGTAGTATAAGTAGAAGTTTTTACCGAAATAGTCTAAAAATATATTTTTTAATATAGTATGCAAGAGAAAAACCTACTTTGAGTATTAAATTCTGTTAGATATGTATTTATTTTAGCTGTCATTATACAACAGAATTTTGTGAGGTAGTGAATATATTCACTGTCACGGTATAGTTTCCATAAAGTATGCTGGCAGTAAAGCTACAGGAAGGTGCATAAATAGTACAACAAACAAATATTTAGTTTGGGTGCAATCTCATTCTTTGTCTTGAGGAGCATTAGCAAACACGTAAAAATCTAGATAGTCCTATATTCTTTGTATAGCAGCAAACAACAGTTTTACGAACTTTGTCATGGATTTCCTAAAACAACAACACTTACTAGTCATGCGATGGAACACCAAGCTTTGCATCCTTCCATTTGATTTTGATCCGCAAACTGAGAAAATCAAAGTGCAGACATCAATGTGGAAAATAGTGATCGGGCACTATTTCATGTTCTTCTTCGTCTGTCTCCGTTTCCTTCACCTTCTCTACACCTTTCCCCCGCGTCCTTCATTATCAGAGGACAATGGAAATATTAATCACTTTTCCTACCATTTCCTCCTCACGTGTTTTTATTTCTACGGAATTCTTCTAGCTATTAATTACAGGAGATACAACAAATTACTCTGCGTCGTTTGGAATGAAATCTACATGGAGTCAGAGCAGTTTCTTCTTGGGACGACTCCCACGCCAAAGAAAGCAAAGCTCGAGTGGAGATTTTGGAAAATGTCAATGCAGCATCTTTTTGTTCATTATCTCACACAGGTCATCTACTGCTCAGTTGTCTTCAACCTATGTGTTATGCTTAATGATCGAACTCGACCTCAATACTACATCCCGTTCTTGAACACACCAACACTTGGGTATTTGGCTTTTTGCATAGTTGGGATTTTTGAGACACTTGTCCTAGCAAATTTTTGTTCAAACATTTACTTTGTGGTCCACTTTCATCTGTCCTTCTTTGAACATTGTAATTCCAAGCTGAAGCAAAGTGCTCAAAATATGGAAAACAAAGTGTAAGCTATTTACTGAAATCGTCAGTGAGGAACCAAAATGACCCATATCCAATTTAAACTAGAATCAAATCGAGTTATGTCATAAAAACAAAATGATAAACATAAGTAAACTGTTAATTACGAGTTTTTGAAAAGTGTAAAATGTTCTAATATTCTAATTCCATGTTTTTGAAAATTGTAAAATATTCTAATTCCATGTTTTTTAAAAGTGTAAAATGTTCTATTCAAATGCTCTCAAGACGTATTTGAATATTCTTGTAGATGGTTGATATTGCTTTTAGCTACAAATGAATATGGGTCATTTTAGTTCTTCACAAACGATATGTGATGATGAATTTTTATTTTAACCTAATTTCAATTTTGAATTTTGTAATTTTACCTTTGTTAACAGGAAATGTGGTAATATTGACAAAGCAACTTTAATAGAAGCAACGCGGCTATCGAGACAAATCCAGCTCCTCTTGAATTTGTTTAATCATTGTAATTCAGCAGCAATTTTTGGCATTAAAAATTCAGCTTTTTTTATTTGTATCTTTGGACTATTTTTTGCTATCAGGTTTTTTGCGCTGGCCCCCCTTGTGGCAGTGTTTGAGTGTATTCTTGCACTTGATATGGGCATTGGCCACGGGTGTTCAACGGTAGACGGGTTCACCGATACCAACTAAGAAAAATGCACGGTACACCCGCATGCCGATTACCACCGAACCACCGCGTCATCCACCGATTGGTTTTCAGTGAGGCAGCATACATCCTATCGCTAGCCACTATTCCACATCTCAGTTTTACATTAGTTTTATCATATGCAGACAGTTTCATTCTACAATAAGTAACTAATTCCCGAAAACCAGTGTGATTTCGCTGAGGAATGTGAAAATAAAGCAATTATTTACTCCACTAGCTTAGCAATGCATAGCAACTACCCCTACCACTGCTATTTTGACTGTCAGAAAAATAACTTTAGCTTTAAGGTTTAAGAATTCAGTATTTGTTTGTACACTGAAATGTATAGTTCATTCGATTTTAATAGTTAAAAACATCACACTACGATGCTGGCAAAATGGGAAAACAAAAATTAGATGACAGGAAAGGAAAATCTAAAGTTTCCAAGGTAATAGTCGAGACTAGAAGGAACCTGAGACCTATTCAGTCAATTATTCCGCCACTGCGATACAATAAATCTAAATTCCAATCCAGCTCCACAAATAAATTATTGCATTTTATCTCAACGTCAACTGCATGGTGAGAAATCGAAAGAAGGTTCACCATTAAGCCAAAATTTTTTGCCTTTAGATTCATTACCAACGTCAACTGGTCAGAAATCAAAAGGAAGTCTATCGTTATATCAAAATTTGGGACCTAAAGTAAAGGCCATTAAACTAAAATTAAAAGTTCTGAAACGACGTACAAAGTACAAAGTCAAAAATCAGATTAAATTTAATTCCAGAAAAAAAAGTTTCTTAACAGTTGTTAATTAATCCAACCCAGTTGCATCTGTAATCGTAAACAACAATTTAGAGCAACATAGTTCTGCATCTACATCGATCAGTTTCAATTAACTATTAGCATCAACTCTAGCCTCACCCCCAGGAATTATTAATTTAGTTGATGAAAAGTTGTTAAAAGTCTCATTATTTGAACTTCCAATTCTCAATATACAGTACGGTTTCAGCTTGATGATTGATGACAACAGTGTGAATAAAAATACCTATGATGCTGTAGTTTTAAGTTATTATAGTGTTATTAGTTGCTTAATAGTAACAGTAACCAAATTATTAATAATGCTTGGAGTTACTTTCAAAACTTATATGTCGCTTGAAATATTAATTATACTGCCAGCACATGGTTTCAAAAATGTAGAACCTAATTATTTGTACGACTGGATCTACTGGCACTGGCGCAATTAAATGAGAAATACTACTGTTACAACATTGTTTGCGATTTATTTATATATTGTATGAGCTTGATTTCATTTTTTCTAACTTCTTTATGCTTCATGGCTTCATTCATACTTTTCATTTTCATATGTTAAAACAGCATATTTTCATAAACGCGATATCCTTGAATCCGGGGTCAACTTAACAGTTATTAATTAAAATTCATATTCGATTTTATCCATTTCTTGTATTTCCACGTGATATTTACTTTGTATCGAACAATTAAGTATTAAATAATTAAATTCTACCGGCAGGTAGAATACCGACGGTAATGCGGTCGGTTACCGGCCGATTTAGCAGATTTGTTTTCAGGTAGTGCTCCGGCCGGTAACCGTGAACACCCGTGGCATTGGCTACTTGATCATGTATCAAAATGCATTTGAGATTCCTGAATTGATGGAATCCCTGAAGCGGTGGATCCTGATTGCGTTCAAAAGCGTTGAGATGATAAACACACAGAAAAAAGATCTAGTGGCACTGCCAATGCCAATACAAGGGGAAAGAGTTTTACTGTCAAGTGGGAAAGAGGTTTTAGTTTTCCTTCCACAAGTTAAACTGATGTCAGGTGGTCCACGTTTCCATTGGGGCAAGATTCGAGCCCCACTGTCTGCCAAGGAAAATGTGAGGCCTGCTAAAATAGCCCCTCAATCTGAATGGAGCGCATTAATCCCGAGGATAGTGAGGTCCGTTCCATGCACTGGGATCACAGTTGGAGGATTCTACGTGATGGATAAAATATCCACATTGCTTTTCATTGACTTTGTCACAAACAATGTTGCGTCCTTGTTGCTTATGTAATATCAGGTAATGCATCCAATTAACACTTTGCACACAAAAATTAATGTTATACTACTCAACTGCGTAATAAATTTCAAAGGCTTTTTTTTATTTAATAATAATGTTAATTTAATATAATCAAGTTTATTTAAAGGATTATGTGTACATTTGTAATGGACCTAATACGATGCATATGTATGTTTAACTTAAATGATTTTATCGTAAACTGCAAAAAGGTAGCCTATGTATTTTACTAAATGTAGTTATATTTAAATAAAATAAATTATAACATTATTGCTGAATGTTGTTGATATTCACATTTATTATATTCCACACTTTTTTTCGGTTGTCCCGTGATATAAATTATATTTATTAAAACTCAAATTTGTATGCACATAGCTATGCTTGTATTATATGGAATAAATTAAATCAAATTAAACGCTGCGTGTGTAAGTAATGACTTATAAGAATATACGCCTACGTTTTCCTACGAATTAATATGAATATAGCCTATGTTTAAAGTATTTGGGATTTTATTAAATTTTCCTATAACGACAGTAAAAGGGATGAATGTGGTAAATAGCATTTTTTTGTGATAGTTTTCACACTAACAGCAGTTTGTTATATGGTAAAATTTGGAATTTTTAAATTTATTTTTTTATAGTCTGAAATTTTCGTGTATTTAAAAAAAAAGCAATATTTTAAAAACTATTTAAATTATTTGATCACTAGTGGATGCAGTGTATTCATCGGTCTATAAAATTAGGCCTTAAAAATATTGTTGTCTCTACAATTTTTCGAAAAATGAAAATTTTTGAATTTTGAAAAATCCTGAAATTACTCTTCAGAAAATAGTCTAAACGTTAGTAAACATCAAATTTTGTCAAAATCGGATGAGAACTGTAGAAGCTATACAGACAGGGCGGCAAAGTATTAACATTTTAATTGTTTTAAACTTTGACGGGCTACTGTGACCAAAACCAAACAACGCAAAATGTAATCGAGTTACTTTGGAGCCCGACTATTTAAAAGTAGCCTGATTTTTGTAGACAGGACTTTTTGAAATTGGCGAGTTCCATGTAAAACTATTCTCTTGCTATAGAGATAGGTTTTAGTAGCAGTAGCAGTAAAACGATTTAATTTCATTTTAAAATTAAGTTTAATCCCTCGCTGATTATTACTGAATTATGAAGTGAGTTACCATCTCCTGTTATTTGATTAAAAAACATGAATAGATAATTCATGCGAGATAGTGAGTCCACTAGAAGTTTTGAAACTTTGAACGCCGCCAATGTAGAAAAATAATTTAATAAAATCATTTAATAAAATGCATAAGAAGTAAGTTGTTTTTTTGGAATAAACTATGTAAGCATTTGAAATGTTTTTAACTCAGCGTTAAAGCTTTACGAAATTACGTAGCTGTTTTGTTTTAAAGGAATTTTAAACTGAAATAATGGGAAAATATTGTATATTACATATGTATATACGTCTACATTACATGCGCTAAGTTTTTATTAGAGAAACAGAGAAAACCACTTTACTCAAAATGTTAAATTCAGTTAAATAGGCATGATCGTTTCGTATACAATGTGTCACACACGAATATGGACAATGTGGTTTTCGTGACTTGTCCTGCCCTACACAGGTTTAAACTGGGGAGACAATTATTTTGGATGACGAAAACAAATGTTCTGTATATTCAAGCTTTACAGAATTGACCGTGAATAGTTTCACTAAAACCTCCACTAAATGCATAATAATGAGTATAATCATATGTCAACAAATGAACATGGAATACGAACCGTCAACCGTTAAAGTAGCTAATATGATAATGTATTTTTGACAAATAAAGTTGAAGTAGGGGTCTTTTAAAATATCCTTAGATCAGAAAGTTCAAATTTGGCGACCCCACACATGAGATCCACATCCTCCCCCCCCCCCCCCCGTGGTTAACTAATATGTTTAGGCATGTGCAAGAATCAACTATCACCTTAAAATATACATATCTGGCACTTGTAAACTCTTTGTGTGAGGATCAGCGGATCAGTGAGTAATCCAAGCGGAAAATATATTGCCTTTATTTTTATAGGACACACTGTACATATGTATTTATTTGGTTTTCAGCAAACCACACTTTAAAAGTTCATTAGAATTCAGTAGGGCTTTTAGAAGCTTCGAAAGCCTATTTTGTCTGTGTTAATGCACTTAAATACGGTATAAACACTTGATTTCATAACGCAATATTCCAAAGTCGCAAAGAAAACCAAACTAAAAGAGTGTATTAAATAAAACATTAGGAATTCATGAAATTACTTAAAGTTTCAAAACCTTGTAAATTAAAAGGCTTGTGCAACGGAAAAATAGATATATTTCATAAAATAGTAGAAACGTATATTTTTTTTATTTCGAGTCAACAAGTTATATAAGGTCAAAGTAGGGCGCGTGTAGTTATAAAAGCTATATGGTATATGAGAAGAAGTTCTTATTGAAAAAGTTTAAAACTATATTTTCTTTTATAATATTCAACAGAAAAATATACTTGTTTGAATATTAAATTCAGTTATATATTATGTTGCTTTCATATATACGTATTTATTTAAGCTGCCGTTATAAAACAGAATTTTGTGAGGTAATAAATACTCACTGGTGCAGTATATAGTTTCCATAACTTAGTCTGGCAGTAAAGCTACAGATAGGTGCATAAATACAACGAGCAAACATTTAGTTGGGTAAAATCTCACTCTTCGTCGAGAGCTGCATTAGCAAACACTTAAAAATCTAGATAGTCTTATATTCTTTCTATATAGCAGTAAAAAGTTTAGTTTCTAAAATTCTGTCATGGATTTCCTGAAACAGCAACACTTACTAGTCATGCGATGGAACACAAAGTTGTGCATCTTCCCATTTGATTTTGATCCTCAAACAGAAAAAATTAAAGTGCAAACTTCTATTTGGAAAATTGTGATTGGCCACTACTTATTTCTTTCCCTCATGTGTCTCCGTTTCCTTCACCTTCTCTACACGTTTCCTCCGCTACCGTCACTAACAGAGAACACTGGGAACATGAATCACTTTTCCTTCCATTTCATGACCACGTGTAGTTACTTGTACGCAACTCTTTTGGCCATTAATTACAGGAGACACAATAAATTACTCTGCGTCGTTTGGAATGAAATCTACAACGAGTCAGAGGATTTTCCTATTGGGACTACTGCCACGTTAAAGATCAAGAAACCAAATCTCGAGTGGAGATTTTGGAGGATGTCCATTCAGCATTCCCTCCTTCATTATCTCACCCAGGTCATCTACCACACAGGGTTACTCTCCGCTAGTGTTATGCTCAGTGACCGAACTCGACCTCAATACTACATCCCGTTCTTGAACACACCCACACTTGATTATTTGGCTTTTTGCATAGTTGGGATTTTTGAGGCACTTGTCCTAGCAAATGTTTGTTCAAACATTTACTTTGTGGTCCACTTTCATCTGTCCTTCTTTGAACATTGTAATTCCAAGCTGAAGCAAAGTGCTCAAAATATGGAACACAAAGTGTAAGCTATTTACTGAAATCGTCAGTGAGGAACCAAAATGACCCATATCCAATTTAAACTAGAATCAAATCGAGCTATGTCATAAAAACAAAATGAGAAACATGAGGAAACTGTTAATTACGAGTTTTTGAAAAGTGTAAAATGTTCTAATTCCATGTTTTTGAAAAGGTGCAAAATGTTCTAATTCCATGTTTTTGAAAATTGTAAAATATTCTAATTGCATGTTTTTTAAAAGTGTAAAATGTTCTATTCAAATGCTCTCAAGACGTATTTGAATATTCTTGTAGATGGTTGATATTGCTTTTAGCTACAAATGAATATGGGTCATTTTAGTTCTTCACAAACGATATGTGATGATGAATTTTTATTTTAACCTAATTTCAATTTTGAATTTTGTAATTTTACCTTTGTTAACAGGAAATGTGGTAATATTGACAAAGCAACTGTAATGGAAGTAACGCAGCTGTCGAGAAAAATCCAGCTCCTCTTGAATTTATTTAATCACTGTAATTCAGCAGCTATTTTTGGTATCAAAAATTCAGCTTTTTTTATTTGTATTTTTGGTCTGTTTTTTGCTATCAGGTTTTTTGCGCTGGCCCCCCTTGTGGCAGTGTTTGAGTGTATCCTCGCACTTGACTTGGGCGTTGGCTACATAATCATGTATCAAAAAGCATTCGAAATTCCTGAATTGATGGAATCCCTTAAGCGCTGGATCCTTATTGCGTTGAAAAGCGTCGAGATAATAAACATCCAGCAAAGGGTTCTACTAGTGGCACTGCCACAAGGGGACAGGGTTTCGCCTTCAAGTAGGAAAAACGTTCAAGTTCCCCTTGTGCCACAAGTTAAACGGATGTCAGGTGGTCCACGTTCCCACTGGGGCAAAATTCGAGCCCCACTGTCTGCCGAGGAAAATGTAAGGCCTGCTAAGATAGCCCCTAAATTTCAATGGAGTGCATTAATCCCGAGGTTAGTGAGGTCTGTTCCATGCACTGGGATCACAGTTGGAGGATTCTACGTGATGGATAAAATCTCGACATTGCTTTTCATTGACTTTGTCACAAACAATGTGGTGTCCTTGTTGCTCATGTAATAAATGCATCTGATAAACTCTTTGTACGCAAAAAACTTTATACTTCTCAATTGCACAATAAATCACTAAAGCTTTTTGTTTTTTTATTTTATAATGATAATTTAATACAGCTTATTTAAAGGATTAAGTGTACATTTTTTGAATTGCTTTAATACAAGGCATTCTATACGTGTGACTTAAATGGTTTTTATTGTAAACTGCAAAAAGGTAGCCTATGTATTTTACTAGTTTGTTATATATAAATGAAATAAAAAATAACTTATTAGTTGGATGTTGTTGCGATACTCAAATTTAATTTATTTTACACTTTGTTTTAGTTGTCCAGTTATGGAAGTTATTAATTTAAATAACTCTAATCTGTATTCATATGTGTAGTTAATTGTATTAATGAAATAAATTAAATCAAGTTAAATGCTTCGTGTGTAAGCAATATTACCTCTAAACATATGCGACTGCGTTTTTCTACGAATTAATATGAATATACGTAGCCTGTGTATAATTTTTTTTGGGGATTTTGTTAAATTTTCTTTAAAAAATTTAAAATTTAATTTTTAGAGGTATATTTATCCACACGAACTTTTGAAAAAAATGAAAATATTAGAACTTTCAAAAACTCAATAACTACTGTTTAAGTAAAATATTAATTTAAATTACGTTTAGCATTTAAAGACATTTTAATTCCACATTTTGCTAAAATCAGATGATAATTGTAGGAGCTAAAGGGTTGCAAAAAATTTGAATTTTTTTAACTTTGGCAGCGCGCTCGCTTCCTGGAATTGTTTGTTTTTTTTACTATAGGCTACTAACTGCAGTGTAGTCGTATATAGCCATACTGTTGTTGTTATTGTATGAATTAAAATAACTTACGTTTAAAATCCTGGTTGTAATCTGCGGGTATATTATAAAATGAGAAATGCCATAATGTACACGTACTCAATGCTGTTAGAATAAGATTTATATATGTAATATGTGACCTACTAGTATAATGACATATGCCTGATCGTGAGTTGAAGATCACTTGGATCTTCAAGTGAATCTATTTACATAGGACAATATTTACTTGAAGATATGGACATAACTGTCAATGCATGTAAATGAATTATGTATTAGGATTAGGAAGTCACCTTATCTTCAGTATTACATATATATATTTTTTTAATTCCAACGCAGTTCCATTTTTCTAGAATTGGTTAATGTTTGAAAACAAACATTTTTCATGGTTTTTGAAATTTAAGCAATATTAAACTACCAAGGCATCGTCCATAAAGGACGTTATCGTTAGGGTGCATGGGTCTACATGGCAACTGTTATAATGATGAGATATCCCATGTTAAATATAATTATAGTGATTTACTAAATAGCTACCCTCAGAGGATTTTTTCCTGGGGGGGGGCTAATGACAACCTGTGGGGGGGAGGCTAACAATTTTGAGCCGCCATATTGAAAATGACCTCTCCTATCTCTGCAATATTACAAAATTTCCTTCTGGGGGGGGGGACTAAAACCTCCTAGCCCCCCCCCCCCTCCTCTTGATCTGCGGTTGGTTACGCTAATGGCAGGAAGGAGGTTTAAAAATAAAGATTTTTCGATTACATCATTTTTAGACGTTCCCTATTAATTTTGTTTTGTTTTTATTTGTTTTCTCGAGACATATCGTTGTATTATTTTTGCTATCATTATTATATTAACGTTATTTTACTATTATTCATGAGTGACGTAAGTAGTTCTGTCTGCATTAAAAGATTAGAACACATAATGCCTTCTGCACTGTAACGAAATGTCAACGTCAACATATCATCTATAATTAAACAACCAAAATGGCCCATTTCCAATTTATGCTACAATTAAAATTAGCTATGTCAAAAAGAAGACAGTAAATAAGACACATGTTTACAATATTTACATATTTTTCAATATGATACATATATTTTTTAAAAGGTTAAAATGTTCTATTCACATGATTTTTAAAAAGTGCTTAATATTCTATTTACTTGTTTTATAAAAAATGCACAAGGTTTCATTTACCTACATACTTTCACGAACATTATTTTCATTTTTATCTGTAGATAGATACTTGTGTGACGAAATTCCAATTTCAATGGCTTGCCGCTTCAGCATTACAAAGCTACATTATTTTACCCCATATATTATACTTGACTAAATATTATACACACAATGTTAACATTAGTAACCCAGTTATTGAACGTTTTATCGAGTAACTTTGAATGATATAGACCGAAAATCGTAGTTGAAGCTGATAGGAGACGTCAGCTAAAGATTGAGCAAGACAGACTAACGGCGACTCAAAAAAAAATTTTCACCGACGATATGTACTTATGACTACTACAAAACTCAATTTTTATCAATCTTGCATTCCCTGAATATTATTTAAACGGCATAATAATTACTGCTTTAAATAATTTTAACTTTTAAGTCAATATTTTGCCGGTGAAGAAGCAAATCCGAACAACAAAAGTGCATCCCATCATTAATTACGTAGGTAAAGATACCTAAAGAATTATTAAAAGCCTAAAATTTTAGTTTGAGTGATTTCCTTTAATAGCCTTAAATTTTTAAGATTACCAGTTTGAAATTTGGAAATTTTATTGAGCGCACGTAGGTATTACACGTACGCTTTCCAACTCCAATATTATTTAATTTATAGAATTTATCTGAAACCAGCATAGCAGCAAAACAAAAAAATACATAAATATGTTCATTAAATAGAGTTTTTACCTTCTCAACTGGCAATAATACATTCCTTTAAAAATAAAGTTACAACATTTAATATATTTGTAAGGGTGCCGGGCACCGGGTACCAGTACTAGAATTATTGCGTTTAGATTTATTTTTTCGAGCAAAACGTTCTGTATAATTGTGCCTGATCAATAGAGATATTGAGGGAAATACAACTAAATATAGGTTTAGTGTTTCCAGTACTTTCTATCATTATTAATATCGATGATTTATTTATTGTACAATCATAACCAACTTGATATATATCTATATATATATGTAATTTAGTTGTACAATCCAATGCTTATAATTAATCACACAATGTGGAGTCCACATAGTATAGTGTATGGAAACCAATAAAAATAAATACAGTAGCCTTTATGCGTAGAACATGCAAGAAATAAAAAAACTGTCAACTCATAACACTTAATGGTGTGTTGAGAATATGTGCCTGCGTGTCCAATTCACTATGCAATAAAATATTACGGTTGTGTAAAAGTATAAGCCAAGGGTCATGTTTCACTTTGTCAGCCTAATAGTCTAAAACAACGATGTAATGGTATAGAGATAGTCAAAGAAGTCTAATTTGAACACTTTAGAATAGTTGAATAATTCAGGAATATTCATTCCAATGTTAATGTATATGTTACAATTTGGTGTAAAAGTGAATAATGCTCTAGATATCACATTATAAATTTTCCTAGTATTTGTCATAGTAAGCGTCGAATGATTGTAACATAATTCTAATGAACAGGAATACGATCCTGTGAAATATCTGTAATGAATCTATGTACCAATGATGCATGTAATCATCCTCCCCTCCTTACTAGAGCAAGTATGTAGCTCTATTTTCCACAATGAGCTAAGTCAAAAAAAGGCATAAAGCCAATAGGCAGTATTAAAAAGGCAATCGGCAGTAACCTGGCAGTTATTTATGAGTAAGGCAATAGGCAGTATAGTCGAATATTGTAATAAAAGTCACAAAATTGCTCTTTATTTTGCGACTATTGGCAGTATTGAAAATGTGTATTCCCAATCGCACGTTTAGCATAACTTATGCATCACGTCTTAACTAATGTCAATTTAAATGGTTTGCGTAATAGTAAGGCGGCTTTTTAGTCTATTTCTCTCAGTTCATTTTTATATTCGGTCAGAACAACATGTCTTCTCCAACCAAGCCGTCGAGGTTCAAGACAGTTAATACATGGAAGCTAGTAAAATCTTTTGTATCAATGAATCAGAATAGTATTGCGGATTGCGGATAAGTGGAAGAAGAGATGTTCTGAAACTATGCCAGTATTTAAAAACTGAACGTAGTAAAGTGAAGAGTAGTGTCATATATATATCTCAGTGATCTAACATAGTGGTGTTCAACACTAGTCGCTATTCCTGAAGTGGATGATGGATCAAAAATCTGCTTACCATTGGCAACAGACGCAACCGTCTATTGTGGACCTCACTGTAGAAAACAACTTGCAAATATCTTACGTGCAACCATAAACCAGAGGAAGCAATAACCAATCCATTATACGGGAGATGCAACGTAGGTATAGAACATTCTCAAGTTTTGAGACATCAAAATTATACTTTGCAGCCTAAGAGAAAAATAACTTTATTCAAAAGAACAAACTTAACACTGTCCTCCAATGAGAATAACCTAATAGACTCAGTATACGTTACAACAATTTGTTTTCAAAATTGGATATAAACAATAATTAATAGAATAAATATTTAGTGTAGCCAATTATGTATTGGGAACTGTAGAAAATAAATGATGTTGGCAAATTTGTACTGATTTCTTCAGCACTGTCGTTACAATATCTTCAATAAGAAAGGACTTTAAAGCTTGGGATTTCATGAAGTCCGGAAAAAATTTAGTAATCGTTCCACGAGCTCCGACGTAAAGTCCTATCACCTCAATCTCGTCTAACCCAAGTTTCTGTTAAAAGTACGGAATGCACGAATCATAAATATCTTTTTTCTCTCTGTTTACTGCCTCAGCTTTTTCACTCTCATTCTGCTCCATTCTCACGGTGGGATCCAAAATTAAACCTTTTCGTGTCTGTTGGTTGTCAGCAATAATATCAACACGCCTAGAGCCGTCATCTGTGCATTCCACTTGTAAAACTTTCCACCCAGAAATCTTCATAGCATCCGCAATCAAACGCCTCACAGCATAATGTCGATTGTTACGTATTAACTCCCCACAGGGACACTTTCCTAGGATATGGCCTAAAGTTTCTGTCTCGCTGCAACCATGTCTACAGTCTACAGCGGAATGATTCTTGGTCACGTCGCGGTATGGCGTTCACTGGCATAACATTTCCAATCATTTTAAGAGCGTTGGTCCATTCAGATGAGGAAAGACCGTTTTTTGAATAAATCCAATAATTTGCTTGTGGACATTCAGCAAATTGGATTACTAATTGACCTTTTTGAGGAAGCTTGCACCAATTGTCATATTCTAAACTCTGTAAGTGGTTCCGGATTGGTTTGACTACTCTGAGTGGATGAAATCTACATGCCCATGCCCATCATTTCAATTTCATCTAATTGTTTTTACCATTTCCATATAACAATTAAATACATTGACATTAAAACATTACAAAACATTTCCTAAAAATCAAATTTCATTTCAAAATACATACTGCCTATTTGACCCATTTAATTTATACTGCCTATTGCCGCAAACACTGTACTGCTGCTGGCTACGCGTTAATTCACTGCCTATTGCCCCCCCCCTATGCTGCCAATTGCCATGCAACCTCTAAAAAATACAGTTAATAAGACACTAATCCTACACTCCTAATCACGAGTTTCTAAAATGAGCCAATTGTTCTATTTACATGTTTTTAAAAAGTGCAAACTATTCCATTTACATGTTTTTTGAAAAGTGCAAAATATTCTATTTACATATTTTTCGAAAAATTCACAAGGTTCTATTTACATGTTTGTATGAACATGTTATTTTAGATGTTTCTATAGATAGTATATTTTGTTTGAAACTACAAATGGATAGGAGTCATTTTGGTTCTTCACAGAATCACAGACGATATAGTGGGCTGTGGTACGATATAATAGCCATTGCGCACTGAGCCCCTAACGAGGTGACTTTCGTAGGTTACATAGCTAGGTAAACCACTCCGCACTAATAACGCTTGTAGGTAACTTACGTAGAAGCGACGACACGGACTAGCTCACCTAACTTAAAAAGCTGTGCCGTGATTGGTCAAACCCATTCGCGGTTTCAGTTTTTCTCTGAGCCAATGAGCAACGCAGCCCAAGGATAAAAACATCCTTGATTTTAGGGAGGGAAAAAATGAAATGTGTGGTGACGGCAGGACCTTTAGGTAGGTAGCACCCGCACTGCACAAACTACCTACGTACGTAAGTATTTAGGTCTCGCCTAACGCAATTTACGGAGGTAAAAAGTTAGGGTAAACCACGCCTACTTAGGCTTAGGAGAAGCTCTCCGCACTGCACCTAGCTAGGTTTTTTACAAAAGTCACCTCCGTAGGTGCACAGTGCGCAATGGCTAAAAGAATGGAAATTGTGAGACATAAAATACGTGTATAGCCGTATATACTACGAATTCGAATGATGACGATGATACTATGCTATACAATGATTTTCTAGAAAACGATTTTTCTTCAGTTTGAAACGTTCTAGCGTTTTCTGTACGTTGTATGTTGTATTGACTATAAACATGTTAAGAAATTATGATCCTAATAACGTCTATACTTATGCAAAACTTTCACTGCCTACAATAGATTAAATTTTAAATTGTCATTCATTTGATCTGCAGTTTTCATCCTTTCCTTACTTTGCTGTTCACTTGCTGCCTGGAAGGAATGTATTTTTAGTCAGTTGTTCGTCCGAACGTGTGCATTTGCAAACTATATTGGAAAAGGTAATTAGAAAGAATTATCTAAATTTAAGATTCCCCAGTCCCCCAGTCCCCCAATCCTTAAAACTCTGTATTGCTAATCGCTTAAAAGTTACTAACTAGCAATTACTTTTATAATCTTATTAATGTGATCATTCGTATTATCGTCTATAGATAAAGTTTTTTATTGCAAGTTTTTACAAATTCTTAAATTTGATTCCGTTAATATGTTCGACGTCGACCTTTATATGTTTCCAATACTGTGACCTCGTAGCTTCAGTTTTTTAATGATTCCTACCTATCTACATAATTTACAGGAATTTTGAAACTTTTGCAATACTAGACCAATTTCATCGAGCAATATATCATTCAAAAGGTAATCACGAGTAGAATTTAAATAACAGAATGCGCCTCTATTATAACTAAACGTTTCCAAGACAACGCTCTTTTAATTTTTCAATTTGACCTAAAACGTGTTGTATGGGTCACAATCTAAAAACAGCAGAAGAGCTTTCCAATGATATATCACTCGCTCAAATCCGTTAAATTTTTTAAATTTGCAATTATCTTTTTTTGAAACCATTTAAGTACTAATAACGATCGAGCTTGCACACCATGTTCACTATCTTTGCCTAACTATTACCATTCCAATGATATATCAAGTTAGTGAAACTGCATTGAGTGACCGGTCGAAATCTTGAGTTAAAACACGATGTTAACAAATTTAGCGAGAAATTAAAATCTTGTAATTTATAATTTGTGATTCTATCCATAGCTGGACATTTGATTTGCACTGGCACTCCACGCGTACGAGTGCAGGTCAAATCTTGTGCACTCTAACTCCACTCGCTTGAGTGCATCCAAAATATTTTGCACTCGAACTCCACTCAAGCTAATGACTCGTTATGAGTGCAATATTTTCTGCACTCCACTCTTTGAGTGCAACTCTTTTGAGACATTCACATACAAAAATACATCCTTGGTGTGGCGCGAAGTTTAAAAATCGCTGCACTCTGAGTGCATTCAGGGTGCACTCCGCTCCGCTCCCTTGAGTGCAATTTAAATTCCTTGCACTCGCACTCCGCTCACAGAGTGGAGCGGAGCGGAGTGCAGTTTTAGAGCGGAGTGCTGCACTCCACTCGCTGAGTGCTGCACTCCACTCGCTGGGTGCGCCCAAGCTGATTCTATCACATAAATTGTCTACCCAAACCACTTACTAACATTATTTATGGACGAAGCAGTCACCTTCACGTTACAATTATTATTTTATTGTATTTTTGAGTTTAGTGCCATTATTTATTGTCCAATGTGTGTACCCAGAAGTGCTTTTACTACCACTATTGGTAGATGAAAGATGCAGTGTGAGTTTATTTCATCATTTTATTTCACTGCATCTCAGAAACAGAATAGAATGATGAAATAAACTTACACTGCATCTTTTACCACACTCATTTTGACCACGCGGTTAACTGCACACCAAACAGCTACAGCAAACAAATACACAGATTCAATCATCATCCTCATCATCCTCATCATCCTCATCATCATCCTCATCATCATCATCATCTTCATCTATTTCTAATTGAATGACAGGTAATCCATACGTATTTATATTTCCCCCAATTCAAAACATATACTCATCATGTCACATATTTTATATTTTTTGATTCATAATAATTCGTACATTATCGGCAACAAAACATTTTATTGTGTAGTAAGCTTTCCTTTTATTATTATTATTCTCACAGTTTCATTGCATTAGTCAGCTAAACATGTTATTTCATCCAAAATTATAAATAGTACTGTAAATTCACCTTTAATTTCTGTTTTGTTGGTTTCGATTCAGTTACTATAACTCGTGTATCGATCTCTTTCAATTACATATCTACTTAAGAAGAAACGAGTTAACGATCTATCTCCACAATACCTGGAAATTCATTCAAAACTGTGAACGTAAGTTGAGTTAAATGAATGTTAGTATTACGTCCAACAAAAGTTTCATTACAACTTTATAATTAGCATACATATATATATATAAAAATCGCATAATCTAATTCTAATCTAAATACAATTCACTCTATTCAAAGACTATTAATACTGCCACTAAAAATGACGCTTTAATATGTTAACTACATTACAACTCAAAAGTATATTGTGACTTCGACAGAAAAGATCATCATACACTATCACATTAACTCTACTTTTTTTAAGAATTTTTAAAACTACAAATAACTTACAATTTTTTCTTTTGTCTTGCAGAGCGTTTTGCTGGAATTGAAGGTTGTCAGTTGTAGCAAAACACCCAAGCTAATCAAAATTTGTGAGTGGTTCTTGAAGTTTACATACATAACTTTCAATCTAAACATTTTGTTCTTTTTCGCTTTGTCCATCATTAATCCGAACTCCCGCGACTTTCTTTGATCAGTTATTTAACACTTCGTAGAACCAACTGATTGGATGACGGAAACCTGGACCTCTACTGTCATTTTGAAACTCACAAGAGCGTTTATAATACTTGCGTCGTCTACATTTCAAGCCTGGTGACTGTACTCCTACACTGCTCCCACTCAATATAAACCACAAGTTGGAAATTTGCTGTGGGTGTATTTTCATTGGTCAATTTACTACTAAAGTTATTGAGTGATACATACATCAATAGGTAATGCCTTTGTTTTTACTTTTTAATGTAAGATAATACAAACATGCGTTATAAATTCACGTCCAATATTGTGGTTGCCGGACAAAGTCTCCCTGCATGTACGTTGTCTCCCCACACATTTTTCCCCCAATCGTTGTCCTCCCGGTCAGTTTCCCCCCGGACACTTCTTCCCGATTAGTAACAGCTGACATTTCCCCCTAACCCGATTTTCAGAGTCGACTGGAGGCATTAGGCCAGTCGCATTGAGGGGTAGAGGAAAGTCACAGCTGAAGCCACTTTCACTTTCCGAATCGGAATTCAGCATTGTATTTCATGTTTTTGGCTTCTTTCTCGGAGCAACTGGTTTAATATTTGCTATAGAAATCCTCATTCAACACAGAACTGACATATGTTTGTATTGTATTTGAATACAAGTATAGGCTAGGTAACTAGGTACGAGTTTTAGTGACACCAGTGGACAGGGTGAGAATGGTACTGCTTACGAGGGGCTTACTATTACTAAACTTATAGGTACCAGTAGAATTTTTTCTAAAACCGTTTTTTTTAAATAAATATTTTTATAGAATGGAACTACCACCAACTGCCCTGCCCCTCTTGAAATTCTCACCTCTACCTCCTCAAACTTCTCGAAACGCTGGTCAGTCGCCGTCCCCAGTTGGCTTAAAATATGAGCTTCTCACTCACAACTTCATCTCCGTCCTGAAGCAAGTTGGTGACTGCCCCTTTGCAGTCATCTGCATGAGTGGAAACTCCCGCATTGGAAAATCCTTTACTCTCAACTATTTCATTCGACATTTGTCAGGAAATCAAGACCAGGAAGGGAACTCTACTAGCGAATTTAAATGGCGAAAAGGAACAGAGCGAGAAACTATAGGGATCAATCTCTGGTCTCACCCATTTTTTACAACTTACAAACGCCGGCAAATTGCCATACTTCTTATGGACGCCCAGGGCCTTTTCGACCCCTACACCACCCTTCAACAGAACAGTATTATTTTCGCACTCTGCAGCCTCTTCTCCTCTGTGGGGATTTTCAACCTGCTTAAGAAACTTCAAGCAGACACGCTTCAAAATGTAAATTTTTTCACTCAGTACTCTCGTGCTATTGGTCACAAACGAAGGACCCAAGGACATCTAGACGACGACTCAGAAGGGTTCCAAAGGCTCGTCATTATGGTTCGGGATTTCGACGATGATGACGAGTACGGCTACGGCTATCACGACCATGTCAAAGCTCCACTTAATAGCCAAGGAACGTGCAAGAATTATTTCCAGGACACCCTTCTAATTGGAAACAATGCAAATATCCCGTATGAATATAAAGCTGTGGTAAATGGGATTCTTGGCAATTACGAAAGCATTGGAATTATCCTTCATCCCGACCCAGGGAGGAAATTTCGTCAAAATCCAGTTGACAACACCCCCAAAGAAGAGTATACGACCAGGACAAAGGACTTTGTGAAACTCATCTTATCTGATAAGTACTTGATACCCAAGAAAATTGAGGGGGTCGAAATCAGCGGGGTGCAATTTATCCCCTACGTGGAACACTTAGGGGTCATCTGCAAGAATTCAGTGGACACATTTCCTCCCGCTCAAACAATTGCCGAGTCTGCTTCTATAATGTCCTTCAATCTCGCCTCCACAAGTGCCTACCACAAATTTTTGGAGACTGTCAGCAGTTTCATGTCGGCTCACCCAAATGCTACAGATACAGCACTCCAGGGCGCTTACGAAAAGTCAATTCAGGCAGCCCTTGGTGCTTTTCACAAAATTAAAACAATCGGAGGAAAGGAGAAAGAAACTGAGGTTAAAGAGAAACTACTCAAAAAATGCAAGGGCAAATTTGACAGTTTAAAAGAGAGCTACTGTTTAAAGCGGGATCTGGAGCAGGTTAAACAAGAATCTATTCGCCAGACTGAGCTCCACAAGAAAACAGAAGCGGATCTGAAAAGTCAGAAGCAAAAGTTGGAGGAACAGGATAAAGAGTCTAAAGCAGCTATTTATCGACTGACCTGTGAAACAGCTGTTTTAAATTTGGAGAAGCACTTAAATGCGTTCCAAATGAAGAATCTGGAGAAACAGCTGGAGGATGGGAAGAGGATGCAGACGCAGACTATTAACAAATTGGGTGATGTAGTCAACACTTTAACAGAGAAGCTTGATAGGAGTGAAAGGGTAATGAGCAAAAGAAAGCAAAAATTTTAATTACTTAATAATATTATTTTATTGCAGTTCAAGTTTAATTTTAGTCTATAATAATATACTCATGACTGCAATTCAACTTTTATCAATCTTGGAGTCTGTAAATATAATTTTTGCGGCATAATACTTACAAGGAAAAGGTTTCACATGGTACTCGCCAATTTTAAAAAGCCATGCCTACAAAAATTAAGTTACTTTTAAATAGTGGAGATCCAAAGTAACTCGATTGCATTTGCGTTATTTGGTCACAGTAGCCCGCCAAAGTTTTAAAAATTCAAATTTTAATACTTTGCCGCCCTGTAGCTTCTACAGTTTTTATCCGATTTTGAAAAAATTTAATTTTTCCTAATGTTTAACTCTTTTCTAAAAAGTCATTTTAGGATTTTTCAAAATTCATAAAAGCACAAACCGATAGTAGGTACGAATTTTCTATTCGAAAATACTGGGAAAATGAGGATATTTGCAATTTCACGCACGATTTGGAAGTTAATTATTTAATGTATGTATTATTAATAATTATAGTAGGCATTTTACATACTGCGTGTGTTACAAAACAAATTAAGTCATTTTTGATTTAATTTTCACAATCTTGATGATTTTTAATTTGGGTTATTTATGTAGTTGAGAGGTGTACTTTTTTTGAGCGGGGTTACAATCGTGAACGGAAATAAACCGGACAATTCCATCAAAGAAGTTAACGGGTTAAATACGAATATGAATCATGGCTTTGGGGGTGAGAATGTCTATCTCGTGCCTAAACGGACGGCAGACCCAAGTAAAGGCCACACACAGCTCAAGATGAGATTTGAAGAGACCAAAGATCCATATTCAGAAGACTTGGCTGAGGGTGCAGTAGGATTGTATCGCTACTTGAATTTGACTCGGGTACATAATTCCAATGATTTGATTACAGAAGTCGGTCTTTGGCGAACGACAAATTCAAACTCATTGCCGTCGAACCGCGGTTGGAAAGGTTGGACTCAGAACATTAATCACGGTCGTGGAGGGGACTATTTGTACGTTTGCTGGAAAACTACATCTATTGCCTAATTCACTCCTCCATCAATATTTTGCTTTTTGTTTAAAGTCACCCCATATAAATAAATATTGTTACAAGCATTTCCGTTACGGCATTATATTGCTTTAATATAAATTGGAAATTGTAATTGTCTCTAAAGAATCAAAATGAGTCATTTCCATTGCCACAGCTAAAAATAGACAATAAAAAAATCAAAATATGATAATATGATTCTTAAAGAAGGCAAGTAAAATATTGTGTACTTAAGACAAGAAAATAAAAAATAATTGTTATTGAAAGGGATAATATTATAACAGTTTAATGAAATAGACGATATCTTTATTTGATTTACATAGAAGCTATGTATCGATAAAATTTCTTACATTCTAATGTATGTTATTCATGAAATGTATATGTGCATTATAAGACAATCACGTAGGGTGAGAGCGCCTAATTGTGGCCGGGTTCATAAAAGTGCAAAACCTCATGATTAGAATTTTTGGCTGATTCTTGCTTAGTGAGTGTAAAAATAATCGTGAATGCAAATCATAGTGTTTTGAAGATACAATAAGGTATGTTAAAAAAGTCAGGATTATTGAAAATTCTCTAAAGTGCCCTAATTGTGGCCGGGTGAGTCCTAATTGTGGCCATCCTTAATTCATGTGTTTCATTATAATTTAAGCACCCATTATGTTGATGGAGTAGTAGCTAATCATTTTCAAAGAAAACTGCACAACTTGCATCCATGGGCAGCAACAGCAACCAGCATATCTGCATCTGCAAGCTGTCGATCATATGGAGATTCGTGCAAAATTCTCAGCTATCATGTTTACATCCGTCTAACGTTCTAGCTAGCACGCACGCTATAAGTTTGATTGTTTAATGCTTCAAAATTACCAGTTTCCTTCCTTCACAATCCTTGATTCGGTAAATTTCATTATTTGCATTATGGGTAGGTCGAGGAATCTCTCCATTTGCTACAATAATGCTAAACGCAACTTAGGACCATTGAGCCCATCGAAAACATCTCAAATCACCAGGAATCGCTCTCGAACAATGCAAATTTTATTGAAATCATTTTTGGTTTCTTTTTAATCCTAATCTTGATCTTCGATGGAAGAAACCGTGTGATTTAATAAGTTTAGGCCCGGCCACATTTAGGCATCTGCAGTGGCCACAATTACAGCACTTTGGTAAAAAATGGGGGATTTCAATTCCGCAACTTTTTCTGCTATCTCAAAAAATAAAATTTCAAACTAATGGCGTAGATTACTAGCTTATATTAGTTGCTCGTTACTTATGAAAAGTTGCAACTGAAAAGCTTCTGCCGTAGATTCGAATTAAATTTGAACTAGGCTACTCTAAATATGAGAAATCAGAAAGTCGGGGGGACCACTTTTGTCAATTTTGTTTAGCAATACTGATTTGATTTTGGCGCCTTAAATTTGAATGTAGCTAGTACACACCAGTATCTCTCTATGACTTGAGATGGATTTTCTATGTTGTTACATGCGCGTCAAATATAGCGGGTGGCCACAATTAGGGCATGGCCACCATTAGGCACTCTCACCCTAATTAAAATGTATTCTTAAAGTCAGCAAAAAAAACAAAATGCAAGTGCTGCAGATTAAATATATTCAACATATCGATTGTGAAACAATGTACGCATTGGACAGGAACATACCAATATCCATATCGCCATACGAACCTAAATATTTAGAAAACCACTTCATATATCGTCTGTAAAGAACCAAAATGACCCATATGCATTTTTCATTAAAAGCGATACACTGCTATCTACAAGAAATATGCAAATATGTCTAGAGAGCATTCAAATAGAAAATTTTATACTTTTTCGAAAACGTGGAATTATAAGATTTTGCACCTTTTCGAAAACATGGAAATAGGATATTTTACGTTTTTAAAAAAACTTAAATTAACATTTTACGCATGTTTCTCATTCTGGTTTTATGACATATTACACGTTTTAAAAAAGTGTAAAATGTTCTAATTACACTTTTTAAAAAGTGTAAACTGTTCTAACCACATGATTTTGAAAAGTTTTATATGTTCTATTTACCTACCTTAAGGATTTACAATTTACACGATATTAGTAAATTGTTTGTAGATAGTACATTTCGTACTTAGTTAAAAATGGATATGAATCATTTTGATTCTTCACAGGCAATATGTCATTTTACAACTATGAAATTACGGAAGTAATTGCAATAACTGAGCGGATGTTTATATAAATTCAGCACTATAGTTAAAAAATTATTAAATTCCATACTAAATATTGAGCGAACATTCTGCTGTCTTTTACTAGTACATAATTTCATTAATCAGTTCATATTCCAATTTCGTATATCTGAATCTTAAACTCCTTACTTAGGTAGGTACATAGCTACGTTGGTGATAACAGTTGGGTGGAAGTGTGGCGGGTTTCTCCGCTCCTTTAAAGCAATAATTAATATCATAATCAAGTAAAAGTGAACGTAGGTATAGGTACGCGACAGTACATTCTTGCATATTGACCTCTATCAGCCCCCTTAAAAGAAACCCAGGTTCATTACCAGCACCAGCAACACAAATAATGGTTAGGGTCACCACTCGTTGTTTCTCGAGCAAAACAGTGATCATCATCGGACTGTGGTTCCTGTTGGCAGCTCAATGCTACTTTGAAAGTTGGTGTTTTATGTCAACTCACAATATTTTAAATATTTTGACTTTTTTCCTTCCATTTCTGACACAACGCATGGTTGTATCACATATTATCAGGGCCAGACGAGGGAATTCGGTTTAGGCAGTAATTTGTTGTCATAAAAAGGTCATTTTGATTTTATTGATGCTTTTCTTTGGTAAAACAAAATGTTGTATTTACATATTTTACAAAGTTCTCAAGCATCAAGCAAAAAGTTCTTTTTACTTGATTCTGAAAAGTGCAAAATGTTCTATTTAAATGTTTTGAGAAAAGTGGAAAATGTTTTATTTCCATGTTTTTGAAATGTACAAAATAATTTATTTTGCATGTTTTTGATAAGTCAGAATATCTATTTACCATATATTTGATAACTGCAAATTGTTCCATTTACATGTTTTTTGAAAATCCAAGCAGGGTGGGCTTCCTGCGCTGGCCACCTTATCCGGCCCTGCATATTATTATACTGTTAGGTAGATATACTATGAAGAGTTATTTGGTAAAACGTAAAACGGGATAAGTACATCGAAAACGAAATTTTGATTTTTTGGAAAACTTAGTTAGGTTGAACTATCGCCTTTACCATTCAGTACAGTATTAGTGTATCAAGTAGAGTAGTTTACAAAAACTCAAAAATAATATCATTCTTGAAGAAAATGGGGGTTTAGAAAAGGCCGCCCCATTTGAATAAAAACCTGTCCATCCTCTAAAACCAGATTTAACTGGTTAAGAAACATTAGCCAGTAAAACCCGTTTTGCCCAAAAAACGAAAATTTTGGAGAGCCGTTTTAACCGATTAAAACCACTTACAAGAGAATGACGCAACATGCAACACCCAGATTTCACAAAGACCCATTTCAACGAATCGGGCTACTTTTCAATAGCACAAATCCAAATTAACTCGAGTGAATTTTGTGTTGTTTGGTCACAGCGGCCCGCCAAAGTTTGAAAAAATTCAAATTTTAAAACTTTGCCGCCCTATAAATTCTACAGTTCTCATTCGATTTTAATAAAATTTGATTTTTTGCGATGCTCAGTCTTCATTCTTTATGAAAATTTCGAGTTTTTGAAAAATTCCAATTTTTTTATTTGTTTGAAAAAAAGGGTTCACAAATTGGGCCTCAAAAATATACATTTTTTGTAATTTTTGTAGCAAAATTACAAATTTTCGAATTTTTCGAAATCTTGAAATTTCTATATAAAATACAGGCTGAAGATCGCAAAAAATTAAATTTCATCAAAATCGGATGAGAACTGTAGAATTTATAGGGCGGTTAAGTTTTAAAATTTGAATTTTTTAAAACTTTGGCGGGCCGCTGTAACCAAACAACGCAAAATACACTCGAGTTAGTTTGGACCTGTGCTATTGAAAAGTAGCCTGATTTTTTTATATGGGTCTCTGTGAAATCTGGGTGTTGCATGTCGCGTTATTCCCTTGTTCGTAAAAGTCTGTAAAACCACCATCGGACACTGAGAAAAAAATGCACTTATCCCATTTTACCATGGAGATGCAGATTGATATATAGTGATTCGCATGTAAAGCTCTATGATTTTATAATGCAATAATTTTTTTTTCCAGAAGGAGAATCAAATGACCTCAAGTTCGAGCCCAACGGTCATATTGACGGCGACATCAAATCCATTGACGTTGTTGTCTGTAATGAAGGAACTCCATATATGTACGTCATCAGCAAAGATGAACACGGTCAGGACATTGCACAAATATATTTTTTGGGTGATTCTAATGGAACTCAATATACATCTTCTGCACTTTTGCGTAAGTTTTGTTTTTCGTTCAACTTATAAGGCGCGATGACCTACAAGAGTATAGTAGTAAAAGTAGGGTGCGGGTTCAAATTGTGAGGTAGAAATATAATATCGTGAGTGAAGAACCAAAATAACCCATGTCCATTTTAAAAAACTAAATATAAAAAGCACTATCTACAAAACAAAATCTACTAAGACCATCAAAGAATGCAATTAGGGCAGTTTTGCACTTTCTTAGAAACACGTAAATAGAACATTTTGCACTTTTCAAAAACATGTAAATAGAACATTTTGCACTTTTCTAAAACATGTAAATAGAAAATGTTACACTTTTCAAAAACATGTATATAGAAAATTTTGCACTTTTCAAAAACATGTAAATAGAATATTTTGCAATTTTCAAAAAAATGTAAAAGGAATAGTTTGAACTTTTGAAAACAATGTTATTGAAACATTTTGTACTCTTTCAAAAACTCTTAACTAACATTTTTCGCATCTATGTATCTCATTCATTTAGTCTTTTTTTCACATAGCTCATTTTAATTCTAGCCTAAAATGGATATAAGTCATTTAGATTCTTCACTGACGATATGATAAACAATAAAGATAACATTGGACTCACCAAAGAGTTGACGATTTTATTAGTATAGATTTATTTTTTGATTTTTTATATACAGGAAGAACAAAGCGCCATGCTGACATTGGTAGAACGGCCTTAATTAGCCGTAAGGCAAATCAATGTTTCATCTCTTCAACGTTGAACAGTTTAGATGGCAAACTTCCAAAGCCGCCCTCTTTCATTCCTTTCCACTCCACTGGGACTGACTACTCTTTGTCACTACCTCGGCAAAGTGTGGCCTTTATGGCTCTCATTCATAAGAAGGCAGATCCAAAAACTGGGAAACCTCCAGAGTACAAGATCCGTCGATTCATCTATGCTGACAAATTCCATGAAGTAATAGCCTTCCAAATTATTATTGGGAGGGATGAGGATGATGTTAGATATTGCTTTTGTTGGGCTATGGAAAATGATTATTATAAAGAGGCGAGCATAGCTTGCTTCCCACCAACAGAGGATTCAATTCCAGGAAAAGTCGCTCTCCATCCGTTTCAAATAATACCACTTCTGAGTAATCCACTTGTAAGTGAACATTTTTAACTGTTTCTCTAGATACCCTTGGCCCTAACAAAGAGCGTAAGAGCAATGTTTGCCACACGAATAACTCGTCCCCCTGGGGCGAAAATAAAAACCGCTTTTAAGGAACCTTAAGGCACATTTTTTAGGTTCCCGTGCGGGTGCGATTTATTTGTGTGGCGCACTCTGCTGTTACGGACTTTGTTTTGACCACTGCTATATAAAAATATGTAAATAAAGCATTTTGACTTTTCAAAAACATCCAATTTATTTTTTTGTGCACATTTCAAAAACATGCAGCTATAATTGTTTTTGCACATTTCAAAAACATGCAAATACATTTTTTCGCAAATTTCAAAAACATGCAACTAATTGTTTTCGCACATTTTAAAAACATGTGAATACATTTTTTCGCAAATTTCAAAAACATGCAACTATTTTTATTTTCACATTTCAAAAACATACAAATAATTTTTTTCGCACATTACAAAAGCATGCAAAATAAAACAAAACATTTAACACTTTTCAAAAAACTGTTAAATAGAACATTTTGCACTTTTTAGAGTCAAATAAACAGAACAATTTAAACTTCTCCAAAACGTAAATACAACATTTTTGTTTACCTAAGAAAACCTCCAATAAATTCAAAGTAGTGGTTTTTGTCTGAAAGCAAATTGCTACCTAAAAGCAATTCCTTCGTCAGGCCCTGAGGTTCTGAAATGTTGGAATTTAATATTAGTACAGGAAATACAAAAATTAAATTAGAACTGTATTTTGTGCATATTTTACAGTTGGGTGCATTAGAGTTAGAGGGGACGAACAACAGAACTGTGCTCGTATTTGCCCAATCTACAGACGCTGAATGTCTTTACCCAACCTACTCTAGTAACGAAAAAGATAATAAAAAAGATGATGATGAAGATGTCAATAGCGAAGATGCTGCAGGTGAAGATGATAATGAGGGTGATGCTGAAAACTTAACTGAGGATGTCCCACCCCCACCTCCACCTCAATGTCCAGGAAACGTGCTCTTCATATGGGAATATAAATATAACAACGGAGAAAATGAATTATTCCTTTTCAAACAAGCGCTCACTTTGCAAGGAATACGAAGCCTTGATACAGTCGTAACGAAGGACAATGAGGGATTTTTAGTTGTTGTAGCTGATTCCAAGTCCAAGAAAGTCAAATATGACTCGTACGAAAAACCAGGAGAACTTTATGGAGAGAAGGTGAAGGCCACTCCTCCTCCTCCTACTGCAGTCTATATTTTCAAGTAATGTTTAAGTATTTTTATGCAATCGTTATTACATAACATTGTTTTGCATATAATTTCGTATGTGCTGTATAGTTCAATCAAAATAATCCATATTTGAATTAAGCTGAGGAAAATGAAAAACATTGTATTTCTGTGTTTTTAAAAATAGTGGAAATATCAATGTGTTTAACGAAGGTTTTGACAAGTATGTATAGAATACTCTATTTACGTCTTTTTTGAAAATTTTTAAAATGTTCTATTTATGTACCTACTTGGTTTTTAAAAGATGTGAAATACTTTAAACTATAATAATTTTTTTATAAACATATGGAAAATGTTCTGTTTTCATGTTTTTTAAAATGGTTTTATCTCTGTCTTTTTTGAAAAGTGCAAAATACTCCATTTAAATGTTTTTAAAAGGTGTGAAATGTCTTATTTACATATTTTTAAAAGTTGGAAACAATCCGATTTACATGTTATTCGAAAGTTCAAAATATGTTATTTCCAAGCTTTTTAAAAGTTTGAAATATTCTATTTCGACGTTTTCTAAAAGTGTGCAATATTCGATTTCGACGTTTTCTAAAAGTGTGAAATATTCTATTTCGACGATTTCTAAAAGTGTGAAATATTCTATTTCGACGTTTTCTAAAAGTGTGAAATATTCTATTTCGACGTTTTCTAAAAGTGTGAAATATTTTCGACGTTTTTTCAAAGTGCAGAATATTCTATTTACAAATTTTTTAAAAGTGTGAAATATTTTATTTACATATTTTCAAAAGCGCGAAATACTCCATTTTCAAATATTTTTTGAAAGTGTAAAATAATTATTTGCAAGTTTCATCTACGACCGACGAGTTATTGTTTGTCTTTGTCAGTATGCTTACGTGTTCTCAATACTTTTACATACTTAAAGGTACCACGTGAACAAATGCAAATTCGTACCCTTTGAGAAACTGGAGATTCCAAACGTTATTCAAGCATCATTTCAACGTCTTATGCCCAGTTTGGAAATTTTATTATACATCGTGACGACTGCGTCTGAGTCCGGAAATGACGATGACGAGACTAGTGGAAACATACGTATCTACAAGTTAATGCTAACGGTAAGTATCTACCTACATGAAATCAAATTAATGATGTAAGTATCATAACTTTTAGGGAATTTAGGGAATTAAATGTTGGTTTTTCAGTTATTTATTTATAAATAAAAAAATAGGCATCTTTAATGTCGTTATCATAATAAATCTGTTACTCACAGAATTCAAAAAAAAATTGTAAGCTTATGCTTTCAAATTTAAAAAAAAAATATTTTGCGCAGCCGGAAAAGTTAGTGTTTGAAACGAGCGTGTCCTTTGAAGACGTACGTCGATTGAACTTTGCTTCCTTCCCTCATAGAGATACTTGGTGTAATCAAGTCCTCTTGACTCATGGTGACGGGGCCGCCGTTTGGAATATTAAGACCGGTAATTAAGTCAAAATGCATAACAAATATTATTTTAATTTTATCGAGTATTCAGAAAAACAGAATATAGAAACCATTTATTTTTGTACTTTAAAAAAAATCAAATTTTTATAGATGACAGTGAATGTGATGGTGAAACTGAAACTAAACCTGAAGTTGAAGCTGAAACTGACATTGAATCTCCACCTGGACCTGGAAATGAAACTGAATCTCAGCCAGCTAATAATTCCGTAGTAGTGGTCCCTACTTTTACCATGCTCGTCCCAGCATTTGGCCCTGGGAATACTGTGCCGCTGGATATTTAGTAATTTAGTAAAACTTTATTATAATGATTTCTCAAGGGCTGCTGGTGTATAGATTTAGACGGTACCGGTTTAAAGGAAATCCGTCAAATTTCATATCTCTATGATGACAAACAAGTAAATTACAACTGTTGTTTGTAGTAAAATAATAAAATTATTTATCGTTATATTATATTGAATTGTCATTTAATTATGTACGAATCATGTAAAAAGTAACGAATTAACATGTATACAAGATGTAACCAAAAAGTTAGTTAAAGTTAACCCTTTAGTTTTTGTCTAAATATTCCGTAGTAACGATGCAACGGTTTAAAGCAGTACTATATAGCAAAATACAGTTAATTATTAATGCAATTTGTTAGTTTAAACAAGCAATGGAAGGTTACTGCAATTATATGAATTTTTGAGCTCCGAGTTATGTAAATTTGATTCTTAAATTATGTGCAGTTATGTAGTTTTGAAGGTTGTATTATATTTAATTTGTATTTACTTTTAATTCCCTAATATTATGTGCACAAATTTATTTCCAAACTTTATTTCGATTTTTTTGATATAATTCAAAATTCTTCAGGCGATCAGACTAGTAACTACACGTTAATTAGATTTAAATAGTAATCATTAAAGTTCGAATGGAATTTTATTTATGTGCCTAGGGCCGGACGAAGGAATTACTTTAAGGCAATAATTCGTTTCCATACAAAAACCAACATTTCGATTTTATTGCTGGTGTTCTTGAGTAAAGCAAAATGCTGTATTAACATAATATTTAAGAAAAGTTTAAAATATGTTCTTTTTACTTGGTTCAGAAAAGTGCAAAATGTTCTATTTACATGTTTTATGAAAAGTGAAAAATATTTTATTTGCATGGTTTTTGAGATGTACAAAAGGTTTTATTTGCATGTTTTTTAAAAATCAAAATATTTTTATTTACACCTACATATTTTTGAAAAGTGCAAAATGTTCCATTTACATGTTTTTTTAAAGCAGCAGCTCCGCTGGCCGCATTATCCGGCCGTGTATATGTACGTTTATTAAGTGACCGCGGTACCGATCGAATTTTTCATTTTACGATTTGGAGGGAAATTCAAAACATATATGTTTTATAGGGATGGTCCTTAGGTGATGTCACACAAATTATCACACAAATTAACAAACAAATTATCACACAAATTATAACGGAAATTATTCTACAAATTATGAAACAAATTATCACACAAATTATCACACAAATTTATTATCACACTAATTATTACATTCATTACCACACAAATTATCAAAATTTTAGGACTGCACCATGTCATCACATCACTAACATAGCAAATACATAGCTTTCTTTAACATGGCACATGTGAACTCGAGCAATACCCACTACCCGCTGCTTCATATGGGAAGACCATTCACCACAATGCTTTCTCCTTAAAGTTACAAATAGAGAAAATATTATGGTTATTAGTGTTTATTACTACAGTATAGTACAGAGAGCATAAATATTCTTCCAGCTCCAGCTCCATAGCCTTGGGAACACCATACAACGTCTGTCACTTGAGTGTACAAATTACTGCTCTCTGCGGTCTGGTACTTTGCGTCTTGATCTTGCAGTGTAACTAGAAAGTCAAAACTAGGTAATTATATAAAGATACTTCCATCCAGTCAACTTCATATCTCATATGGCACTGTATTTTATTTTACACGACTTTGATTTTTGACAAAATCTTAGCAGTACACGGTTCCTGTTCGGAGGGTAAATTATTTCATTTTTCAATAAACGATAATTATTTACAGGTACAGATACACTTTTCGGTATGTGTCCAATGTAGCAGGTTTTTTAAAGCGTGTATTTAATTAATGTGTTGTTATTTAAAACTTTTTAGAGTGATGATCATAAGAAATATGAGTTCAAGTTCAACAAAACATCTCAGAACTTCCTCTCCTGAAACATCGGATACGTCTCCGTCTCCAGAAGAGGCTAACTTCATCGCTTCTCTTGACGACCTTGAACCATCACCATTCGAAACAAAATACTCCACTAATTGTGACGATGTTTTTTATATTGGTCGGAGTGTTTTCACAGACGATGTAAGTGATCTTCTTTTGTAATTGAATATATTGTCTGTGATGAACCGAAATGACCCATAGCCCCATCCATTGCTCGCTAAAAACAATATCAACTATCTACAAAAATATTCAAATATGTCTTGAGAGCATTTAAATAGAACATTTTACGCTTTTCAAAAACATGTAAACTAAACATTTTACACATTTCAAAAATACGTAAATAAAACATTTTTCACCTTTTCAAAAACATGTAATTAGAACATTTTGCACCTTTTTAAAAACATGAAAGTAGAACATTTTACACTTTTCAAAAACATGGAATTAGAAAACTTTACACTGTTCAAACACATGTAGAATTAGAACATTTTACACTTTTCAAAAACATCGAATTAGAAGATTTTGCACCTTTTCAAAAACATGAAAATAGAACATTTTACACTTTTAAAAAACATGGAATTAGAACATTTTACGTATATCAAAAACTCCTAATTAACATTGTACGCATGCTTATCATTTTGGTTTTATGACATGGCTCGTTTTGATTGTAGCTAAAGTTGTATATGGGTCATTTTGGGTCTTCACAGACAATATATTGTAATAGAAAATAGAACAAAATCAAGCATATTAAAGGAAATTCAAGATTCAAAATAGAATTTTTGCTACATAAACTACAACTTTGAACTTTACACTTCACAACTATATTGAACTGTCCAAATAATCTAACAAATTATTTCATTTTTCCACGAACGATGCACATCAGATCCTGCCTGTGATACTAGACAACTTGCAAATTCTCAGCCCCAAAGATTTGCTCCACTACCGCCTTGTGAATCGATGCTGGCGAGATGCGGCTACTTGGGTCCTTCTTAAACGAAATGCGTGCGAAATCGCTCTCAAAATCGGTTTAGTTGCATTTAATTCCAACACACTCAACGTCTGGAACGTGCACTCTTCAGCAAATATTTATGAAACTGCTCAGCCCATCTTTAAATATTTTAATGCCAGACCACCACATAGCCTCCTTCCAGACCTTATCCGATTAATTTCTACATCTCCCAAATTCCCCTCTAACAGTCTCAAGTTCCTTCCTGGATGTGAGAAGGCCCTCAAAAATCTGACTTCATCCCCAGCAGGTGAAGATCCCGAGCTTCCGTCGGATTCGGATGAGGGCGACAATCTCATGAGATTATTTTCACTCTATGGGAAGAAAATCAAGAAACTCTCCATTTCCACTGGAATCTCTACATCCGCAGTTGAAAATCTGCTTTTTGTTCACTTACCTAATTTAACTTGTTTCGATGTGAGAAACTTTGACGGATTTGCAACAAAATCTCCTTATGTTCGTTTTCCACCATCACCATCACAAGAACCAGAACCCTCCGATTCAAATTCAAATTCAACTCTTCAAGCAACACCAAAACTGAAAATAGAAACAATTTATTGCGGAGCAGCAAAAACCCTCGAAGAAGTCCCTCTGAGTAATAAACTAAAACTTATCCGAAACATCATTAATGCTTCACCAAATCTACGTGCCATTAAATCCGCCAGCCTCGTACTACTCACAATGTTGATCCAAATAAAAAAGGCACATCTTGTTAAGTGTTTCGCTTACAATCCCCCCAAAAGTCAACATGGACAATACGCGGATCTTCTAGCGGACTTTTGTGATCTTGAAGACAGCAGTAGCTTCCAGGACCTCAAGCTAAGTGAATTAACAGTCAAGTTTACTAACTTTATTGGATATTACACAGAGCATGGCAGTGTGATTAAGATACTAAATATGATTTTAAAAGGGAGCAAAGATACCTTGGAATATCTAGAACTCCATGTCAACCCTTTAGATTTCCTTATCAATATTCAAATTCCGTCGATGGGAAAACTTAAATGCTTAAAACTTATCAGGGAAAATGCAACCTTTAGGAACCCACTTAAAAAAGCAAGGAAAGGAGATTGGAATCCGCATCCTGCAAAACGGGCTCGTAATAGTAGTAGTAAAGAAAATGACAGGCATGTGTTTCAATTTGACAACGACCAAAATCCAAACCGAATTCCACCGAATTATTTCCCACAACTAAGTAAAGTAGTCATCGATGTGGGACGGGGGGATGGTGGCTCGATGTCGTTGAACACAAACAACAGGCTTCTAGCATTCTTTGCCTTAGCCTTTGAACACATTGGACCCGACAAGAAAAGTTTTATCGAAGGGGACATGATCCCAACTGTGACCACTTTAGAGTTGATCGCCTTTTCCCCTGATGACGGGAAACTTGGGGCACTCTTCCCAAACTTGTGCAATTTAAAGATTAAATGCGAGCCTCCAACTCCAACGGTACTGTACAACTGGGTCTGGGGAACTTTTCCAAAATTAGAGCGGTTTGAAATGTGTGATTTCATTCCTGGTACCGGTACCGGTACCAGTATGAACCAACAAGAGGTATTCGATAGTTTCTTTACTGGAATCCCTCAAGAGTTTTGCGCCAAGTTTACTAGTCAAACTGCTGATCCTGCTCTAGAGTTTAGCTCTGGACATGTTAATTTCCTACGTACTGCCCCTTACATCGGGAGCTGTAAGAGTAAGTAACTTAATACTTGGTTAATTTCTTTATTTAGTATTATATATTGTAATTTTCATTTAACTATACGTTACAATTTAATATTTGCTAACACAAATTAACATACAGCAAACATATCGTCTGTGAAGAGCCAAAATGACCCATATCCATTTTGTAGCTACAATCAAAATGAACTATGTCATAAAAACAAAATGAGAAACATGCTTAAAATGTTACTTAGGGGTTTTTCAAAATTGTAAAATGTTTTCTTTGCATGTTTTTTAAAAGTGTAAAATGTTCTGTTATTTACATGTTTTTAAAAAGTGCAAAATGTTCTATTTAAATGCTTTCAAGACATGTTTCAATATTTTTGTAGATAGTGGATACTGTTTTTAGCTAAAAAGGGATATGAGTCATATTGGTTTTTCACAGACGATATTTAATAAGGTACATACCTATATACAATAATCGGGTATTTTTGGTTGCAGATTTAAAGGAATTAACTATACATTTTAAAGGAAAAATCTCAAGTGCGTTTCTATCCAAACTGACTGGTTTCCATACATTCCGAGAAATAGTTCACCAGACGAAGATTACATTTTCTTTTGAGGAGCTTAAGGTGAATGAGCAGGGCTGGGAAGGTAAGGTTCTTTCGGAGTGAAAAGCTAAAATTGTTTGTAAAACTTAATTTCACTTTTGTAAACGAAGAGGTGAATTTTTGAAGAATGCACTTTTTTATTGCAATGATGAGAGCTTAACCGATTTTGTTAGTGGTTTTATTTGTTTGAGTAACTTAAAGCAGATATGCAGATAAAATTATGGTGTTATTACAAAACTAGTTTGTAGTTTGTGCATATCGTCTGTGAAGAACCAAAATGAGCCATGTCTATTTTTAGCTGAAAACAATATCAAATATCTACAAAAATATGTAAATATGTCTTGAGAGCATTTTAATACAACATTAAGAACATTTCAAAAATAGGTAAATTAAAAATTTTACACTTTTCGAAAACATTGAATTAGAACATTTTGCACCTTTTCAAAAACATGAAATTAGGACATTTTGCACCTTTTCAAAAACATGAAATTAGAAATTTTTGCACATTTTCAAAAAAATAGAATTAAAGCAATTTCCACCTTTTCAAAAACATGGGATTAGAACATTTAACTTTTTCAAACATGTAAAATTAAAACATTTTGCAATTTTTCAAAAACTAGTAAATTGGACATTTTACATTGTTGAAAATCATGAAAATAGAGCATTTTACTCATTTCAAAAATTCCTAACTAGCATTTTACGCATTTTTCTCATTTTATTTGTATGACATAGCTCATTTTGATTCTAGCTTAAATTGAATGTGGGTCATTTGGGTTCTTCACAGACGATATATTTTAATTTAAGGGCAGTACATAATAAATTATTTTGTCAACTGATTTAATTTCAGACATTCAAAAATTTCTCGAGCCCGTTGCTCCCTACATTGAAATTCGCCAATAGCAAAATATGTGATTATATCTAAGATTGAGCCTTTTTGTTCAGACTTCAAAGTTGTTTTGGAAAAACTAAAGAACTAACTGGAAAAAGAGGGGCAACAAGACTGAATTAGTCCGGAATTAACAAAAAAATGTTCAATTTATATTTAATAATATGTATATAATAAATTTTGTATATTTTAATATATTATCAAAAAAGTAATTATACATAATGTATATTCTATATACCATCTAAACATTTTCAGTAGCATATTGCGGCAGTGCAAGTTATTTGCATTTTTGGTTTCAGTCTTTTACTATTACATTATGATGCCTTTATATTTTTACCATAGTCTATGTTTAACTTATAAGAGTTTATCAATGCCTTATGTGTAAAACTAAAAAACTGTGTATATTTATAAAATTACAGTCAATTATCTACAAATTACTTTCATTAACATACATACAGGGCTTATATCTTGGTATAGCAAAACAATATCAAATTATGGATCGTCAAATTCATGCCACTTTAAACCAGTACACGTAGCATTAGGAAACATTTTCTGTATTGTTTCAGCGTCATTAAACGTCTTCCCAAACCAAACTTTCTTGACGCTCTCCACTGGCTCGACATCATAAAACCGACGAGACAAAGGTAAACTGAATCTGGCGCATGTAAAATTCAAAATTCTAACATTAGGAAATATGTATGAAAATTTCAACCCCTTGGGGAAAAATGGAGGTTCTGGAACATACTCGTGCCACATTACTGACAGCTCAAGCTCCTCAACTTTTTTAAATTGTGGGAAAATTAGTCCCTCAAGAATTGACAGTGGACCCAAAGTGAGCCTCCTTAAAGAATTAAATGACGCATTTAAAAATTCGTTAAGAATGACAGTAGCTCTCAGTTTTAAATTTTCATCGTGCAAAAAATCAATATTCATCAATCGCAATGTTTTTAAATTACAGCAACCTTCCAAATTATCTGCAACAATTTCCAAAATATTAATTGTTTCATTATTAATTACAATGTCAAATGTCTGGAGAAGGTGAAGCCGATTTTTTGGCTGAACAAGCAAATTTAAGTGTACATATTTTCTAAGTTCAACTTCCTGTAAGGAAGGAGATGCTTCTAAAATTGATCGCAAAACAGCCTCAGGAATCTCCTCGTGAACGACTAAAACTTTCAATTTCAATTTGAGCTTTAATCTTTCTTCAGGATCGTGAGTATGGTGAAGAGAGTCTCTGAATTTATATTTCGATTTTCCAAAACCAATTTTGCAATTTAAAATGATATGCTCAAGGTTGGGTGCTTTAGATATGAGGATCTCCTTTAAACTTTGAAAATCTGCAGGGGCGTAGTTCTTATCGTCAAGTTCAAGTTTCTTGATCCTGGGTCCTTTATCCCAAAAGAAACCCATGGCTGCAGGATTAATTGAACTGGGGTCGTTAAATTTAAAAGATGTACAGGGGAAGTCTGGTGAGTTTTTGAAGGGAAAGAATAAAGATCCCAACGGTCGAGTGCGGTATGTTCGACGGTCATTTGGGTCATCAACTAATTTTGCAATATATGTGACTGGTGTCTTCTTTTCCTGGAGTCGGCTTTGACTATCGTCTGGCACAAATGTGATTCTTACGATTTTCTGTAGTTCCTTGGATGCAACATATTTCCACCGTTTGGAAACAAGACGGCAATTCAACAAATCTTTTTTGCCTAACGGTTGAAATATTAACTCTGCAATCTTAGACAAACAAATTTTGTATTACTTCTACATCTTGTTTTTCCACATCTTGTTTCTACAATTAATTGAACTGCAAAACTATCGAGTTTGAGTTGAATTAAATAAAGGAATATCAGTACAGTGACCGATGTCATTTAAACTTACTTGATCTATGGAAAAGGTAGCTTCTTCGAGGTTTGAAATGGGTGGATTTTCTTGTTTTACTGCCGGCTTCATACTGAAGAATTGAAATTTTTTTGGTAAAGGTAAAGGAAATTTTGTATCATTGTTCCGCAATTTTTTCGCTCTGTTTGAATCCATATGGCTTCTGTACAAATCACCCTCGGATTGATTTACTCATAGGATTGATTTTGTATACAAAAATAAATGTTTTTCATAAAATATTTCACTTATCTTAAATTTAGTATTAACAAACTTTCTTTCTTTCTTTTCTTACTGCTAACTAGACCGAGTGCACCATAATAATAAATTATTATATTAAGGTTCCTCAATATTGCTGACTAATATGCGATGACGTTATAAAATATTGCGAATTTTTATTATTATGGAAGTAGTCCTGCAGGTTATCGTTTCCTTCAATTCGTCCCCTAACAATTTATAGCCCTGTGGCAGTCGTTCCATAACAATTCGTCCCCCCGTCTTAAAAGAAATTGTGTTTCATACGTACAAATGTTTATTGAAAGCACAAAGTATTTTGTTGACATTATTGAATAAATGTGAGTAAATTGGTAAATGAAAATAATTAATTAGAAGTTGTGAAATAATAATTTCCTGTATTTAGTGAGAAGTGAACATTTCTGTCTAACAAAAAGGAATGGTTTCACATGAAACTCACCAATTTCAAAAATACGTCTACAAACATCAGGCTACTTTTAAATAGTAGAGATCCGAAGTAACTTGACTACATTTTGCGTTGTTCGGTCACAGTAGCAAGTCCAAGGTTAAAAAAATTCAAATTTTAATATTTTTCCGCCCCGCAACTTCTACAGATCTTATCCGATTTTGACGGAATTTCATGTTTTCTAGCGTTCAGACTTTTTTCTAAAAAATTGTTTCAGGGTTTTTTAAAATTTCAAAATTTTCATTTTTTTTAAATTGGTCTACAAAATTAGGCCTCAAAAATATTTTTTTTTCAGAAACATGAAAATGATTGAATTTTGAAAAATCATGAAATTACTTTTTAGAAAAGAACTTGTTGAAAAACATCAAATTTCGTCAATTCGGTGGCGAACTGTTATGGGAGGAATTATTAGGCACGACTTGTTAGGAGACAAGTAGCAGGGGACGATCGCCCCCTCCCCTCAACCAGCCCTGCAGTATGAAGTATGTATTTTTCATATACATACGTACCTTACACGCTTGGACTTGGATTTCACAATAACCACTATAAATATAAAAATTCAAATTTCAGTGTAATTAATGATGCTGACTACTGTATGATGACAAATAAATGGTGCAAACGACATTTCCTAAGTAAAATTATCAAACGGGATTCTGGTACAAAGAACGGAGTAGATAATATAACCAAAGCAATTACTAGTAAAGTAAGTGGTTCAAATAAATTTAAACAATTCTCAATCGTTATATAGTTTGATGCAGTGCAGTGGTATTTAAAACTTTGATAAAAAAAATTAAAAAGGTACATACGCCAAAATTTTTTATTTTGTGAGCAAACCTTCCTCCGAATTGATGCTGTTTAATTATTGCCGATAAAATAAAATCTAGAAGTTTTGCATTTCAGTGTAGTATGCAGTGTATAGTCGGTCTAAATTATGTGAAAATGAAAATAATATTAAAATTGTTGAAACTAAAAACGGGAGGGAGATGATAAGAAGGAATGAGAGGACCGAGAGAGTGGAGCTTCAACATTGGTTCATTTTCCATTAGCTACAGTGTGAATATGTGGTTAAGACTCACGACTGTTTAACTGCATGTGGAATGGGCTGTAGATAGAGGTAATTGACATTAGTATAACGCCATACCTATTCGACCCTGCATATAGGGGGATGATGTGCCAGCGCCGGGCCGCCGCCACTGTGCAAGATAACACAGTGTGCTTATAATAGATACAACTAACTAGCTAGTAGTGAAACTGGAATAATCCCTGACTCCAGTATGAAATGAAGGGCGTATGTAAACTTACTGTAGAAAAAATGTCAAGTTTACTTTATTCTGAAGTCTTATTATCGGCCTTCCAATTTCAACTGCGTAAAAGATCGTTCGGGCAGGGAAATCCCATCAACACAAGCAAGCTACGAATACTGTGTTGAATTTATGATGTTAAACTACGGCGTACATATGATCTATATATAATAAGCTAATAAGCTGCTCTGACCCCCTTCAGGTTGGCGACAAGTGCCAGTTATTTACCCCATAATGCATGGTCCACAAAAAAAGTCACCCAACCTTTTTTTATGACAGACCTACCCCCATGTCATCTCAAGTCATATTCAGTGCTATGGACCCACCTACCCGGTAAAATGACATCACTTGAATCTTATGTAATGCATATTAAACATGACATATACAAAACAAATGAAATTTAAAATTTTGAAATCTTTAAATTCTGAATATTTTAAAACAGTTGTTTTCACAAAATTTTCAAAAATTGTTGCGTAAGATTGTAAGATGATTGTTTAAAAATGAAAGGATAAATAACCATTTTGAGGTCCTTTTTGTTTTTTTGAAAAAATATTTCATCGACCGAAACTCATTACATTACGCGCACAGTGTTCGTGAGACTTTTGCAAGCATGTCCAGCTAGATGATTTTTATTAACACGTATAGTGCTTATCTTGTAATGACAAAACAATATTCAATCATGTGTATAATCAAATTCATACCACTTTAAACCAGTACATATAGCATTAGGAAACATTTCCTGGATTCGCTCAATCTCATTTATCATCTTCCCAAACCAAACTTTCTTGACGCTCCTCACTGGCTCAAAATCATGAAACAAAGCCAACATTGGTTCACTGTACCTGGCACATGTTAAATTTAAAATTTGAACATTGGGAAATATGTATAAGAAGCGTACGCTCTTGGGGAAAAATTGAGATTCTCGAACATATTCGTGATGCATTACTGACAGCTCAAGCTCCTTGACTTTTTTAAATTGTGGGAAAACAAGTCCCTTGAGACATGATAATCTACCCAAAGTGAGTTTCCTTACAGAATTAAATGAAGCATTCAAAAATCTGTTTAGAATGACAGTAGCTCTCTGTTTTAAATTTTCATCTTTCCAAAATTCAATATTCTTCAATCGCAATGTTTTTAAATTACAGTGCTCTTCCAAATTATCTGCAACAATTTCCAAAATATTAATAGTTTCCTTAGTGATTACAATGTCAAATGTCTGGAGAAGGTGAAGCCGATTTTTTGGTTGAACAAGCAAATTTAAATGTACGTATTTTCTAAGTTCAACTTCTTGTAAGAAAGGAGATGCTTCTAAAATAGAATGCAAAACAGGCTCAGGAATCTCCTCGTGAACGACTAAAACTTTTAATTTTAATTTGAGCTTTAATTTTTCGTCAGTATCGTTGGTATGGTGAAGAGAGCCTCTGAATTCATATGTTGATTTCCCAAAATTAATTTTACAATTTAAAATGAGATGCTCAAGGTTGGGTGCTTTAGATATAAGAATCTCCTTCAAAATTTGAAAATCCGCAGGGGCATAGTACTTATCTTCAAGTTCAAGTTTCTTCACTCTGGATCCGTAAGCTCCAAAAAAACGCAAGGCTGCAGGAAACATTGCACTGGGGTTGGTAAATTTGAAGGATGTACAGGGAATGTCCAGCTGTGAGTTTTTAAACACGGCGATGAGAGATTCCAATGGTCGAGCACGGTATGTTCGACAGTCATTTGGGTCATCAACTAATTTTGCAATATACGTGACTGGGTTCCTCTTTCCTTGGGCTTCGGCTCGGCTATCCTCTGGCACAAATGTGATTGTTACGATTTTCTGTAGTTCCTTCGATGCAATATATTTCCATCGTTTACAAACGAAACGGCAATTCAACAAATCCTTTTTGTCCAACGGTCGAAATATTATTTCTGCAATCTTATAGAGAAATAAAAAATACACATTTTTCTATTAAATACTTAAACACAATTTTGTAATATTCCTACATTTATGCAATATTTATAAAGATTTTTTAAAATCAAAGCACGATAAGTGCGTATTAACTATTTTTTCATGTAAGATTTAATTTCATTGAATTATTTCGTAAAATTGTTTGGATAGCAAAACTATATCGAGTTTTAATTAAATTAGATGTAACAATATCAGTATACTGGCTATCCAATAACTTACATGGTCGATGACAAAAGTAGCTTCTTCAAGGTTTGAAGTGGATGGATTTTGATTTAGTGCAGACTTCATCCTGATGATCTGAAATTTTGTTGGTAAAGGATCAGGCGGTTCAATAATATTTTCATCACTGTTGCAAATTTTTTTCGCTGTGTTTTATTTCATGGCTTTTGTACAAATCGCAGTTGGATGACTCACCTACTATAGGATTCTGGATTGATTATAAAACACAGTGGTTAAAGTGCTGGACCGTGGACCGAGATGACAATAGAAGGACTGAGAGGACCGATATTGGAGCGGAAACATTGGTTTATTTTCCATTAGCTATACAGTGTGTGGGGGAAGATGAACGAATGCTCAACAGCATGTGAAATGGCATGTAGATAGATAGAGGGAATGGATAAAGTGTAACGCTTTTCTGATTCGACCCTGAGTATAGGGGGATGATGTGTCAACGCGGGGCCGCCGCCACTGTGCAAGATAAGATACACAGTGTGCTTTATAGGAGACATGACTAAAATAACTAGTGAGGCTGGAATAATTCCAGACTTGTATATGAAATGAAGGGTGTATGGGAGCTCCGTGTATTTTATTCTTATCTTAAATCTTAAGTCTTATTTTATCTGCCTTTCAATTTCAACTGCGTAAAAGATCGTTCCGACAGAGAAATACCATCAACACAAGCTAGGTACATATACTGTGTTGAAGGGATCTACTCTGTCCTTTTATTTCAAATCCTTCCTCTGACTGTCCTCAACCCTCTGATGCTTTACTATAGGTTACATATGCCCTACTATACTTAAGCTAATAAACTGCTCTGACCCCAGTTAGATTGATGACAAGTGCCAGTTATGTTTGATGTATCTTAATTTACATATTTTTGGAAAGTGCAAAATATTCAATTTAAATGCTTTCAAGACATGTTTTAATATTTTTGTAGACAGTGGATACTGTTTTTAGCAACAAATGGATATAGGTCATGAATGTCATTTCGTTTCTTCACAGATGATATGATAACTACCTACTTGTTTTTGACCTGGTAATTCACAGTTAAATGTTAAAAAAACTTCGGAAAACAGAATTTAAATATACATCGTTAATAATTATGTTGCAGAGATAATGCGCAGCAGTTAAATCCACCAATATAAATTAATCTGAAATTAAAATTGTAGCTCAAATTAAATTTAAGCTTCAGAATTTAGAGCCTGACTTTTTAAAACAAAAATTAACGCTAATTAATTAGTGGTATTAACATGAAACGAATAATTTACGAATTTATTACCATAAGAATTGCTTAAATTAACACAAAATTGGACGATGCTACAATTTTCACACATTAATTCAGAACAATTCGATCCTTTTACGAAAGGGATATTGAAATATTGACAAGAAAGAAATAAATAATTTTATTTCAATGGGCCAAATCTATAAAGACGAATGCAAATGAAATCTCAAGCCCTAACTTCATTCCTCATTGAAGATATTGTAACAACAGTGCTGCAGAAATCAGTGCAGATTTGCCAACATCAAATGTATTCTATAGTTTCTAATGCCTGATTTGCTACATTAAATATTCTTTCAGTTTAAATTTTTACAAAGTTAAATTTACTATATAACAAATTTGTGTAACGTATACTGAGTCGTTTAGGCTACCCTCGATGGAGGTCAGTGTTGAGTTTGTTCTTTTGAATAAAATTATCTTTATATATATATATATTATTTCAATAACTACAATTTTATTACCACCGTGAGGCTCAGAAATTAATTATAAAAGTAAGAAAACACTGTTGTTAACACGCTGTTAAGGATGTGTTTTTGAAGAATGGCAAAATACTACATTCAAAATACACACTTAAGTATTCTTACATTTATGCACTATTTAAGTACTTGCATACAAAAGTATTGCCTTTTTTTGCATATTAATTTTGATATTCTTTAGCATCGATTACTTATTATTGTGAGCCATTCATAAGATTAATTGTCCTCTGGCACGACCTCCTCAGTCTCAGTGTTCACGTTGGCTTTGAGTTTAATCACCTCTCGCAGACTTTCCTCTAAATTTCGAATCTTGTGTTGCTCGTCAAACTGCCAAACTTTGCGTAAGAATTCCAGCGTGAAATTCTTGGTGAAACTTTGGCATATGTTGTCAATGGAAAATTTGACGAGGTCACAAATCCAAAACTTGGTAGCAAATAGGAGCAATTCCAAATTTAGCTCAACGTCATACACGAACGCTCCTGTGTCCATCCCATAAACCCAGTGGCAAAAAGCATCGATGGCCTTTTGACTTAAATTAAAATATATTCCAACACGGTAAAAGGGTTTCTCTGACGTCAAATCAGTTTTTAAAATTGGGCTGCCCGAGTCTGAACGATTAAGCAATAATCATTTTTTATTATTATTTAGTATATTTCTGTAATCAAAATTAACAAAATACTGCGCTTGTAGTGGCATGTACTTAAATAATAATCCGGTTTGAATTATATTTTACCCAGAAGTGTCTTTTCTGGGATAGCTGGTGCATCTGGAACAAATTTAAGCTGATTAAAAATTTTGACAGTGGGCTGCAGATGACTTTTCAAATCCAACAAATTTTGTGTCCTCTTTTCTTGTGATGTTAATGGTGTAGAAGTGGAATCCTCGCCGTTTGTTAAAGTGTAGTAAAACAAAGACATGGAGACGGTGATATTAATTTGAGGTGATGCCCCTTTGTCAACCTCGAAATCATTTCCACCCACAACTAACTTGATGGCATCCGTATCCACTTTCAAAGTTTCGTAGCCCCTGCTGCTTTTAACAATTTTACCGTTGCTGGTAATTTGAAACCCTGTTTTGATGCAATACAAAAATTAAATATATGATTAAATTTATAAAATACAAATAAGTTAGTTACAAGCAAAATAGGGCATTCATAAAACTTACACAATGTGTCATCTGTGGATTTGCCATCCCTGACAGCACAAATTTGGATAAAGTAGTCACATTTGTTGAGGCATTCCATGTGTTGCGGCTCCGTAAATAGTGTGAGTATTTTCAGTTGAAAATAATTATTAGAGCGTGTAAACGTAAGACTCCTAAAAAAAACGAGAAAATACATATTTTGTAGTTAAAGCTGGTTCAGGTTTTTAGTCGATATTGCACAAAGTCGCAATACTTACAGGTACTTTTAAACCCACAAAAACTGTTTATTTTACTTATTAATGAGTGAACTTAAATAAAGTAGTATGAGATTGCTTGAAAAAAAACTTACAATTTCCGATCTGGTTGTCCTGGGCCAAACGAAAAGTTCAATATTTTGTCGTAACAGCTTTGAGAAAATGTTGTGATTTCTGACACTGACTCTGCAACCTGGAATAAATAAAAGAGCTTTGTTTTAATACTCTACATTTAATTTACTAGTCGGAGTTTGGATTTGGAAACAATAAATAATTCTTCAGTTAAAAAACGACAGCTTAATACATTAAGCAACTGTGCAATCAGTGCTACCAACTTAATACATACCTATTATTGTAAAAACAATATCAGTTAATGTATTGCCACACAATGACATTATTAACATTTTCAAAAAAAGTATATCAATTATTTCCAGCACTGTGCGTAATATTTACTAAAAATACGAAATGTTAAGTTTGACTTTAAAAACGAATTACAATAATCCTTTAATAATTTTCATAAACAACACAAATTATTTTGAACGTATTACCTTCGGGAGTTTTGCAAAACTGGTTCTTTCGGCGTTTAGTCTTCCAATCTAGACATACATGAAATTTTTGAATTATTTGCTGAGATTTCGATCCCATTAAGAGATCATTTCTACATAAATAAAGGCATTTAAGGAAAGTAATTTAGTAAAATAAATAAATAAATATTAAATTTTGTAGTTTGCTATAACATAGGCACAAACCTTAAATTCCGGGGTTCCGGGGGTTGCTGCATGGATTTGATTTCCAACCTAAGTACACAAATTTAAAGAAGTTCAAAAATATATTGAAAGCAACTACATCTCGCTGTTTGAAGAAGAGCTCAACATAAAACCTATTGAAACAACGGTATGTAAACTATAATAGCGCAAAAAATAACTTCTCACAGGTAATTGCAATATCATCCGTTTGAGCAACTCAATCTCAGCCTTGTTCTCCTGATTGGATTTCTTGAGTTGTTCAATTTCTTGAGTTAATTCCTCATTCTCCTCCGCAAAGTTTAACAGTTGCTTTCGGATACCCTTCGAATGATTCAATTCCTCGTCGTCGGTGTCGGTATCCTCCTGCCTCTTGACATTGCTATCTCGGAGGTTTTTGTTGACTCCGTTTTTAGTAGACATCTCTACAACTTTAAAGCAGTCTCCCTGACGAATATTATGGTTTCTTGGGTTGGCCGATTTTACATTAACTAATTATTTGTGGCTACAAACAACAACCAACAAAAGCAAGATACAATACTTAATTTGTCATTTGTGTGGCCACAACAACTTTGAAATTGGAACTAATGATAAATGAAATTGAAAATTGGACCTACCTTCTTATAAAAAAGGCAGGATAACCGAATTTATTTTGACCACCAGCCACCAGCTACCCGTCTCCCTGGCTGCGAGTACTTACTTAAATCAAACTTACTTGGTACTTGCACTGTCCCTGCGAATTCACATTTAAAGACACTTGAAGTTAATGTTAAACATTAAAAGGTTGAACGGCAGGGAAAATCTCAAACATTCAGGTCCAGCGTTTATATATTACTGTACCTATTCCCAAATTCAGTTGAGATGAAATTCGGGTAGAAGCTATAGACTTGGGGGGTTTGAGACTGGCAAAAGAATGGAAATCTTTCCCCGGTCTCGTTTGCCTGCTAGTAAAATCCCAATTAAATAGCACTTGGTGGGCGGTGACACGATAAACGCAAAAGTTTTTCCGTCTGAACCCCCATCCGAATTTCAGCTATAACTGTAAGTACACTGACTGAATTGGTCGTGAACCGGGTAGTGCCGATTTCAGGATTTGCTACTACTACTGACTACTACATTGTACTTGTTTGTGAAACTGTACGAAAAGTACAACATCCCTTGTTGCCACATGTACTGCTTTCATTTCGAAAAATCACTTTTAGTGATGACCCTTACATAATGTTACCCAAATTATTCGTCTTTTTGGGCCCACCCACCCTCATGCCATCACCTTAGACATTGCGTTTACGGCTGTCTTTTACATGGGGTGTTATCCAAGCCCGACTGGACCCACTAGAGAGAAAGTAAATATTTATTTACAACTGGCGCACTATTACGCTTGCCATAAAGACACAGTAAGAACAAAACACATCATTCACGTTATTAATTATGATTCTCGTAAAACAAAAGATAACATTATTGTAAATAATCAACTATTGACTAAATTCATATTATATAAATGATTGTGGGCGATTCGGCATGATCCACGAATTGTAGCAACTACAATTTCTTCAATCATTTTTGATGGGAGACGTAAATCTTTGCGAAATGATTCAAAGAACCCTGTTATAGAGCCCCTAGCACCAACAAGAAGTCCAATCACCTCCAGCTTCTTTAATTGGTATTTATCCAGAAAGTACGGAATGCAAGGATTATAATGTTCCTATACCTATTACGTCATTTATGAACGATTTCTTATTGCATTTTACCAGCAGTCCCAACACCAACACCAACTTCAACGACTTCAACTAATCTTTAAATCTCGCGCGTCCAAAATACCCTTGCCCTTCATCAGTGAAATAACAACTAATTAAATCAACCAGGAATCCAGGAAAAATGTTTTTTTTAGTTTAAGTAGTAGTAGTTAGAAGTACTTTTACTTATTTTTAGTCATTCCTGTCCCAGACTGCCCCTTGATATTAATTTGTATTTTAATATTAACAATTAACATTCATTAACGTGTACATATTCCCATTTATTAACATTAAGAACAACAACGTATTATTAATTCTCGTTATAACGGATTTTCATTTTCATCATTTTTTCACTCAGCGTGTAGTGTCAGAATGGAATAGTCTTCCAAGTGAGGTGAAAAATGACAAATCGGATTTGTATTCGGTGAATTCGTTTAAAAACAGATTAGACAAGTTTAAAGGGTGGAGTTGTGGCCTTGATTCTGAGTGACTCAAGCTTCAAAGTGTTAAATAGTGACAACCGGGTTTTTCAAGGGACTTGTCTCAAATCCTTTAGGATTTTTCCCGGGAAACATTTATTATTATTATTATTATTATTATTAATATTATTATTATTATATTATTATTTTATAGACTTTGGTCTTTTATAGACGGAGTATAGACTTGACCGGTATAAAGAAACCCTGTAGTATCGATACAACGCTTAAAAACAGTAATTTTAGTAACTACTAACTAGAGAATAAATAATATTATATAATAATAATCCAATCGATTTATCCACATTTACACAGCTTCGCTCTTTGACATACTGTAACTCACTTTAATTTGTAATTATAGTTAACATAACCGTTTTTAAGTCACTAACATACAAAATGTATCTCCAGTACAAATTAGCTTAGCAGTTAACACAATAGTTAATACATAAGGCAATTTCAACCCTACAAAAATTCCCGGTTCCAACATACATAGTAATTTATAGCATAATCTCAAACCACGCTAATTTATTAAAAACTTCAGTCATATTGCTCTGGTCGGGTCTACAGTTGCATTGCTTCCTCCAAAGAGGTATTTAAGCCCATTTTATTTTAAAATGTTAATATGGTATTACTAAATATCCCTCCTTTCTTCCTTTCGGCATTTGCAATACCGCTTGTTTTGGCAGTAACGCATAGCCGTTCAGTACTGAAGTGGAGACTTCAAGTACTGCAACATATGGAAGAACTGCACCATTATTCGTTATCTATACGAGTAGTTTACCATGATTTTGGTATAATAATACATTTGTAAAATAATAATTCCAAATATTAGCAGTCAAATTTCCTGCCAAATTTAAAAATTTACGTTTTGACCGGATACCCACTAACAAGGGAATGGTTTTACATGGTACGCGCCAATTTCAAAACGTCATATCTACAAAAATCAGGCTACTTTCAAATAGTAGGGATCCAAAGTAACTCGATTGCATTTTGCTTTGTTTGGTCACAGTAGCCCGCCAAAGTTTAAAAAAATTCAAATTTTAATATTTTACCGCCCTGTAACTTCTACAGTTCTCATCCGATTTTGACGAAATTTGTTTTTTTCTAACGTTTAGACTCTTTTCTACAAAGTGATTACAGGATTTTTCAAAATTCGAAAATTTTCATTTTTTCGACAAATTTTTGAAAAAAACATTTTTTTAGGCCTAACTTTATCGACCAATTTTTTCGAAAAAAGGAAAATTTTCGAATTTTGAAAAATCCTGAAATTACTTTGTAGAAAAGAGTCTAAACGTTAGAAAAAAACAAATTTCGTCAAAATCGGATGAGAACTGTAGAAGTTACAGGGCGGTAAAATATTAAAATTTGAATTTTTTAAAACTTTGGCGGGCTACTGTGACCAAACAAAGCAAAATGCAATCGAGTTACTTTGGATCCCTACTATTTGAAAGTAGCCTGATTTTTGTAGATATGACGTTTTGAAATTGGCGCGTACCATGTAAAACCATTCCCTTGTAAGTGTCATGCCAAATAATATGTCATGGATGTAAAAAATATGTACTTTACTTGCTTTTTTAGCACTATTCATAAGGTAGTGGCAACATCATGGTGAGATCTCACCAGGCTTGAGAGTAGAAGGGATTTATACGCTACGCTTAAGTTAGATTTTTCTTATTCAAAAGTGCGAATTGCAATTTGCAAAATAAAATACGTTACTGCTTTGTATGGTACTGGCCAAGGTTTAACTAAAATACATTTTAAAAACTAGACAAAATTAATTTATTAAATAGGATACCCACACGCAATCGGAGGTATAGTTTAGTATGGCTTTGAAAGTATGCCTATCTTCAGCTGGGAAGCATGCCTAAAGGTCACTTTTTGTACGCGGTAGTACACCACTGATTCGTCGACGTACGCATACCACAAGATTCTAGTGATACGTACGCTCACATACGCGCATCAGCACGATGCTTAAGAATAAATCCATATGCTTCTTCATACTACTGATTTATATGAGCGAGCGTGCATCTGCGTGCTTACAATAAATACCCGAATGTATGCTTTAGTGTATGAACGAAAACTGTAGGGTGGTATATTACCCACAGTAAAAATGTTATTGCTATGAAGATGCCACTACATTCTAATTATGCGGGTTAAAATGCACTCTGCAATGCAACTACATAACAGCTAGTATGAGTGCATTACTACAAACAAAGTGATCTCAGGGTACAAAAGGTCCGACACACACACATCACTTAAATATAATCAATATCAGTCAGTTGCCTTTATTAGTACGCAAATTCTAGTGACCTGTAGACATAAATTATATTGCAGTTCAACGTACATGTACGCTGAACTGTAAAAATAGTCATCACATTACACAATAAGTAAAAACTCATCAGCTCGGTCACAGCCAAACGCCATAATGTGAAACCGTGTCAAAAGTTGACTAATCTAAATTAATTGTATGGTGACAAGTGTTTCGAAAGTTGACGGGACAGTTTATGAAGCACGATCTTGAATGGTATTAAGTTAATAATAATTACGGCACTAAACAACAATGATGTTATTGTCAATGTCAATGTTGAATTGCATGCTTTTATTGATGCAACACAGATTTAATGTCTTCGGCTTGTAGCCACCCGGTCACTAAGATCACTTTGGAATTGTCACTTAAATTTCCAATAGATAGTGGTATGTACCACTATCTATTGTGACTGACACCAGAAAACGAAAACAGTAGTCCATCTAAGATACTTGCAATTAATTCTGGCTTGTGGTTGATTAGCAAATGAGTTTTTGTAACTACTAAAAGTAAATTCCTGCACTACTGTAATTAGGCAACTTGTGTGTTTCATGAGAAAACCGTTAAAAAGTTAGCCGAGCACGAGGTAGTATGACGTATGACTACTACTTCATTGTGATAGGCTAGTGTGAATGCGGGAATTCCAAGACATGTCACATGTAGTACTAACTAATGCAGATAATTTGTATTGAGTGGCATGTCAAGATGTACTCACCAAGTTAGCACGGGTGAGCATGATCACAACACACAGAAGCGAGTACAGAATGGGTTACTGAGTGATACAATTACGTACCATTGTGCTAGCATGCATTCAATCAGCACGAGGCAGTATGAGCAGGGACATGCCATGCTATGCTAAACAAAAGCATACTCCTAGTTAGTATGAGTAAGCATGAATTAGTACATGACGCGCGCGCAACATACTTTTTACTCATATACTAATCCGTACAAAAATATACTTCCAGGATCGCGTGGGTACGTCCATTAATTCTTATTTGAAAAAATATAAAATAAGTCCACTTAAACATCCATTTCGGACCTAACTTTGGTTTTTGCGATCTTTTGTATTTTGTAGAAGACGTTGTCATGGTCTGTAAATATGTAAGCTACAGTCGGCGACCTGAGCTATATGTTAATAATAGCTTTAGAATCTTCTTAAATTACATATAATTTATATATTAAATATCATATAGGTACATAATTATATTAAATACGGTACCAATACTTATGCCATAAACGAAAAGTAAACATATGGTATCTATTTCTATTTACCTAAAAGCTTTGAAAAAATCAAAAAATATTTCCTTTGTAAAGTTGACATCTACGCCAGGCCATCTATCATTTTTAATGCTGTATAATCTTTGAAAATTAAAAGTTATAAGAGCCTATAGAAATCACAATAGCCCGTGATTACACCTTTTGTGACTCATGCCTATAATGCAATAATTGTATGAGGAATTGATAGTATTGTAATTATTCCGATTTTCTATACTTCCCAAAGTTGCATATTCAGAATGGCATTTAAAATGTATGTGTCCTTTACGATTTATCAGTGGATTTCAAAAGTTAACTAAAGTGGCAAAAACTTCCTTTTTCCACATAATATCCTTATACTACGGATTCGAAAATATCGCGAGTCATTTAAAACTTCAACGTCATGAAATTTTCATTAGGGGTACTGTGCTGTTTCTGTTTGTATAAAACGTGAAGTTAAAATCATAATTTTTTACAGTAGGCTAATTCAATTTATTTTTTTCACATATATTTAGTAATTTAGTTTTACTCTTTGTTTAACTCTTGTCACTTGTCATGCTTGCACATATATCCTTTTTGTGGAAGCGTTGCCTGCGCCAAACTACTATTTATTATATAACTGTATATGAGTGTGAATGATGAATAGTGGTTTATATGGGATACTTTAGCACTGATACATAAATATCGTCTATGAAGAACCAAAATAACCCATATCCCTTTTTAGCTAAAAACAATTTCCACTATCTATAAAAATATAGTAAAATATGTCTTGAAAGCATTGAAATAGAACATTTTCTACTTTTCAAAAATATGAATATATAACATTTTGAAATTTTCAAAAATATGTACATAGAACATTTTGAACATTTCAAAAACATGTAAACAGAACATTTTGAACTTTTCAAAAACTGTTAATTAACATTTTACACATATTTCTCAATTTTTTTTATGACATAACTCGATTTGATTCTAGCTTAAATTGGATATAGGTCATTTTGGTTCTTTAAATACGATATTTAATATACTAAATATATTAATATTTGTGTACGGAACGTCATTATAAGATCAATATTATAATTATTTGTATGGGTTTGGAGGATAAATAAAAAAATATGATTACCAATTTTAGTGGACATTTATTTATTTCGATTTCATTAATTTAGGATTTAATTTATTTAATTATATAAAAATAAGGCATAGTGCATGACTATAGGTAAGGCAGTTGGTTTTCCTCTGTCAATGTAATTTTCGTATATATCTAATTATTATTTAGTATATAATTAAATTGAATTATAGATGTAATGTATATTTAAAATATTTAAAATTTCATTATTTAATACTTATATGTAGGTAAATAGGTAATACAATACGTCAATATAGTTATATGATCAGAATATAATCAATAAAATAGTACTCATGTGCGGAGTTGTACCTTATTTTTTTCGCTATAATACATTTAATTTAAGTACATTTGGTACATAGTAAGGTACTTTTCTTGCTCAACTTTCAAAAATATATTGGACCACAGCGCAAAAGAGTTTCGTGGAACTTCATCGAGCTTTGTCTGAGGGCAGCCTTCGACGTTTTTGAATTAGAATCATTTTCAGCATATATTAATTACACTGCGATAAGTAGGTGCCTACATGTAGATTTTTAATTTATTGAGCCAACTGGTATACGACTACTGTAGCCCTTCCAACCCAGTACATACAACATTTAATTTTTGAACCTTTGTTATTGCTCTTTTTCTGCAGTTAAAAAATTTATTTGCGATGAATCACTACAATAGAAAGACCCTCATATTATCTTCCCGTATTTTTGCCTACATTGCAAAAGGCTTCAAGTATGGAGAGTTATTTTCCGCCCATCCCTTTCATTACAATTCCCAGATGAGCAGATTACACATTGTCACGGGTGGCAAGAAGAATTTAATTTGGTACTTAAACATTTTTATTACTTTTGTATATTCTCTCTTCGTCTTCGTACGCTGTTTTCAAGTACGAATTTCAGACAAGGCGTCAGAATTTCAGAAGGTTTATATGACACTGAATGCGCTCTTTTACTTTGTTCCCGTGTGTAATCATATTGAAATAATCTTGAGAAAAGAACAACTGCCTTATTTTTTCAACTTTTTTATCATCTTTGACGAATCCATGGGTGAGTTGATTCGGTATTATACATTTAAATATCAATGAAATTTAATAATTTAGTCCAGCTGCAAAATGTTTGATAATTATTCTTAAGGAAAATAATTTTTAAAAAATTAAAATTTTAACTGGTGAATATTGTAGTGCCCCGTAGGATAAAAGGGACGAAGACGCCATTAGTAATGAAGATGTGTGGTTACCTTCTCGTGATCACCTTCATTGAGCTAAACATTATACTGGTACTTGTTGTGGCGCTATCAATTTACATGCCCAATTCGCCTGAATTCATTTCGTCACTTTTAGTAACCGAAAATGCAGTAGCGACTAATGAAATTGCATTGGCGGTTTTAAACATAAGCGTTCGAATTGTCTCGTTGATCCTGGTGGCGTTGGTAATGTACAACTTTATGGCGACACTGATGTTTATACTAAGCTTTGTCTTCCCAGGTCTTCTTTCTTTCCATGTACTGATATCTGAAATGGGGTAAGTAATTTCAATCAAAGAAAAAGAAATTCAAATTTTTCGTACAATTTGTAAAACGACTTAAATATATCGTCAGTGAAGAATTAAAATGACCCATATCCAATTTAAGCTAGAATCAAAATGTGTCATGTCATAAAAACAAAACGAGAAACACGCGTAAAATGTTAATTATTTTGTAAAATATTTTATTTGGATATTTTTGAAGACTGTAAAATATTTTATTTGCATGCTTTTGAAAAAGTGTTAAATGTTTTAACTGTATGTTTTTTAAAAATGCTAAATGTTCTATTAACATGTTTTTGAAAATTGCAAATTGTTTTAATTCCAGGTTTTTGAAAAGTGCTAAATGTTCTAATTACATGTTTTCGTAAAATGTTAAATGTTCTATTTGCATGTTTTTAAAAAGTGTAAAATATTTTATTTGCCTGTTTTTGAAAAATTTTAAATGTTCTATTTGCATGTTTTTAAGAAGTTAAATGTTCTATTTCCATATGTTTTAAAAGTGCAAAATATTCTATTGAAATGCTTTCAAGACATGTTTCAATATTTTTGTAGGTAGTGGATATTGTATTTAGTTACAAATGGATATGGGTCATTTTGGTTCTTCACGCACGATACAGCACTTCGAACTTATCGTTAGTTCAAAATGTCAATTGTATATTTGATTTAAATATAACGTAGAAGCACGGAGCCGGGTTTAATTCAGTCCTTGACAAACAAGTGGGATCGTCAGAGACTCTACCGAATCGTAAATATTTTAATACAGCAGGCAGGGTACACATTTGAAATTGCAAGTACTTATGGTCAGGTTCTTTTAACTTTGATACTGATTTATTCACTGTACGGTGCAATAAGGTTCACAGGGTTTTTGCGCATTGTCTTAGGTTGCTTAGCAATTGCTGATTTTGTAATTCTTGCTGTGGTGTTTATTACTTTTGGTGAAATAAATAACCGATCCGAGAAATTGCTTGCGAACTGGAAGCGGACATCTCTAGTATCACGTACTGGTGGGAGTTGTGTTGACAAAGTTTACCAGTATGAACTGAGGCCTGCACAACCTTATAAATTCTACATTGGCAGAATGTACTACTGTGACAAGCCTATGTTACTCACCATGCTTTCATTCATACTTGAGACACTTGTTGGTCTTTTAATGTTAAAGGAGTAGTCATTTGTAAGCAACTGCTGAATTAAAGCCGTTTGTCACATACATTAAGTGTATATTATATTTTAAATAAAATTTTGAAAATCAGAAATAAATATAACGTTATTGGATAGTGCACATTATATAGGTCATTGACAACATTTAAGTTTGCAAAATTCTTTATCTAAAATGGATTGCAAAAATTTCCTAAGTTTATTAGTGTGTAAGTAATGCCCCGAAAACTACAAAATATGTTTTCCTAAATATTTGCTTAGGATTCTTTCCGTCGTGTACGTTGACCTACTTCGCTTCACTCAGAAAAAAAGTGTATATCTAGGCAGGTATTGGTACGCTAAGGTAACGTGTTTACGTGTTGTTATAGGGCCAAACACAAATGGCGTCATCCAGCCAAGGGTCGATCTTTTTGAAAAAACAAAACACCTTACAAAAAAGATGGCCACTTACGTATTTCTTAAGAGAACAGCAGTAAGGCAAACAATAATTTCAAATTTAGCAAAGTCGAATTTCTCGCCAAATCTTAAATTCACAAGTTGACCGGATACTTACTTACAAGGGAATGACGCGACATGCAACACCCAGATTTCGCAGAAACCCATTTCAAACAATCGGGCTACTTTTAAATAGCACAGATCCAAAGTAACTCGAGTTCATTTTGCGTTGTTTGGTCACAGCAGCCCGCCAAAGTTTCAAAAAATTCAAATTTTGGAACTTTTTCGCCCTATAAATTCTACAGTTCTCATCCGATTTTAACGAAATTTGATTTTTTGTGATCCTCAGTCTTTATTTTATATAGAAATTTCAAGATTTTGAAAAATTCGAAAAGTTTTATTTTTTTGAAAAAAAGGGTTTAAAAATTGGGCCTTAAAAATACACATTTTTTGTAATTTTTTTAAGAAAAATGAAAATTTTCGAATTTTCGAACCAAAAGTTCATGGAATGCACCAAACTCATGAATATGAATAATGACGTTTCGCTTGGATAATTAATGTCAAATCCCAGACGTCTCGTGATCCCGAGTAACCTGAGTATTGTGTTATACACTGTTTTATAGGCAACTTAATTTTGATTAGGTCCTACTTGTTTATATTTCAATTGGTTGACATTTGCGCATGTGCATAAGGATTTAGTGATGCAAGTCGTGATTTTCCCATGTTATCAAACGGGGGAAAAAGTTGACATGAGGTTGACCCGCCTTCACCGACGCTACCAGTGCTACAGTGACCCGATGATCAAAGTTAATGATTCTATTCATAAGTAACGAATGTGAGAGTAGGGATGGCCAATTCAAAACTCCCTGCGTTTCGCGCCCGGAGTATTGAAGGCTCCCCAGGGAGCCTAAAACTCCCAAAAACTCCCTCTAAAACTCCATAGTTTTAAAACTCCCTTAAACTCCCAAAACTCCCTTGGGAGTTTTGGGAGCGTACATATAAATTAATAACAATTATCAACACATTTTTCATAAACAAAATTTATGAACTTGCAATACGCCTTTTTGTCTGCTGGTTATTGCAATGTAAATCACTATGAAGTGACTCTTGCTGTGAAGGTTTGGCATTAAATTCACAGATGCCGTGTTTTGGGGAGTTTTGCACTTTTAAAACTCCCAAAACTCCCAAAACTCCCAGCATGTAAACTCCCGGCGTTTAGAAAAATCCCTAGGGAGTTTTCAGAGGGAGCGCTCCCAAAACTCCCGCTTGTCAAAACTCCCAAAACTCCCAATGTTCCCTCCCTCCCAAAGCTCCCAAACTCCCTGGGAGTTTTGAATGGGCCATCCCTATGTGAGAGTACGCATACTAAATTTGACATTTTTTCATTGGCTCAACCGAGAGATATTGCTTTTTGAATTTAAAAAAACGTAAAGTGAGTTTAAAATTTTGAGACACCCCATTCTCGGTTTTTAATTATTTGCATGAGAACCATTTTACCCCTGGGGGTCAATCAAAGTTGAATCCAAATTAATAATGAGTAGTCGTCTAATAAAAAATATTTCGCTGAAAAATTCCTTCTGGAAGGGAAGAAAATTTCATATTTGGGGGTGAGTTTAAAATTATGAGACACACTGTATAGGGAGTATACCTATACGTAACTAAACTGAATATCATTGGAAAAAGCTATCAGTTAATAAATGAAAGTTCCTTACAGCATTTAATTACAAGCAAAATAAGATTGTTCACTGCTTATAGAAAAAAATATATGGTTACATAAATATTTTATTCATCAGCAGGGAAATCAAAATCATAGTAGTCTACATGATCCCCATTGGTATATTTCCTCTCGTCAAGAATTCTTACAAGTTTGCTTGTCGTTTGTTTTGCTGTCAGAACTTTGCCTTGTTCCCTTGTATCGTGAAAAAGCTGTCTCACATCGTCATCCCCAGCAGTATTAGAAGCTTCATCGTACATGTCCGACTCAAAAGGTCCAGGAGCATAACTCAAAGTTGTAATGGATGGCTCTTCAGCTGCAATATTTTTCATGACCATATCACGAGCCGCTTTTCCAGTGCAGTAGTAGCCCATTGTCTTAAATGGTACCACAGCCGCCACAGAGCTGATTTGAATCAGGCTCCTCTGCTGCTTGTTCTCAGGATTCTTGAAAACTTTAAGAAACTGTGTAGTGAGTAGAATCATTGAAAAAAGATTCAAGTTGAAGTAGTTGTAAATTTCGTCCAAATCGTCAAATTGAGATACACGCAGAGCCAAGTTGCCTAAAGAAGCTGCATTGTGAACTAAAATGGCGTTTTGAAAGTCTGAAGCTTGTCGCCCATTTGTAGCAGTGATGGTGGATGTGATCAGATTTAAAAAGGTGACTCCGTCCGGCTTAGCCAAGTCCATTGGAGAAACGACTACTTCAACGGAGGAAGATGCTTCAAGAACTATAGATTTTGTTTCTTCTAAAGCATCCGCAGTTCGTGCTACGAGTAGGAACACAGAGCCGGGTGCGACTTTCTTAGAGAATTCGATGGCAATGGTCTGACCCAAACCACGACTTGCCCCCGTCACGAGAACGAATGATTTTTGATTCCAGAATTCCTGAGCCATTTTATTTTATTTTTCTGATATACAAAAAGTTGTTATTAATTAATTAAAAATGTCATGATTTGTAGTACATACAAAAATCAAAATTATGCAATTTTTAAAACTATGCAAATCAAATATTTTAGACTTTTCCAAAAACGTGTAAATAGAACATTTTACAATTTTCAAAATCATGTAGAGATAGAAAATTTTACACTTTTCAAAAATATGTAAACAGAACAGTTTTACACTTTTCAAAAATATGTAAACAGAACAGTTTTACACTTTTCAAAAATATGTAAACAGAACAGTTTTACACTTTTCAAAAACATATAAATAGAACATTTTACACTTTTTAAAAATATTTCAAAAACATATAAATAGAACATTTGACACTTTTAAAAAACATGTAAATGCAACATTTTACACTTTTCAAAAAAAAAGTAAAATTACAAAGTTGACACAAGTTAAAATGAATTTTACCTGTAAAGCAGACGACTAGAAATAAATAATCTAATAATTAGATTAGCAGAAATTAAAACTGGATGGATGCTTCTTGGTGTACTGAAAAATGTGAGTGGCACTCGAAAACTAGGCCTGAATCGATAGTAATTCTTAAATGAGCTTCACCTCACAGTTAAAAGGGATTGTCCATAAATGACGTCATATATGACTTGGTATTTTTCTTACATGCCTCCCCCCCCCAACCACCCTAACAACGGAATGACAACTGTTTTAACATTGCCTTAAGCAAAGAGATTGTTAAGACCCACCCAATTAGATGATGACATGATGACAACATTTATGGACGTTCTCTTGCATGTTAGTCTGCTGAAGCAGTCAGTCAGCGCACGTGTAGTTTAGTTTTTGTTCTTGCAAGTTATGTAATGTAACCGGTTCTTCAGCTGTTCATCGGATCTGATGATAGATCATCTATCTAGTTATATATTATACATATTGTGTCCAAATTTTCATCAACTGTAACGAGCCCGAGTAGCATACTATAGGGGATGTAGATATGTAGCACTGTCAACTGTCATGTAATTGTTGTTGGAAACTCACTGTCCTTGGCAAGCGTGGGAGCTTCGTGGTCAGAAAATAATACGCATTTTAATATAATTACAGTTTATATAGGAATGTGAACGTTAGCATAATAATAAATGCAGTTGACAGTCAGGATGTCAGGAATACAAAACAGTTTTTAAAATGTACGTAATTAGCATTGCAATGATTTATATATCGTCTGTAAAGAATCAAAATGAGCCATATATCCAATTTAAGCTAGAATTAGAATGAGCCAACGGTAAGTCCAAAAAACACTAAATGAGGTGAATACGAGTTTTTGAATAGTCTGCTCCTTTATTATCATTTTATATCTAATCCTATGAATAATATATTGACAAAAATAACAAATATTTAAAGCGCCACCTAGTACACTAAATGCCTTTAAAATTGTATTTGTAAAAGTTATCTATAAGCAAGTAACATTGACGCCAGATTAGTAACAACAAAGTTAATAAAGATCATCATTGAAATCTTATCCATGACACTGAACCCTCCAACTTCAATCCCTCTACAGCGGATGGACTGAAGTGTGCGGGAGATTTCAAGAACTTGCGGGTTCCATTTAAACCAAACTTGATTTCTACTGGGATTCCATTTTGTTCTACGACCATTGTGTTCGGTAGATTTGACTGAGAGAAGAATTTGTTGTTTGTACTGCTGCATTGAATCTGGGATTTGAAATGCTTTTTCATAAATTATAAAATACATAATTACACAATCAATTCCAATGAGAGTATTAAAAGCAGAAACAAATAATGGTACTTGATGAAAGAACGTGATTGCAAAAAATAGACCAAAAATTGAATTTGAGATACACAATATTTTGAAGGAAAAAATAAATTCTGAGTTGCTTCTGTTAAATATATGAATTAAAGTCTGTAGATTACGACATTGGCGCAACTGCTCAAATGCAGACTCCATCATCACGCTCTTAACCATCTGGATTCTGTTTAGTAAAGCGATACAAGAAAAATGTCAGAACTTTTGTACTACCATGCAATTTTTAAAATACGTGAACATTGTTTTTTTCTAACCTTTTCTGGATTCCAAGTTGTAGCTGGTAACAAGTGTGCTCTAGGAATGACAGATGGAAGTGTAAAACAACATAATAATTTGAACTTATATGAAATGCAAAGTACAACTCAACCAAAATAAACAGCATGTAAGTCCATATGTTCTTGTAAGCGTCTTTTAACATATGAAAAAATAATTGGGGGCGCGTCGGATCGCTTACAATAATTGGAACTGCAAGTGTCATGGCGCTAAATACAAATATAGGAAAATATTTCAAAAGAAATTCCTGTTTTGACTTAAAACGAAACCGCTTTCTACCTGCAGTGGCCTCATAATGGCTAAAATTAATATTTGCTAAACATAATTCATTCCATAACAATGAAAAGTATCGACGGTACTTAATTAAACTAATGTTGGCAAAATTGCTAGTCGCACTTCCCCCTACTAAAATAAAATGAACCGAGATGTGGTTAAAGTTAAAATCTGTGTGTGACGAACGAAGCAGCACAACAAACTGTTTAGCAATGTGCGTAAAAAGTAAAATGTCAATAAATACAAAAATGTACCAAGCAATAAGTTTCAAAATTGATTTTGGCTTCCTGATCTTTTGTGTTCTAGGTTCAAAATCAAATAGGATTAAACAGAGTTGTGAAAGAATTTTCATTGTGTATACGTGTGTCATATTGGTTTACTAAAGTAAGAACTTGTATTTAAGGAAAATAATAATTAGAGGATTATTAAAATTAGAAAAAATTTAAAAATATTTACAACTTTTCTTTTATTACTACAGAAAGGCACACGCAACCCGAGAAGAGTTATATTACGGAACAATACTACTTAGACGATTTATTCAATAATTTGTATTTGCATAACTTAGAGAAAGACATAAGTAGCCTGAGCAGAGTTTCTAGACAGAATGAAACATGAACAAAAAGCTTTGAGACGTGAGAAAAATACATATTATGTGGGTTGTGCCTTTTGTCTACTAATGAAGGTAATTCGACGTGTCTTGGATTCATAGGATTCTGTAATAAATCCATAAAGAGCAAGACAAAAAATACCTTAAATAGTTTGACATGTATGTGCTACCTTGTTTGAAACTCTCGCTTGTGACGCAAATTGAAGTGGTAGAAATCCGTAAACATGCAAATAATTTACGAGGAAAACCCACTGCAGATCAATAATAATTTCTTAATCAAGATAACTTCATTATATTGTAAGGAGCTACTTAGCTTTGGATATTAGTTCATTAGTATGCCATATGTATTGCAGGGATATCCATAAGTAATTTAATATCAGCATTGAAACAATATACCGCTTAAATTTATTCCTAATGTTCTAGCGAAAACTGAATGTATATCGAATCTAAGAAGTCAGGTATGGACGACGCTTAATTCATTTTATAATTTTATTGCCAACTTAGTTTCTTATGACGTAAACATTTTGTACATTTCGCAACAGTTTTGGTGTCTGTCTGGAGTCAGGCATCTTAACTCTGCATATTATTGCCTTGCCATATTTAGTTATTTTAAGATCACGTTATGAAGCCGTGCAAAATATGGGAAACGTCTGTTGGCCTTCACTCGGGAAAATTCGATCCATTTGTTAAATTTGTTTTGAACTATTCATACACATCCAGTATCCAGGCCGTGGCCCGTGGCCGAACGTGTTAGAAGGACACGGTTTTCTGGAGTCACTTCGTGATTATTAGACACAGCCATTATATATACCTACCTACATAGTATGGTTTCTAACGGATCGGATATTGGCTCAACCGAACCGTAACCGAACCGAACCGTATTCCAAACGGTTGAAAAATCGAAAACCGAACCGAACCGTAACTAAACGGTTCGGTTAAAAGTCCCAACCGAACCGAACCGACGGTTAACCGTTATCCGAAGTCGCTTGTGTAAACCTTCGTATGTTTGAAATTTTTCCTTAAAGCTAATGAATTTATATTGGTCTTACACAATAATAGGCATTTAAAAATCAGCCTTTAATCAGGTATCTAATTAACTGAGACAAAAAACCTCAGTTTTAATACCACATAATGGTATCGCTTCCCAAAATACTTGAATTGTTTTGTTATTTCGGTCAGTTCGACACGACCCATATTTATACCATATTAATTTTCAAGACAAAACAAGTTAAAATGTTGAACAAATTAGTCTGCTAATAAACTAACATTAAGAGTAAGTGAAAACAAGTATAAAAATAACGTTTTTTAATTTAGGTACCAATTCTGCATTTTATTTCGAATGCAAAATCAAAGCGGAGAATTCAGCAATGATTTCATACTTTAAAGTGAAAGTATAATACACACTAGAGGGAAAAATACCTTAAGGGTTAGCTGAAGGAAAGATTTGAAAAAAAGAATACTAAATAATTTACTTAAATAGTTTTAACTAAAATGTCATTTATACTCACGGTTATCCGAACGGATAACCGTGACGGTTCACGGTTAACCGATACCTCAACCGAACCGAACCGTATACGCCGCGGTTCGGTTGGGTTGTCCAACCGAACCGAACCGTAGCATCGGATAACCGTTATCCGATCCGAACCAACCGAACCGTTAGAAACCATACTACATAGAATGAAACGGTTCTTTTAATATTATGCTTTAACGATCAGTTAATTTCTGAATTACTTCGGACATATGTATATTCCTGCTAAGGCTACTGATCACTATTAGAGAACTAACATCCCCATTGACTTAAAAAAATATTATAGGTAATGTATACCCTTGTTAATGTATGTCGTATGTATATTTCTATATGAGACTACTATTTGAGGATTTCCTATTTATACGATGTACAGCAATTATTTTTAAAAAGTCCAGAAAATACCTTTCAAGTCGGATGAAATGCATTGAAATATTCAAGTTATTGTTTTACTTTTTCTATGTATTTATTTCTATAGGCAGACCATTATTAGTACAAGTGACATCTTTGTGATTTTACGTGTATTTTACAACTAAAATATTTCTAAAATGCTCAACTAATTCATGCCCCGTTTACAACAACGATATTAAAATTATCTAAAGGCAAGTAGCATAGATGCCAGATTAGTGACAACAAAGTTAATGAAGATCAACATTGAGATCTTATCCATGACACTAAACCCTCCAACCTCAATCCCTCTGCAGCGGATGGACTGAAGAGTGCGCGAGATTTCAAGAAACTGAGGGCTCCATTTAAACCAAACGAGTAACGAGTCTTCTACTGTCTTCCCCGAGGATTCTACGACTATTTTCTTCTGTGATTTTGACAGAGAGAAGAATTAGTCGTTTGTACTGTTGCATCAAATCAGGGATTTGAAATGCTTTTTCATAAATTATAAAATACATAACGACGGAATCAATTCCAACGAGAGCATTAACACCAGCAACAAATGGAGCTTCATGAAAGAATGTGATCGCAAAAAACAGACCAAAAATCGAATTTAAAATGCCCAATATTTTGAAACCAAAAATAAACTCTGAGTTGCTTCTGTTAAATATGTGAATAAAAGTCTGTAGATGGCGACATTGGCGCAACTCCTCAAATGCAGACTCCATCATTACGCCTTCTGACATCTTGATTCTGTAAAGTAAAGCGACAGAAGAAAACGTTAGAATCTTTGTACAAAAACTAGATATTAAAACAAGCTAAAAACTATTTTTCTAACCTTTTCTGAATTTCCTGTTGTAGCTGGGTACAAGTGTGCTCCAGGAATGACAGATGGAAGTGTAGAAAAACATAAAAGTTTGAACTTACATGAAATGCAAAGTATAACTCAACAAATATAAACAATACATAATTCCAAATATTCTTGTAATCGTCGTTTAACAAATGAAAAAATAATTGGGGGCGCGTCGAATCACTTACAATAATTGGAACTGCAAATGCCATGGCGCTGAACACAAATATTGGGAAATATTTTAAAAGAAACTCCTGCTTTGACTTAAAACTGAACCGCTTTCTACGAATTTCTGTTCTACCTTTAGCACCCCCAGAATCGCGACAACTATTATTTGCTAAACATAGCTCATTCCATAGCAGTGAAAAGTATCGACGGTACCTTATTAGACTTATGTTGATAAAAATACTGATTGCGCTTGTCCCTACCAGAATAAATAATAAAATGAATCGAGACGTGATTAAAGTTAAAATCTGTGTGGGACGAGTGGAGCAGTACAATAAATTGTTTCGCGACGTGCATAAAAAGTAAAATGTCTAAAACTACAAAAATGTACCAAGCAATAAGTTTCAAAATCGATTTTGGTTTCCTGATCTTTTGAGTTCTAGGTTCGAAATCAAATGGGATTAGGCAGAGTTGGGAAAGAATTTTCGGTACGGTGGCTGTTCGTCCCCTGAAAGTCGTCCCCCAGCAATCGTCCCCTGAAAATCGGCCCCTGCTATTTGGGCCCGCTATGTAATCGGCCCCTGCTATTTCGGCCCCCGTATGTAATCGGCCCCTGCTATTTCGGCCCGCTATGCAATCGGCCCCTGCTATTTGGGCCCGCTATGCAATCGGCCCCTGCTATTTAGGCCCCCAAAAATAATAGTTAGAGGCAAGAGGAGCATGGATGTTGCAGGACAGATGCCCATTGTTGGCTATATTTGACAACCTTATTTTTGTAGAAAATGTAGAGCGTATGTACACCAATGATGTAATTTTACGGTGCCTTTTTTTTCCCTAGCCAGCAGCTAGGGAAAAGCGCTATCTATTTTTGGATCAACGGCTGCTTCAGGCAGTTAAAACAAGAACTACCATGAGTAAAATTGACTATTTGAAATGCGTGGCATATAACTTGGCCTCTGTGAAATCTAAACCAACGGCCGAACAGCTCAGGGTCTTACCAATACCTGCAGTTCCTGTGCCATTTGTTTCCGTGCCTACAGTCCAGTCAGTCACGGTCCAGTCAGTAACAGTTCAGTCACAGACAGTTGAGTCAGATAGTCCTCCTCCCATAGCAATACGTAAGCGTGGGCCCGGACGACCCCGCAAAAGTCAACAGCCACCTCGAATCAATCCGGCTCCAGTTGTACCAACACGGTCATCAAAGCGGAATTGCAACAAACATCAACAACGCACTGATACCGAAGACGTTCACGATTGTCTCACTCAGGATTGCTAATCAATTTATTTCATCGTATTACAATATAAAATTTATGATTGTACGCATAATATAATAATTCGAATAAACATACTTATGTATATTAAATCTTTGATTTTGATTTTTGGGGGCCTAAATAGCAGGGGCCGATTACATAGCGGGCCCAAATAGCAGGGGCCGATTGCATAGCGGGCCCAAATAGCAGGGGCCGATTCCATAGGGGCCGAAATAGCAGGGGCCGATTACATAGCGGGCCCAAATAGCAGGGGCCGATTTTCAGGGGACGATTGCTGGGGGACGACTTTCAGGGGACGATCAGCCACCTAACCAGAATTTTCATTGTGTGTACGTGTGCCATATTGCTATACGAAAGAAAGAAATAGCTTATATTTAGAGGACAATAAAAATTAGACGATTTATAAAATTAGAAATCAAATTATGATTTTTATAATTTATACAAAAAATAAGACACAAGCAGTCAGATCAGAGTTTCTGGACAGAATGGAACAAGAGAAGAAAGCTTCAAGACTGAGACGTGAGAAAAGTATGTAAGTTGTGCCTTTTGTCGACTAATGTAGGTCATTCTACGTGTCTTGGAATCATACGATTCTGTAATAAATCCATAACCAACGCGACCAAAAATACCTTAAATAGTTTGACCTGAAGGTGATTATTCCTATCAATGCTACAAATGACTTTGGTTGTGACGCAAATTGAAGTCGAAGAAATTCGTAAACATGCAAATAATTTACGAGGAAAACCCCTTGCGGATCAATAGGTGCTTAATCAAGCCAATAAATTAAGAGCAAAATTTAGATATATACATTATGTATATATATAAATAACAATTTAATAGTATGCAAATAGGTATAAAAATCATTCCACAGGTTTTACTACGTCTAACTTGTGTCCAACGTTGCGTTGACGGCAACGGCAGGGCAACGTCGAAAGTATGTTGGTAGTTAGAAAATATGCTTGTAAGGGTTTAAGGGTTCATCCATAAATAACGGCATCAGTAGAGTGTGCGGGTTCAGTGTAGTTGGGTATTGATGCCTTGCCATGTTAACTATAGTCCATATGAGTAATGTTAAATTAAAGTCATGAATTTGGGGGGTTCTACAACAGTGACAACAGTGAACAGTGGTATTTTGACTGACATCATTTACGTACCATCACAATGTACCTTGTGACATCAGATATGTCTAACTGTAAGAATATTTTGACCTCTGGGTGTTATGCTATATAAATGCTATACAAATGAAATTTCCGCGACTTTGTACCTCTTGCTTGTGACGCAAATTAAAGTAGGAGAAATTCGTAAACAAGCAAATAATTTAGAGGAAAACCCACCGCAGATCAATAGTTGCTTTTCAAGAAAACTTTCCTATATTTTTCATATATTATATAATATGTATTTGCTACTTATTGAAATAGTCCGATGTACCTATTCCCCACAAACTCTCCCTGAATTTCTGGACAAGATTTGTATGCTAGCATATAAGTATTTATAATACTGTTCATCCCCTTCTATACAATTATTCTCCTGCTTATTGCCTTATTATTAAGATCACGTTATGAAGCCTTGCAAAATTTGGAAATGTCTGTTGGCCTTTGCCCGGGAAAAATCGATCAATTTGTTTTGAATTATTCACATGATTTATCATTTATCCAGGCCGTAAAAACTTTGAAATTCAAACATGTTAGAAGGACACGGTTTTTTGGTGTCACCATGCATTGGTTAGATATTATAAATATTATATATATAGTTAATAGAGTGAAACTGTTCATATATATGCTTTAGCCATAAGCTAATTTTAATGATATAAACTAACTACTTCGTGTGCATGTACATCTACTCCTGACACGAATGAGGAATCCTATTCCAGATTCCAGAGGTCGTTTATATATTTTTCTCACTTAAATATTCCGATAAATTTTCCAGACGGGCCCAGAAAATTCTAGACTTTACATTCCAGGAAGAATTATCCGGTAAAAGGCTGTTATGTATGATATGCTGAATCATTTGGTATTTTTTACCTTTTAATCGTGTTGTCAATCGAAGTCAAAGAATATTGGAAACAAGCAAATTATTAAGAAGAAAATCTGGGTTTAATTACAATATGAATATGAGTAAATAAAAATATCAAAATATGTAACAAAGAAATTTTCTACTGCGTTCTTTTCAACTATGACATGTGTCTACCGTTGACGATAGACGGTATAGAGCAGCGTCGAATTCCTCTTTAAAAAAATGTGCAAATAAGTATAGGCCGTTGAGATTACAAGGTGCATCAATAACAGCCCCACAGATTTTAAAAGGCAGTGGCATTTGAACGAAGGCTACTGATCACTATGAGGGAACTGATTTCAATTGACTTTAAAAAAAGTTTGTAGATTATGGATACATTTATTAATTTATATTATATATTCTTATATGAAACTACTATTTTATGATATCGTTTTTATACGATATCGTTTTTATACGATATAATGCAATTATTTTCAAAACGTCCAGAAAATGCAATTTAAGTCAGTAAATGTAAAAAAAAATATTTTACCTAATATTAATTATTTTTTCGCACTAACACCATTAGGAAACAAAAAGTGTATAAGATCTATAATTTTACTCGTTCCGATTCGAGATATTTAAGAAAGAAAGAATTCCTCGATATTTGTAGCAGTAGCCTTCGTAAATGTGATCACCCCCATAATGTGTTTTGTGATCGCTGTCCAAATATGGCCGCCTTTAAAAATATGTGCAAATAATATTCATTCAACTTATATTCTTAACTACCTTTACCAGTGATTTCAGCTTGTTTCCTCAAATACTCTGGCTATGTCAATACCATGAAAGTTTTGAGAACGTTTTTATGCTGATCACATTTAAGACCCTACTTTTTCATTAAATATAAATGTATTAAGGCTAACTAAGAGCATTAAGATCACTTGGGGCATTGTAAGACTTTCTTACGTTTTTTAGTACACTTTGACTTGTATCTTTTGCAACTTTTAATTTTCGACACTGATGATTTTTGTGTACATAAAGCATGAAAGGAACCTACATTAAAATAGCTTCTCCATCGCTGTACATTCAACATTGGCTGTGCACATAGATATAGAGGTAGGTAATTGAAGTTTTGAAAAAAGAAACCCGATCACAATTAGGCACAGCCCTACGATATAATATGCTATATATCGTCTGTAAAGAACCAAAACTACCCATTCCATTTTTAGTTAAAAGCAATATCAACTATCTACAAAAATATTTGAACATGTCTTCAAAACTTTAAATAGAATATTTTGCACTTTTAAAAATATGTAAATAGAACATTTTGCACTTTTCAAAAGCATGGAAACAGAACATATAGCACCTTTTTAGAACTATGTGAATAAGACATTTTAAATTGTTGAAAAACATAAAAATAGAACATTTTACGGTTTTCAAAAGCTCTTTATTACCATTTTACGCATGTTTCGCATTTTGTTTTTATGACATAGGTAGCTCATTTTGATTCTAGCTTAAATTGGATTTAGGTAGGTCATTTTGGTCCTTCCGGCACGATACAGTGGTGCAACTACCTGGTGCGAACGAGGGAAATTCACATTTCCTGGCAGAGTGCTGGCTGGCTGGCACGCGCACGTGATATCGTGATTGGTGGTTGGTCTTCGGCTCTACAGTTGGTGGTAAAACCGTACTCACCTCAACTTCCACATTCCACCCTACTAATTTTACATTCTTTTCTATAGACAGTGGCAGTATAAATTAAGAGCTCCAAAATTAATTCTATAAAAACAATTTTTTGTTTGTATGAGTTTCAATTAGCAAGCAAGTAGAGTTTGAAAATTAATATAATTTTCTACTTTGCACTGCTATATTGCTAACGTTGAACTTAATCGAAGTTCTCATTGATTTTGGTAGAATAAGTAAGTTGATCATTTGATTTTTCCTGATTTAATTCACACTAAATTTCATCAGCATATTTATTTGAGGTTTATTTATTTTTAATGCTTTCCCTCTGTATCTGTCTGTAGGTTTCCTGTGGGTCTTCGTCGATAACAAAATCAAATTCTGTTCACAGTAATTATTAAATCTGTTTTTGGTTCACACACTTTCAACCTAGATCGGGTTTTAAAGTTGAAAAAAGTATGCATCGATTTAGATATCAACATTACCGACACTACTCCAACTGCCTCGCTAATATAACTAACCTCACATTAGGAGTAACGCCATCAACATCAAAGAAAAAATTGTGTGACTGTTACTACCGTAATATCAATACATCTGTACTCTTCAATGAATTTCTATCTCGGTCATCATCAACGTCGACATTTAAGTTAAATTCGGATTCGGGGCCCCTGATCAGTAGGACTAGGACTAGAACAGATAATGATGATAATTTGATTGTCAAGGTTAATCGCAGTTACACAACAGCACCCCACGCACTTCCAATCCTTCAACAACAACAGATGAAATTACAGTCTCAGCAGCAAAAATTGCAAACTGAAAACTTTCATTCTAAGTCTCCGTCAGTATTGGCTGAATTAGGGATTCGAGAAAAACAAGATTATCAACAACAACAAAATAACAACAATCAAAATCAAAACCGACTTCACTTCCCACGACGAAGTGAGCAAGTTGTACGTCGTGATTTAAAAACAGTTGTTCAAGAAGCGAAACTATTTTTAGAGTTGATAAATTCATCCCCAGCCCCATCGACCTCGATATCATCTAATTCTATCTCTCTTAATGCCATCTTTGTAAACCAAGCAGATGTTATTCGCTCAAATATGGTCAAGTTAGTTGGATCTTCACATCCTATTCTCTGTCTTGCAAGGTAAATAAAATAATTGCTATAGCTGTCGGTGTCGAACAGGGTCGGATAATGCGGCCAGCTGCCAGCGCAGGCAGCCCCCGCTGCTTAAATTTTCAAAAAACCATGCAAATGAAACATTTTGGAGTTTACAAAAAAATGTAAAAAGAATATTTTGACATTTCAATATCATGCAAAATCAAAATTTTTGTACATTTCAATAACATGGGAATAAAACATTTTCCACTTTTCTCAAAACATGTAAATAGAACATTTTTCACTTTCCTAAAACATGTAAATACAAAATTTTGCTTTACCAAAGAAAACCATCAATGAAATCAACATGGTGTTTTTTGTATGGAAACAAATTGCTACCTAAAACCAATTCCTTCGTCCAGCCCAGATGTTGAACTATAAATAGCACTCACACATATTTTAATATGTGGACTCCTTAATAAACATTATATTTTGTTTTCTTGTTATTTTCCCTTCTGTATGTAATTCCAATTCAAATTAGATTTTGATGATAAAATGTTTTGACAATTGACATATAGGGCTTTCTATCGAGAAAATTCTGGAGCGGGATTAACTGGACTTAATTTGGATTTAAATGAGGATTCAGAAAAGAGTGAGTCGGTGGAGAAGGCAAATGCCCAGCGGATTCACAGTTCCGAAAATCTCTCGTCCTCTTTGTCCTCGCTCTCCACCCAACTGAGAGCTATCATCGTTCTATTAATTTCCAAGTCCATGGACTCAACAAATAGTACAAATCACCCTGCTCACCATCCTCTCAGCAGTCAAGATCAGGATAATTTTGAGTTGGATTCGGGCTCCAATAATCCTGGGATTCCTTATGCCAACCCCGGATCCCGCCCCAGCCATACGAGTTGTAATCTTGGGGACACCAATAATAATGTTCGTCTTCATGGAAATCCAAATCGAAATCTAACTATTGAGGCAAAGTAAGCGCAAATGTTTCTCATATCGTCAGTATCGTCTTAAACTAAGACTAAAGACTTAAACTAACCCGTATTCATTTTTTTTAAACTACAAAAAAAGTATCATGATCCTAAAAGTACCTATGTAAAAAAAACACACATTTCGCCCTTTTAAAAAACAAGTAGAGAGAAAAACTTTATTAAGTCACTGTTGCACAATTGCAATAGCCTAACAGCTCAGTATACAATACAAAAATGTTATGTTGGAATTTAAATACATTTAAACTAAGAAAAAGTAATTATATAAAATTTAAGTATATAGATGATGATTATAAATCTGAATTGATCCCCTTAAAGCACATAATAAAATGTCATCCACTACTGCCGACGATACGCCAAAATTTTTAGCCCAAGTTTTAAAATGTTGCGTTATCGTGCCACGTGCCCCGATGTAAAGGCCCGTTACTTGAACACTTTTCAAGTTCCATTTTTCCATGAAGTATTTAGCACAAGGTTCATAAATTTCTTTCTTTTCTAAGTCTACTGCAACCGATTGCTCCTCACTGTCTCCAAATTCAAACCGTATTGTAGGATCCAAAATATATCCGATTCTTGATGATTTGTCATAAGCAAGAATATCCACCCTCCTTGTAGAACCATTTTCGGAAACACAGTGAACTTCCTGTTCCACTTCATAACCACGCTTAGAAAGGGTGTTAGCAATTATTTCACGAATTCCATGATGGCGACTGTTACGTATGAGTTCTCCCCGGACACAAGAGCCTAAGACATGACCAAGACTTTCTTTCTCAGCGCAGCAATGTCTGCACTGGATTCCATCTAAGCTCCTTCCTGGAATTACTCTTACACTAGTAACATTAGCATTCATTTTTAAACTGGTTACCCATTCTGAAGTGGTTAGTGCAACTTTATTAATCAACAGTTTGTTTCCGTTTGGATTATCCTTAAATTGGCAAACTCCAGCTCCCCTTAATTTCATCTTGCACCAAGATTGAAATTCATTTTCTCGAAGTTTTGTACGCATTCTTTTTGTAATTTTACTTTTTGCCTCAGGGTCATTTAACTCTTCTAACTCCTCTTCAGTAAAATTTAGAGCCGTCTCACACTGTTTGAATTCCGCTTCAATGTCCTTTGAATATGGTACATACACATCATTTGAACTTAATAGAACCATGCATATGTTATAATGCTGTAGAAATGCTTCCCATTCCGCTTTAGTTATGGAAAGACCCCTCAAATTTTTGGAGGTGTACAACATAGCATTAGGAGTATCTGTGGGAATTCCTAAAATTTCTTTCACAGCACTTCGTATTATTCGATCTACATCCATTAGAAATGATTTGGGCAATTTGTGCAATGGTGCCATTTGAAGTGGGTAAATTAAAACTGGCCAAATATAATCATTAATAATGGTTCTTAATAATATGTTTTCTTTTCGCCTTTAAATCTGTTACTGGTTATATCAGTTTTTGTTTTTGTTATGTTTTTAGTATATGGTACGGTAGAATATAATCATACCCTGCATCCTCCTTTGCTTTTTTTCCTAGCCGTACCGCCTGATCCCCCTGAGAAATATTTTTGCTATGAAAAATTTTGACCATCTAGAAGTTCGGTGATGTTAAAGGGATAGGTCAGCGTATTTTTACCCCCCATGGCAAAGTTGAAGATTGCAGGGTATAGGTAAATGGTGGCAAGTGTAATCGGCTGGTAATTGTGATCGCTGAAGTTTTTAACAAGAAAATTTTATCAAAGGAAAGGAATTTTTTGCGTCAAAAAATAGAGTTCGTTCTTCCATCCAAGTTATACCTCTAATTTCAATGCTAATCTGTGTTGTTTCCTTTTCAAGTTAAAATCTTGAGCAATCACAGTTACGCGCCGGTCACAATTACCCACATCTACACTAGGTACAGAGTATTACATGTTGAACATGATGTCGTGCAAAGTTGCACGTTCTTTTGAACGGCTTTTATACTTAATGTCGTGTCGTGGTAATGGTAATATTGGCTAGAAACTAAACAATGATAGTATTTTTAGTAATATCGTCTGTAAAAAACCAAAATGACCCACATCCAATTTATGCTAGAAGGAAAATAGGATTCCTCAATAAAAACTCTTAACGTTATAGATTCGTAAAATATCAATAATTACGAGCTTTTGAAAAAGTTGTATATGTTTTATTTGCATGTTTTGTAAAAGTGCAAAATGTCCTGTTTACATGTTTTGTAAAAGTGCAAAATGTCCTGTTTACATGTTTTGTAAAAGTGCAAAATGCTCCACTTACATGATTTTGAAAGTAGCAAACTGTTGTATATATATGTTTTGTAAAAGTGCAAAATGTCCTGTTTACATGTTTTTTAAAAGTGCATAATGTTCTAAATTACGAGTTTTTGAAAGGTGCAAAATGTTCTATTTAAATGCTCTCAAGACATATTTGATTATTTTTGTAGATAGTTGATATTGTTTTTAGCTAAAAATGGATATGGGTCATTTTGATTCTTCAGAGGCGATATGTAACTGTTTTGGTTTTGGGTACTGTTATAGTTTGGATTTTATTCTTTCGTTCCTTTGAACATAGGGAAAGAAAGCTAGGAGAAATCACGGAGATTATCTATGCTGCTTTCATGCTCCACCAAACCATTGTCGAGCTTCCACGAACAAGTACAGCGACAACCATCTCTGACATTAATCCCGCAGAATACAAAGCACAACAACAACAACAAAACGGAGACTGTGGGAAACCAGAGCTAGCAAAAAATAATTATAATGAAGATAATAATCACAATTCGGTGATTTCGGTTTCTTCAGAAGAAACATCTGAAGATGAAGATGCCCGACTCTCTCTCCTCCACGACGGAAATAACCTAGCAGTTCTCATGGGGGATTTACTTCTGGCTAAAAGTAGCGGAGTCTTAGCTTCAATCCGAAATTCCGAAGTCACCGTCCTCATGTCCGACTCTATTGCGGATTTTGCCCAAAGTCAGTTCATCACTTTGTTTGAGCCTGTTTCTGGTGCTAAATCCGACTTGGCGAAGCTCAATAATGATGGTACGATTGTGAAAATAAAAAATCGAAATTCAGACACGAGCCTCAAAACAAATATTCGTGAGAGTGGCGGACGGGGATGGGGAAATGAAGGTTTCGGATTACATTATGGTGAGAGGAAAACTGAAAATGGGGAGATTATAAACCGGGATTTTTGGTTCCGACGAAATGGATTCGGACTCGGCTCGTTATTGGGACGTGCTGCCTACTCCGCTCTCCTCCTGAGGGAGGAAGATATGGCTCTGAGGAATTTAGCATATCGATTAGGAGAGACTATTGGACTTGCCCTTCAGGTCCGTTTTGTTCAGTATTCAGTTTATATCGTCTGTGAAAAACTAAAATGACCCATTTTCATTTTTATTAAAACAATACCTATGTACTTTCCACAAAAATATTGAAATAAGTATGTCTTGAAAGCATTTAAATAGAATGTTTTACACTTTTAAACAATACTTAAATAGAAGATTTTGATGTTTTCAAAAACATGTAAATGGAACATTTTGAACTTTTCAAAAACATGAGAATGGAACATCATACGCTTTTCAAAAACATAGAATTATAACATTTTACACTTTTCAAAAACATGGAATTAGAACATTTTGCTCTTTTTCAAAAATACGTAAATAGAACATTTTACACTTTTCAAAAACATGTTAATCGAACATTTTACACATTTCAAAACCTCTTAATGAACATTTTACGCATTTTTCTTGTTTTGTTTTTTTATTACATAACTAATTTTGATTCTAGTTCAAATTGGAAATGGGTCATTTTGGTTCTCCACAGACGATATTTATATTTTTAAATCAATATTATGTTAAATTGGGTGAACACAACTTTTGAAATTTATTACAAGGGTAAAAAAAATTTAATTACTTGTCATGGTCCTGGTCATGTTACGTCTAGCTATATTTTAGATAATATTTTATTTTGTTATCTTTCACAGGCTGCAAAGGAGATTTCAAGTTTTCAGGCAGAAACCCCACCAATTGGATGGACACTTGATCCGTATGCACTCCCTGTGATAACTGCTCTGGAGCTTGGTATAATTTCAAAGGAGAGTCTTCACAGATTTGTGAAGAGCTCCGGGTCTGAGCGTCTAGTCCACGAGATGCAGGTTTGTTTTTTAATTTCTCTCTATTTCTACTATATGAATTATTGTGGTTATAATATTATGATTTGAATTATTATATGCTGGATTTTAAATATTTTTTTTTGACATGTTCTTTTTAGATATTGAGACTGATTCAGTCGAGTCAGAATGGCTTAGCGTTAAAAAGTGCTGTCGAGGTTTTTGTTAAACTAGAGGAAAGTGCCGTGCGAATCCTGTCCCAGCTGTCACCCATCCCACGCCGTCCCCAGCATCATCAATCCTCGTCAAATCTGTCCACATCCAGATCACATTTAGCACTGGATCTGGACTCGTCCTCCTTAGCGGGATCTTTAGTGAGGAATCAACATGGGAATCAAAGTGGGATTGCGAGTCGAATTCTCATTGATCTCATTCAAAGCTTCAAACCAATTTTGTGATGTGAGCAACAACTAGAAGTGTAGGCTACATTATAGTGCGTTATTTCAATTACACTGGGAATTCATTGCGCAATTTGTATTTCCCCCTTTAGATGTAGTTGATTTATTGGGAACTAAAAGTACTTTAGTAGTAATTTTTGAAGTGAAAATAGTGTTGCCATTAATTATTATTGTTAGCACATAGTAATAATATTATTATATTCGAGTCTCGCACTGTGCAGCTATCTATTACATACTATTAATGCTGTTGCATTGTTATTGTGAGTCTGAAGATAGAAGACTTAATAATTATAATTATCATTAATAACTAATTTATGGTTTGATTAGAACTTACTTAAACTTCTTCGTTAGTGAAGTTATCGTGCGTGAAGAATCAAAACGGCCCATATCCAATTTAAGCTGAAACTAAACAGAGCTGTGTTACAAAACACGAAAACACAATAGATGAGATAGATGAGTAACATGTTAATTAGGAGTTTTTGAAAATCGCAAATTAACAAGTTAACAATTTTCTATTATTTTGCTTGATTTTAGAATCATGATATATAGTAATATGTTTGTAGACAGTGCATTCGGGTTACAGATAAAAATAGATATGTGTCATTTTGAATCTTCACAGGCGATATATAATAATTATATGCTAACTGTTATAATAGGCCATGTTATAATATTATAAGATGGCAGAACTTATTATTTATTATATATTACTTCATTTATTGCTACAGTCATCTAAAAGTAGAATGTGAAAAAACCACAAACGGAAGCTTCACGTAGTTACTTGTACTTAATTAATATAAACTTATAAAGGAATGTAAAGTCAGTGGCACAAATAGTATAGTACCTATAACAGAATTATATGATAAACACAAGATTTACTCTATTTTACGAATCTGCTTCTTATGCTGTACCAGGCTAGTAATGAAATGTCAGGAATTAATCGAAGACTTAGATTTGCTATATCGTTTGTGAAGAACTAAAATGACCCACATCCAATTCACCTAAGCTAAAATCAAATTGAGCTATGTCATAAAAACAAAATGAGAAACATGCGTAAAATATTAATGAGGAGTTTTTGAAAAGCGTGAAATGTTCTATTTACATGTTTTTTGAAAAGTATAAAATGTTCTACTTGCATGTTTTTTCAAAGTGTAAAATGCTCTTTTTTCATGTTTTGAAAAGTGTAAAATGTTCTATTTTCATGTTTTTGAAAAGTGTAAAATGTTCTATTTACAAGTTTTTAATAATTCCAAAATGTTCTATTTAAATGCTTTCAAGACATAGTCCAATGTTTTTGTAGATAGTAAACATTGGTTTTAGCTAAAAAATGGATATGGGTAATTTTGGTTCTTCACAAACAATATACTACCTAATACCTGCATTTTCTAAAATTGCTAGTAGTAAATTAATGATTAATTGTAGTTGCAATATTACCAAGGTTCAAAGGGTACTGTATACTATTATAGCTGCCTGCGGTATTACATGTAATCTTCTAAATGCTAAAACTTGAAACTGAGAAATCATAATATATTTAAGTAAATAGTCACAATATGTAATGAATTGTATTAAATTAAAAATGCGGCATCCTGAAACTACTTAGGTTTGACTTCTGAATTCTGGGCATAAGCACCAGTACTACACACTACCTAACTACCTATTAAAAAATAAAAATACGTATGCAGGCACATGTTATTCAACATTACAGATATATTCTACACACACATTAAATTATGTACTTAAGAGTATATTAATTATGTCGTACTTTCGTACTGAAAATTTGCAATTTTCCGAATTTACAGATTAACCGTGCATGCGGTCATCTGTCCTTGTCCTCGTCCTGTCGTAGTAGTCGTAGTCGAATATAAAAAAATGCTATTAGTTTTTATTATGCCCTTAATTAAAATACTAACGTAAGCTAATATAGTAAGTAAAAAATCACACATATTTTTTTGGATAATGCGCTCTTCTTAGTTTGAGGCTCTTTAGGCTGTGTCTTGTAGTTGTTGTTTAGGGGTTATTTGTAAATGACGTTATGGAGTCAGAAACCAATGTTTGATATAAGTATCTTGCATCATCTTTAGAAAACCCCTCAAATGTAAGAAAATATAGTATGAGTTATCTCATGAGTTTACAGTTTCGTTTCAATGTGCAATGGTTAGTCGTTGAATAGTTTAAAACAAAGAATTCAGTCTTAAAATATTGTAATGTAGCGAATATTAAATTACTTTAAAAGATATTAGTTGCCTAAATCATTAATTAAATAGTAATATTGTATACCAATTCAAAATGACTGAAATCGAACAAAATTGAAATGAAAAATAAAACGTATGTAGATATAAGTGAAAAAAAATCCATTTTCAGATTCAGGTACTTTATTAAGTCACTGGTACCTAAACTATTAAACTTACTCATTATTACCATCAATTTAAATAGGGGACGTTTTTGAATTAAATAATACTTACACATTCGAAATATATAGGCATATACATATATGGATGGTAGCTGTAATAAATCAACAGGCCATTGAGGCCATAATTATTTATTATTATAGATTACAGTACATATCGTCTGTGAAGAACCAAAATAACCCATTTTACATTTAAGCTAACATCAAAAAGATGTTGATTTTGATCTTTTTCAGCAATTTAAAACGTCATATTTACATATTTTTGAAAAGGTGCAAATTTTTTAATTCCATGTTTTTGAAACAGTGCAAGATGTTCTACTTCAATGTTTTTGAAATGGTGCAAAATGTTCTGATTCGATGTTTTTGAAAAGGTGCAAAATGTTGTATTTACATATTTTTTAAAATTGAAAAATGTTCTAATTAAACGCTCTCAAGAAATATTTGAGTATTTTTGTAGACAGTGGATTTTTTTTTCTCGCTAAAAATGGATATGGGTCATTTTGGTTTTTCACAGACGATATGATTAATTAATTAATTTTAATTTCCACTCCTGATCCATTTTTTAATAAATTCTAGCATTCGGAAACATTTCCCTGACGTTGTCCATTAAATTAAACTCCCAGCCCCATTCCAGAGACACACTTGTCACGCTTCGCAGGGTCTCATCAGTAATATCAAAAAGGCGTGTGAATGTTGGTGAACACCCCCTCCAACTCCCACCCCCACCCCCATTCTCACTATTCACAAATACGACATATTTTAAACCCGGGAAACTCCCTCCAAGTCTCATTCCCACCGGGAAAAACTGAGTTGGGAAGTGTGGTATATGGGGATGGTAGTGGTGAAAATCCAGCATAAGTTTTTTCACTCTTGGCATTTGGGGTATCTGAAGCCCTGGAAGAAATTTCATTGGATGCCACACAAGGATTGAGCAGGAGGCTAAACATTTTTTTAAAATGCTATTAATCACATTTGCCCCTCTTGACCACAGGAGAGGGTTATAGGCTAAAAAATCCCCTGTCACAGTTAATTCTCGTATCTGGAAATCTCCTTGTTCGGTTTCGGCAGTGTGGTTTGCAAGAACCTCCAAGGACTGAATAGTTTCCTTGTTCACAGCAATCACTAATTTTTTGAGAAGGCCAAGGTGATTTATCGGCTGGACAAAGCAGTCTACGTTCTCGCTTCGGTTCATGTCAACCCGAACTAATTTAGGTGAAATGGCCAGCATTTCTTGAAATATATTTTGTGGACACTTACTATACATTTCTAAAACTTTTAATTGTAGCCTCACATTTATTGAATCTTCTTGGATATCTTGAAAAAAAGAGATTGTGTCATCAATGTTTTGGAATCCATCGTCTGCTTCCGTTTCTGACCCACATGACGACGAAGAGGATTCGTCACGGCGGGAACGATTGGAATCGTTTTCGTCGTCGTTTTCATCACCGTATTTTCTTTGAAATTCAACATTAATTCGCAGTATTAAATGCTCCAAATTTGGTGCCTGAGATAAGAGAAGTCTCTTTAAATCTTTAAAATAAATTGGAGGAGGTGTTCGTCTGAAGAAAAATCGAATTAATTCAAGTTTCTTCAAGTTGGCTCCATGGCTGTTGAGGAAATTCTGAGCTGCTGGGTAAATTGCGTCTGCATCGTAGAATGAGAAGGAGGTGCAGGGGAACGGGAACGGAGAGTTGGCTGAAATTGATGCATTCATTAAAGCGGTGAGATCGTGAAGTTTGTAGCGGGGATTTCGGACCAGGTGAAAATCCTGATGGGAGGCTGACTCATCCCCACGACGCCAATTTGGGAGGCCAAAAGTTAATGTGACGATGGCCTGCAACTCCTTCGAAGCAAAGAAGGCCCAGCGACGGCAAACGAGGCGGGAGTTGAATAAAGTGTTTCGGTCCATATTCCCTAAAATTTCTTCCATAATCTTTTAAAAGTCAAACCAAAAAAAAAATGATAAATTTATATTTTAAAGCAAATTATCTACACAATAATTGTGTAGAATACAATTTTAATTTTTAACTGGTGCACTTACGTGATCCATGGCAAAAGCTGCTTCATGAGTAGGACAAGGTCGAGACGAATTTTTGTTTTGAATCGTAATTTCAGCAGCTGCTCGATGTCCATTTCGATTCACATTTGTTGTGGAATCGACTGTCACGGTATTGTTACTTGGAATTTTTGAATTTTCTATACCATCCGCATCACCTGTCAATTTGAGCTTTTTGCCAGTTACATTTCTTTGAGATGAAGATGACTCTAAGGCAGCTAAAAGACCTTCTGGGCCGAACATGCCTCTTGAAGAAAAGTCCTGCATCCAGCATCATTAGGGTTATAATAAATGTGCAGTATTTTAAAATTCAGAGGCTAATTTAAGGCCAAGGCTAAAGACACTTACCGCTATATTTAAGTGGTCGGTTTTGGAGGATGCATTTGCATTATTAACTGCAGATGAATTTTGCTCGTGGGCCTCATACATATCTTGATTGTCCATAGTTGTAATATCAATCGAGGTTAAATTTTTTTAAATTTTAATGTTTGCGAATGCATAATATCCTCAAAAATAATTTAAAAAAAACTTAATATTTTCTTCAAAAATAACTATTAAAAAGAAGGTGAGGTGAAGATCCTGACCTGCAAGAACTATACTTCAATATCCTAATCTGTAATATTATTAAATTCTACAAAACCGGAAACTGAGCAATTATTTATTATTGCTTTTAGTATTGTTAAGTAATTTTTTCAATTTAAAAATTCCCATTTCAAAATTTCTTTAAAAAGTTAAAGTTTAACTTTTTACCTCAGCCAGAATTTAAATCCAGCGCCCACTTTGACATGCTGACGCAAGTATAGCAAACGCTAAGGCTGGTTATACCCCATAAGCAAATTTGGAAAAATCGATTTTAATTTTAATCGATGTCGATAATAGACAGAACTATCCCAATTGGCAACGATCGATTTCAAAATTTCGAAATCGACCAATCTGAAAACGAATTAATGAGCTTATTTTACTACGTGACAAATACCAAATACCAATAAAAGTAAAAGTGTAACACCATTTTTTCCAAGTTCTTTTGCTGATTTTTATGTTTATTGCATATTTAAGCTGAACTGCTCAAGCTCAAACTATATTTAAAGATGCATTTTTTTTAATTAAATTCAAAATGCGAACGCATACACAAAACGTACAAATGAAGTAACAAATTTCCGAAATTTTAGTACTGTGTTGTATTTATTTTATGCGCAACCTGTTAAAAAGTGACGAGAATTTAGGATAACTTTGTTAGTCATAGATTTTTTATTTTTAAGACCTACAAAGATAAAGACATTTTTTAATGATTTAATACGCCTCATCAATTTTGTTTTGATTAATCAATTACAAGTAATGGAAGTAGCAAAGTTTGCGTTCCTGCATGATTTTTTCTATCTTTTGAATTTTTTCATTAATGCTACGCAATACTGTGTAAATGAATAAGTGAACGAACTGAATATTTACAAAATCAAGGTATAGGTTTAGAATATAACAATAAATAGATTTCAGTATTCATTAGGGTAAATCAGACTGCTTCATAAATTAAATGATTGAGTTCGCTCAGTAAAGTGCAATTGTGCATTATACTAATTCTACTTCGGACATCCCATTCGTCGGATTAATAATAATAACTTTGTAGTACGCCATTTGGCGCGTACGATCACACTATTTTAAAGATAAAATAACCAATAGAAACGAAATTTTTCTACTCAGCCGGCCTCTGCTCCTGCCGGCTTCCCAACTCCAACTTCATTACTAATTTGTGTGCGTTCGCGGTCACAGCTTCACTTTTTTGTCTGAGGACAGGAAAATTATTAAGAAAATCTTCGTTTTCTCTGTTGTATTCCGGTATTAAGGTAACAATAGTTAATTCATATATCGCATATGCGATGATCTAGTGATCAACTCCAGGCTTTGAAGTGAAAACGAGTTTTATTTTACTATCAGTAATCAAGAAAACTAGTAAATCTACATATAATTTCATTATCGATATTAGTATTTTAATTAGGAAAAGGGCGAGAACTAAACTATAAGGTTTTAATCTGTTTTTCGTTCGTTTTTTCAATTTTTATAATTGTAGTATGGATAACGAAAAAAGAAAACGCTCACCTAAGGAAGACATTAGATCTAGATCCCGCCGTCGTTCTGTTTCTCGCTATCGTTCTCACTCGAAGAGAAGCGAGGGTCCAAGCTCATCCCGAGCTCGCCACCACAGGTCTCACAGATCTTGTCGAGATCGCCATGACGACCAGAAAGAATTTCAATCAAAATTACTAGACCGCTTAGATAAGCTGGAACAACGAGTGACACACCAGAACCGTCGCCGTCGGCCTTCGGTTCAAAATAATCAACAACGCGTAGCGTCGTTGATTGGTGGTAACAGTTCCGTTTCAAACATTTCACCATCGGACAGAATGGATTCCGGATCTAGTGGCAGTGTGTCAGGGGATGACAGCAGTTTTGAAGGAGAAATTCTGGACAAGACAATGCCACAGTTGAGCCCTCATAAAAGAGGTGACACATCTGTACATGCCGATGACGACCAGTCTTTAATAATTCATGCACCTCGAGATGACCTTCTATCTGCTATTGGAGTCACACCACCAGAAATACCAGTGTAGGGGCCTGGTCTTTATGAAGGTATTGCTGTTCGATGGCATTCAGTCCTTACAACCGGATTGGATACGGAATCGAGATCTAAACTCATGGAGCAATATCGGATCCCTGAGAATCTTAAATCATTGGAAGTTCCTACGATCAACCCTGAATTAGAAGGGTTACTGGTTGCTGATGGTAAAAAGAAGGACAACTATACCTGCTCACTCCAGCGCCAGTTAGCATGCGGGATCACCGCAATTGGCAGTGTGCTCACTAAACTCCTTTCGTCTTCTCAGTCCAACGAGCTCTTAAAAAAAGCTTGCTCGGGACTAGGCGACTCTTCACGTCTGCTACTGGACTTGCATCACAAGTTATCAGTGGGACGTCGCACCACAATTCTACCCGTTCTTAACTCAACCGTTAGGAAGACTGCTAACAGTGAAGCCATTGACTCAACACTGTTCGGGACCGATTTGGGTGCTCTCATTAGGAATGCAAAGGAGCTAGAGAAGGCAACCAGTGAGATTCTAGGAAAAATAAAAATTCCGCCTGCCACAGCCAAAAAGCCTGGTGCTCAGTATCCATCAAGACATCAACCCCAAACAACACACAAGAGCTCTTTAAACTTCAGGGGCCCGCCGCCGAGGAAACCATTTTAGCAACGCCGGGGCGGGCGCCAACAACCTCATCGTCGGTAAATACACAGGTAATTGCTGGCAGATTAAGTTTATTTATAGATGCGTGGCAGCTTGTGACTACGGATGAAACTGTGTTGGATTGGGTTAGAGGCATAAAATTAAAATTTAGTAGCTTTCTTGTTTAGTTAAGAGAGCCATTAGTAAAGCCTCAGCCTGAATATGATATTAATATGAAGACAGAAATATTAGAGCTTATTAAAAAAGGAGATATAGAGCAAGTTCTTCCTTGTGAAGGTCAGTTTATTTCATCTTACTTTCTAGTTCCAAACAAAAATGGAAAATTTCAATTCGTTCTGAATTTAAAACAGTTAAACATGTTTCTCGAGCCTTCACATTTTAAAATGTCAGACATTCGATCTGTTTTTGGAATTATGCGAAAAGATTGCTTTATGTCTACTATATATTTAAAAGACGCATACTTCCTTTTATCTATTCATAAAGATTATTGTAAATTTTTAAGATTCCGTTATAAATCACATATCTACGAATTTACATGCTTACCATTTAGATTAAATTATGCACCTTTTATTTTCACAAAAGTAATGAAGCCTGTTATGACATGGCTACGAGAAACAGGGTTGATATCTGTAGACTATATAGACGACATCTATTGTCAAGGAGACACCTTCGGCTTATGTGAAAATAACGTGAATATCACCAGTAACCTTCTTAAAAAACTTGGATTTATATTAAATGACGACAAGTCGTCACTGGCACCGTCTCAGTCGGTCTTGTATCTGGGATACCAGTTAAACTCATCGAGTTTTACTGTAAGTCTGCCAAAAGATAAGGAAACAAGAATGGAAAAACTCGTCAAAATATTTATTTCAAAAAATACATGCAGTATTCATGACTTTGCACAATTAATTGGATCCTTAATCTCGACTCGGTATGCTGTTCCGTACGCTATGCTGTACACCAAGTCCATGGAGCGAAGTAAATGCCAGTCGTTGCTGCTTAGCCATGGTTCATATGACCAAGGAATGATTCTGAATAAGGATGTCCAGTCCGACTCAAAGTGGTGGTCTGAACACTTAAAAACCACAGCTTGCCCTATACGTACGGAAAGGTACGACGTAGAAATATTTAGTGATGCATCCCTCACAGGGTGGGGAGCCGCTTGTGGACATCAGTCTACTCGTGGTGCATGGGGAAAAAATGAGGCAGGCAAGCACATTAACGAGCTAGAATTACTAGCTGCTCTGTTTGCTCTTAAATCATTCACTCGCCAGCTACGCGATTCCCGTGTTGTGATGAGAATCGACAACACCACAGGAATATCCTATTATAATCGGATGGGTGGAACTAGGCATCTTAACCTCAACTCAGTCGCTAAGCAATTATGGCAGTATTGTGAGTCGAAAAATATTTGGATTTTTGCTACATACAATGCTTCCTCCGAGAATATTGTAGCAGATTCGGAGTCTCGCCATAAAAAATGGGACACAGAATGGCAACTAAATTCAAAAACTTTTAATTTAGTTTGTTCGAGATTAGGAGATCCAAATATCGATTTATTTGCATCTCGAATAAATTCCTAGTGTGAGAAGTTTGTATATTGGTTGCCTGACCCCGAGGCCTACGCTATAGATGCATTTACAATACCTTGGTCGGGTCCTCAATTTTATGCGTTTCCCCCTCTCTCTTTAATACTCAGAGTATTAAAAAAGATTAGGGAAGAAAGAGCCGAAGGGATTGTGGTGGTGCCACGGTGGCCATCTCAGATATGGTGGCCGTTATTTTGTGAGATAAAAATCATTTCGTTTGAAATTAAACCATGTTATAATTTGCTTTTCTGTCCATCTAGCCCATCACATCCTCTGTCGGACTCACTTTTCCTAGTGGCAGCAAAATTATCCGGGAAACTTTCATCGTAAGAGGAGCGTCTCATGCGGCAGCAGATTTTATGTTAAATTCCTTATCCCCGTCCACCCTGCGTCAATATAATTCAGCATTAAAAGCATGGTGGGATTTTTGTGGTGGAAACGTGTACAATACTAACATTACTCAGGTCCTTGATTTCCTGAAAGTTCAATTTGAAGGAGGCCGTAGCTACTCGTCTATAAATACGTCAAGATCAGCACTGTCGCTTATACTCTCAACTAGTGGAGACACTCCGATCAGCGACGACACTAGGGTGAAAAGATTGGTTAAAGCTGTATTTCGTTCAAAGCCTCCAAAACCAAAATACTCGGATACATGGGATCCACTAATAGTATTAAACTACTTGGAAAAAATGCCATCATTTAATGAATTAAAGACTGAAGAACTAACTCTTAAATTGGTCATGCTCCTAGCTTTATCAACCGGTCAGAGAGTTCAGACGCTGTCGTTAATAAAACTTTCGAATGTAATGATTACTCAAGACGGAATTCAAATTCTCATAACTGATATAATAAAGACATCAGGTCCCGGAAAAACCCCGTTACGATTATATTTGCCGCTCCTTACTGAAAAACCCCTCATATGCGTTGCTTCGGTATTTAATGAATATGTAAACCGAACAAAGAATGTTCGTGGGACCGAAGACAGCCTACTTATTAGCTACAAAAAACCATACAAGTCAGTTGGTAGTCAATCTATCGCTCGGTGGATCAAGACAGTTTTGGTAAAAAGTGGGATTGACACAAACAAGTACACCGCTCACAGCACCAGACACTCATCTACTTCCATGGCATGTCGCAAAGGAGTTAATATTGAGGCGATTCGTCAAGCAGCCTGTTGGTCTGCTACATCCTCAACGTTCAGAAAACATTATAATTTACCATTACAACAAAATCATAATAATGTATTTGCAGAAGGTGTGTTAAACACTCAAGATGATAATTAAATGTTTCTTATTGTATTGTTATATGGCTCTCAACATTTACAAAGTTATTATTATTAATCCGACGAATGGGATGTCCGAAGTAGAATTAATTAACCCACTACTAATGTCCCTAAAAACAGGACACCCTAAGTTATACAATACAAAAACAGTACTTTAAAATTAATGAAGTTGGAGTTGGGAAGCCGGCAGGAGCAGAGGCCGGCTGAGTAGAAAAAATTCGTTTCTATTGGTTATTTTATCTTTAAAATAGTGTGATCGTACGCGCCAAATGGCGTACTACAAAGTTATTATTATTAATCCTCCGAATGGGATGTCCTCATAGAATTATAATCAGACTTCCTTAAGGTAAGTCGTCTAATTAATTAATTATTGACTATGTAAAGCGTAGATATATATTTTAAATCCTTTAAATAAGATATTATTACGCATTTTTGATGTAACCATTGCATTGGTATATACCGTCGTATGACCTAATTAAATTTCCAAGTGCATGCATACATGTACACTAATGTATGTACATACTTACAACAATGCGAAAATTGTATTGCTTGTCACCCTAGAAAGGAAAGAACTTAATAATTATTTTAATTCTCTCCATAAATCCAAGTGCACATACATATGTTTACGTACGGGAAGGGGTGTTCATTCCTGGGAGTATGTAATTTTTAATAATTCTTCATATTTTATAAACATATTCTATAGTTGTTGAGAATTATGGTTGGCCCATACAAATGCAATGGTATGATGAATAAGCCCAGCAGGAGATGAATCGAGTTTGACTACTATATTTTAAGTGATTTTATTCAATTCGAAACTAGTCCCTTTTATATCAAATCGATTACACACACACAATGACATAATAATGAACTAGAAATTTCGATCTGTTATTGTGGTAGAATGTTTCTGATATCTGTACGTCAACAGATATCAGAAACGTTCCACTATTTACATAGCAGATAGATGAAGATGATCAAATGCGTGATCTTCATCTGTCACCTATGTCAATATTATTGACGAAGATTCTGACGGGAATCTTCGCCCTGTACACACACACATGATCTTACTGCATGACACAATAACAAGGTTATTAGGTTAGGTACATGATTGGTCATACCAATCATGTAGGTACCTACATATCTATATACACACATATATTTGTATAAGCACACTGGGTACTCATGCACACCATGAGTACCAGTGCAAAGGGCACAAAAACACTTTACTTATTATAATTATATGTACCTACCTATATAATTATACTGTCTTATTTCAACAATAGTGCTTTCTCAATTCTTTATACAATGCCAATGTCTAGTATCACTAGTAACAAACTAACTTTGTTATCCATTAGCTTGTTCTGACAATTTAGTCCGGGTTTGTGGCTTACAATTAATTGGTATGATATCATAATCCTTCGCAATTTCAGAATATTCGCAATTTGGAATTTAAGTCGCGTTTAGCGTTTTGTAGATTTTTTCAGCGTTATTATTTTCCAGAATTCTTCATCTTTTTTTCCCCCCATAAATGCCCATAATAGTCCCTATTTCATTAACACTAAAATAACTATATAAAAAAAACTAAAAACTAAGCTAACTTTTTTCAAGATACAATAAAGTAATCCTTGAACATTCCCGCGTCAAAACTGAACTAACTAAAAATGTGTAATTTTCTGAACTGTAATAAGTAAATAAGTGTCAATATTTCAATTTTTAATATAGTTTTCAGTTTCTCAGTACTTAATTACTAGTTAGGACTGTACTGCACTGCCTGTACCAGTATTCAGTAGTCAGTACATGCATCGTAAACTAGATTTAGATTTAATTTACAAGCTACTACTAATGATTGTTAACGTTAACTACTATCTACTAGTGGCAACTGCTCTTGGCTTTGGACTTTGGAATATGAATACAGACAGAACACAGTTGACAGTCTGGGTATTTTCATTATAATAAATTATTCAAGGCAATCCCTTGGCATACTCAATTAGTGAGGCGGTTAAGCTGTATCCTCCATACGTAGTACCTTCTACGCTGGTACGCTTGTAATTTACTTGTTTATAAACTTCCAAGTCAAAAGCTGTAAAATTCCATCGTATCGTATCTAATAATAACTATACAGTCAACAGTATTTCAGCCTTCAATTAAAGAATATCTGTGCGTTAAATATAACAATAAATACCCTTCCAGTTTAAATCAGTCATGTTGTGATTATAGTCAGTAATAGTTCCTACATAGGTAAGCCAGTCGTCAGCTTGCAGTCTCATTTAGGTAGTTTTCAGTTTTTCATGTATAATTGTTACCAATCATTGCATTGATACACTTATGTATTACAACTGCTGCTATTGAATAATTTGTGTTTTATTGTTTATTAAGATTCAAATTAAAAGCAAAATGACCGAGGGTACAAGAATAAGTCGCACAATTGGAGGTGCATTGCTGGACTTGCTAAATAACAAAGTGAGGTGCGATGTGACATTTGAAGTGGGCTCTGACAAGGAGAGGATCGAATGTCACAAACTAATTTTGAGCAGTCGCTCATCTGTTTTCGATAACTTATTATTCACCGATGCCAAAACCGAAACCGAATCTTCCACCTTCTCTGCTTCTGCTAATGGAAACGATGAAGATGGTAACAATACAGTTAAGAATGATGAGAATATTATTCCCTTGCCTGATGAAGAACATTCAATATTTCGTGCATTTCTCAAGGTGTTTTATTAATAATTAACTATATACTACCAATATTCGATATTGAAGAGTTTTTTGTCAAAACGGACTTCATCCGTCTAATCAAATTTTACGGGAACAACAAATATGAAATGAAAGGCGACAAGATTTAAATTATTAATGAATTCATGTTAACCTTTATTGTCGTTTATGTACTATTTTAGTTTTTGTACGGAGACATAATTTCCTTTAACTCGGTCTCAGAAATAAGCAAAATTCTACATTTAGCTCGAAAATATTGTGTGACTGAGCTGGAAGCAAAATGCGAGGAAATTCTCCGGAGTCACACTGACGTCCAAAGTGTTGTTCAGATTTATTATGTGGCTGCAGAGCACGACTTAAAGTCACTTATGGATTTCTGCATCGAAACAATGACGTTGTAAGATCCTAAATGTCAAAAGTACCTTACTTGTAAAACATACATCACTTTTACCTATTCAGGAATTCGTAAATCATCCAAGTAATGTAATACATTTGAAGTTGTACTTGTTTTATTGATGCTTTTCTTATAATTGTAGGGCATTTTCCGCGTTAATGGTGGATCCCAGCTTTAAGTCAATCGAACCTAAACTACTCCATAGCATTCTTGCAAGAGATGACTTCGATCATCTACAAGAAATCGATCTGTTTGAAGCTCTCATGGTGTATGGTCGTATTTACAAATAATAAAATAAGTAATAGGTAGCAGTTAAAATGAAGAAAATCTCTATACGTTTTGCATGTTTTGCTGTTCTGCTGACTTTCGGTAGTTTTGTTGGTCGGAAAATGGTGTATTATTTTCAATCATCATTATTAATTTCAATATATCGTCTGTAAAGAACCAAAATGACCCATATCGATTTGTAGCTAAATCCAATATCCACTATCTACAAAAATATTAAAACATGTCTTGAAAGCATTTCAATAGAATATTTTACACTTTTCAAAAACATTGAAATAATAGAACATTTTGCAGTTCAAAAACATTTAATTAGAACATGTTGCACTTTTCAAAAAACATGTAAATAGAACATTTTACACTTTTTAAAAAGATGAAAATGGAATATTTTACACTTTTTAATAGCATGTAAATAGAACATTTTACATTTTTCAAAAACATGTGAATACAACAGTTGACACTTTTCAAAAGTACGTAAGTAGAACATTTTGCATTTTTCAAAAATATGAAAATAGAACAATTTAAATTTTTTAAAAACATGTAATTAAAACATTTTCCACTTTTCAAAAACTCTTAATTTACATTTTAAGCATGTTTCTCATTTTGTTTTTATGACATAGCTTATTTTGATTCTAGCTTAAATTGGATACATGGGCCATTTTGGTTCTTCACTCACACGATATGTATAGTTTGTTAAAGGCATTTTTATAGCCAAGGTTAGAATGCACACACAATTTGGATCCAGTTGTATTCTGTATGTATAAGGTGATTAGATTTTATTATTTTATTTTTTTATATAATAGTTGGGCAGAGGACCAATGCATTAAATCTGGTCAGTCTGAAAAAATTGGGAGAAACCTTCGAGCCGTTTTGGGGAAGTCCCTGTACGTCATCCGATTCCCACTTATGAATACTCTTGAGTTCATCAATGTGGTCGTACCAAAAAAGGTTCTTTCAAGTCAGGAAAAATGGGCTTTGCTTGAATATATTCGCGATGGCGAGGAGGACAGGTAAACATTTTTTTATTGAATTAAACTTTTAGATTTTTGTACAGATTTTGTTATACTTTAAAACAACAATTCTGTTTTTAAGTTTTGAAATTATTGCATAATAAAATATTGAATGTCGTTTATAGAAAAGAACTCAATATACCTTTCAAAACCATCCCAAGAACAACAAAGTTTGATGGATCCATTCTTTGCCTCGCATCAAAATCCCATGCTGTGAATCGCCACACTTTCGTATGCGATGGAAGCAGGAATACGGTTAGGTATGTCTTTTAATTACGGTTTAAATATAAAACTATTTATATATGTACCTACACTAATAACGTTGTTGTAATTTTGGCTAAATAATTGCCGCAGTGCAAAATCATCACAAATGCAAAACTGAATATGTTGTATGAATTTAATAAAACTATTATTGTAATTAATTTTAATTCAATGTAGAATTCACCCAAGCGAAAAGATTGTTTTATACGGTCTGGGATTTGGAGGATCCGTGGACAATGGCGCAGTGTACGAAGTCGGTGTAGAAATTACTAATAACTGTGACAAACAAGCCAGCCAATTCCAGTTGGGTATTGGTGACAAAAGCCAAAGAATTTTTGGAAAGGAGACGATAGGATTATGCAGATATATGCTGGATGAGCCACTTCCAATAGAGGCAACAATGAAGGAGGACGATGACACTGCTTTCGAAAGTTTTACTTATATCACTTTTTCCATTCAGGTACTTAATTATATTAGCAAGCCAAAATGCATCACCAATAACAACATAACGTCTGTGAGAGAGAAAGTAAAAAGCTTTATTTACACTGGTACATAATCGTACTTGCCTAAAAGACACAGTAACAAATATACATTGTTTAAAAATAAGTATTTAACAATTGATCAATGTAACTAGATACATCAAGGTGGAAAAAACAATTTATGTAGAAGTTAAGCACCAAAATGACCTAAATCCACCTGAAGCTATGTCATAAAAACAAAGTGAGAAACATGCGTAAAGTGTAAATGTTAATTAGGAGTTTTTGAAAAGTGTAAAATGTTCTATTTACATGTTTTTCAACAATGTAAAATATTCTAATTCCATGTTTTCGAAAAGGTGCAAAATTTTTTAATTCCATGTTTTTGAAAAGTGCAAAATGTTCTAATTCCATGTTTTAGAAAAGTGCAAAATGTTCTAATTCCAGGTTTTTGAAAAGTGTAAAATAGTCTATTTACATAGTTTTGAAAAGTTTAAAATGCTATATTTAGTTATTTTTTAAAAGTGCGAAATGTTCTATTTAAATGCTCTCAAGACATATTTGAATATTTTGTAGATACTTGATATTGGTTTTATTTAAAAATGGATATGGGTCATTTTGGTTCTTCACAGACGATAAGTTTCTTTAAAGTAATTTAGTTGTTTGACTCAACTGCTGCTATAAGCAAATTTTTTCGTAACTAACGAGACATGGAAAACACACAGGGACAATGGACAATCTGCAATGCTAAATTTCACCGTGTTTCTTTTTCAGGGCATAAACACAAAAGTATCACACAAAAATCCGGGGGACCAGCAGCGCTATTTTATAGACGACACTCAGATTGATGTACTTTGGGCAAGTGGAAGCAATCCATTGGTGGAGATACTGTTTAAAAAACATTGTGAATAATAAAAAATAGAATCTGGACTGCATATATAATAATTCTAATGTTTGAATCAAGTACCTACGTTGGGAAAAGACTGGAAGATAATATTATCAAGTCAATCAATTAGCTCTATAGTGCAATAGTTAGGTACCTACTTAAATACAAAAAATGAATCTTTAGTGTTTTTTTTAAGATTTCATTATATTATCTTATTATGTTTATTTTCAAATATTTAGCTTTAAAATTAATGGATAAAATTCATTTATTATAGTACTTTATACGTTCTTGGAAGATCAATTTGTTTTTCATTTTTGCCAACCATTGATCTACTGTTTAAAATGTTGTGAATTGTGTACTGGACTGATGCTGAGTTAAGTATGAAGCTAATATTTCATTGTAGTTTTGCAGTAGTGAGTGAGAAACGTTTATAATTTTATTGTTCTAAATTTAATTGGTGAAGGTCACGTAAGATAATTAATTTTAAGCACGCCTAAGTACCCAGGTAGTATATCCCGTATATGTCGTATATTATGATGGCTTAGACTATTAAACTGTGAAATTAATCATTACAATATAAAATTATTAACTAGAATAGAATAAATACAGAAATAAGCCTACTAAATATTATGTACCACATTTGTTTTTTGGATTTTGTTTCTTGCCTATGATTGTGGGCTATGACTATAACTTCGTGCTTCCTTCATTCATCATTGGAAATCCCGTTGACTTTGCTTAATCACGTTATTGCATATTGCATCTTATTCGGAAAATATTTGCACTTGAACCGAACCGGGTACGACAATCACCATATGTTTGACAAGTATTAGCCCCCCGCCCCCTCCCGCCCTGATAAATATAGACGGTCCGTTGTATCGTTTGAAGCTGTTGGCGATTGGCGATGAAAGGCTTTAAATTACACTGAACATAGAAAAAAGCCACCCCGATCCCGATCTTCAAAAGAGACACTGAATTTTCAAAAATACATGTAAATAGCATATTTTGACTTTTGAATAACATATTATGCAAGTACAAGTACAACATTTTCCAAATTTCAAAAACATGCAAGTAAAACATTTTGCACTTTTCAAAAACATGCAAATAAAAATAAAATATTTTACACTCTCAAAAACATGCAAATACAACACTTTCCACTTTTCAAAAGCATGGAAATAAAACATTTTCCACTTTTCCCAAAACACGTATGTAAATAGAACATTTTGTACTTTTCTAAATCAACAGCAAAGAACATTGCAATCATTTTTCTGAAACATGGAAATACAACATTTTGCTTTACCAAAGAAAATCATCAATAAAATTATAATAGTGGTTTTTGTATGGGAATGTATAATATGAATGTCCTGAATCAATCAAAAATAGGAACTCATGTGCCATGTATTTTTTTTTATCGTGAGCAGCCGCATTTCAAGTAATAATTAAATCAACACAGTAAGTACAGTAAGTGCACTCTGTCACACTTTGATAAAAATAAATTTAGTCCGTGGCACTTTAGGAAAAATGGTGCAGATTATTATTAGATGATAATACAATAATACTTGTATTATCTACGTTGTATTATTATGTAATAATAATTTGTATGAATGTGACAATAAAGAAATTACTTACTTACAAAAATAAATTGGAAATTTTTTTTAAAAAAAAGTTCAAAAGAAGGCAAGTTGAGTCCAACTCAACGCCGGAACTGGAAGCGGTACTAAATGATAATTAAGGATTCAGTAGACTCGAAGCTGGACGCGACGAGACAGAGAAAACCTTGAAGAAATGAAAGGGGATCTCAACCGAGGCAGCTCCATGTAAACAGGAGGCCAACGGGATTCCACATGAAAGTTTATTTCAATGAGTTACAATGAAAGGGAAACACGAAGCCTACCAGATCAGCTATACGAATAGAATTGTACTGCGATCTAATATCAGCACGTGTTCACACACAACTACGCTTCCAAACATAAATTTTCCCGTTCTTGTATTTATACTACACTTTCTGCGCAAACTGCTGGCAAACGACTTTTATTTGACACTGTCATTTCAATCATTAAATTGCTAGTTACGCTTACTTACTAGGATTTAATTCATTTAAGAAGACACACTTAATCATTTTCTATATGCCTATGTTTTTAAATTGAAATTGAGCAGTGGCAAAGATATTTGTTTAGCATCCAAATTACCTCTCTTTGTTAATGCATTTTCTATTACAACTTTTATTATTTTATTTCATATTATATTCTGATTTTCTACTTAAAGTACCATACCATCGATGCCATAAGTATCAGAATATTTTTAGAATTATGTGTTAACGTTATTAATGTGAAAATGTTTCTGTTCTCGACTGACATGTGAGTAATAATAATTATTACAATAATTATTATTAAAAAATTAATTCATATAGTCTTATGCGTGCAAAACAAAAAGAAGATGTGATGTATCACTAAACAGAAAATATTTTTAATGTTTTAGATTTAAGAATATTTTAAATCAAGGATATTTTGGAGATGTATGATTCTGCAACTACGTAAAATTGGATGTGTCTTTTGTATTCTTCAACGGGGATTTACGATTAATGCGGCAGCAAATATTTTCTAAATGGATGTATGTAGGAGCTAAAAGTTATAGGTAAAAACTTGAGAGCTTTATGAGAATTTATGAATATTAAAAACTATAACTTGTAAGCTGTAAGCATAAATATTATAACGTTACCACCAAAAACAAATTTTCCAAACTTACAGACAAGCAATTATGTTTTGACTTTGTACAATGTTCAACGACTTTTTCGGTTTTTTCGTAAATTCGTAAAGAGCAAAAGATAAAGAATTAGCCTTTTTTAAAATAATAAAAATAAAATAAGGTGAAGCTAGCTGGAAAAGTGCATGTTAGGTAGTAGACAGCATTGTGATTTCTGATTTGTTGGAATGAGCGCGCAGCCTTTGAATTCACTGTTTGCAGCAAAAAGAAAGAAAAAGAATTTATAAAATCGAATAATTTTACTTCAAAGTAACGGATAAAATATTTAGAAAAATTGAATTCAGTGAAAAAATGTCTATTTATCAACGTATTTAAAGGTTAAATTAAATTTTAAATATGTGGATTAGAAGCTACAGTTAACAGTTACCAGGATTGCGATTGGTATGGTAAGTAAATTTCATTATGTCTCAAACTGCATAGTTCTGTTCTGCATCAGCATTTAGCCACTCACTTTATTTGAAATTCGTTAATTTCCGATAAAATTTGCTTCCCTGGACTTACCCTATGGTTTTCCAAAAGCCTCTCCAAATCTTAATGTGTATTAAAACACTAAATAATAAACATTTTTGTTGTCTCTATTTACAGAATTACCAATGACAAACAAATCAAGAAAGTCATCATATCGATTCAGATTAATACTGTATGTTTTTTTTTAAATTGAATTTTTGCTACCATGTCTCAACTTGGAACTTCACAACATATTTTAAACTCTGCTGATACTCACCACCTTGACCTCGAACGCAACCTTATTGAAAATGCGATTGTTAAGTGTGAACTGATTGAGTATGAAAACTTGACTAATAATGATGCTGGTACTGGTAACGATAACAGCAATATCGAAGATGACAACACCGCTATTAATTCAAATTTTGATGAAAATAACCTATTTATTGATGCAGCCGGCGGTGTCGACGGCGAGGATCTTCAAGATTTCAAATACGTTCCTCCAAATATCAAGCATCCTGCAAACTGTTCCACTCCAATTCTGGAACCCATCCCGAAATGGATCAAGTACGAAAACGAAATTGATGAGCAGAATGAACCGAACGGTAGCGGTAGCAACGACAGTGACAACGAGTCTGACCCCGACTTTGACCCATTTGAAAATTGCCAACCGGCACCGGCTACACCGGAATCGGAAAACGGTAAATGTTCTCGAAGAAAACCAAGGAAAATGTATAAATGTTCCATCTGCTCCCGGGAATGGGATCACAAACATCGTTTCCTCCGCCATGTAGAAACTCACAAGAGTAAAGAGGAGCGGTCAAGGCCATATTCCTGTGCACTTTGCGGCTCTGCTTTCCATCGACGAGATCAGCTCCAGCGCCACATGATTATCCATTCAGATGACCGTCCTTTTTCATGTCCAGAACCTGGATGTGGTTTCTCCTTCAAGTGTAATTTTGAACTGACCCGTCACAAGCTCTCCCACTCGGACGATCGACCTTTTCCCTGCCCTCATCCCGGCTGTGGAAAATTATTTAAGTACAACAAAACATTGACCAAGCACAAGAATCAATCTCATGCGGAGGGTCGCTTCTTCAAGTGTGATTTTGAGAATTGTGAACACACCTCCACCAGTGCGTACAGCCTACGACTTCACAAAGTCGTTCATTCGGATGACAAACCGTTCAAGTGCGCAGTTAAAAATTGTGAGTCTACCTTCAAGCGGAGGCAGGAGCTTGTCTCTCACGAAGTGTTTAAACATAAAAGAAAAAGAAATAAAACAAAATCAAAAAAGGAAATTAAAAAGGAAGTCGGGCTGGAAAATTAAAAAATTTGATTCTTAAATAAGAATTTTAATAATTTCAGCTTTTATATATTCTTCTTATTTTCTGGTATTGGTCGTTGGTATTGTGTCTCGGTGTGTGTTGTGTGTCGGTGCGTTTGAACTATTTTTTAAGAACAAATATGCTGTAATAATTAATTCTGAAAATTATGAACAAAATTGCTTTGCACTTTTTACTGCAAAAACAAATTTTATAGGTACCTTAAATGTTTGAACTAGCGCCCGGGTGCTCATAAATTTTTTTTAAGTGACAACCGGGAGCCTATTTGAGATCCGGCGCTTATTCGCGTATTTAGGGTGCGTTATTTTTTAGTTGTCGTTAATTAATAAAAATGTCATACGTCAATTAAAAAGAATATTGTAGCTGGTGCGGTGTAGCGTTGTATGAATTGTAACTTAACGGTACGAAAGAAGTACGGAATAAAACAAAATTTAATTTATTGCCCATATTAGAAATTTCAAATAAAATAAACTGCACAATACTTAATTATTAATATTTATTATATTTTAAGTGAAGAATCAAAACGTATCTAATTACAGCAAGAATTAAAATGAGCTGCCGTATTTTCTTTAATACTGCGCGGGTCCCTAATAGTGCGCGGATCTCTAGCGCTTTATTTACATCGTTGGAAGCTAAAGCACTAATTCTACATCTGAGGGAAGTAAAACATCTCTTGGATTTTTAATAATACCCGTCGTAGTGGGGTAATTTTACAGCTCCATCCAAGGTGTAAGTGAACTTACATCTACAGCATGCTTGCACACTGCATTGGCTTTTGAAGAGATTTTTCATGTGACATAATAAATTAAACCGTACAGGAAATATTTATATATTACGTAAAAAAACAAGATAACAGCGAACATATAATAATAATCATATACGCACCAATACTTGCACCATGAGTGTAGTGATAGAGATACTGCAATTTTATTTAATTAGATACCTGCTTAACGTAATACGACACACAATAAATCAGAAGAAAATTACGTATAAGACAGAATTAGAAAAAAAATAGTGCAGTATATAGTATAAAACACAAATGCTCAAATGTCAAAGTTACTTAATTACTTGTAAATTAATCAAGTCATACCTAAAATAAATGTACATAAATACAAAGCTACTGAAAAATAGGGGAAGCTTTCTAGTTCAGTACAATTTCCTGTCACGACAAACAAATGAAATTGTGGCTCGCGAGCCACACTCGTCGTCGCTCTCGCCGTCTTTTTTGTACTAGGCAGCGTTCACAAATGACGTTATTAAATTTATCCCTTAATGAAAATGAAAGCAATGCTAAAATTGCTAAATGCTAAAAATATTATAAAGCATTTTATCAGGAAACGATTGAGTAAGTGGCTATTTTAAAGCATGTGATGTATTCAGTGGCCAAGTAGACCCATTGACCCACCCCACCACTGACATCATTTTAGGACGATCCCGAAATGGAAAATGCCGAAAATGGAATTTTTGATTTTTGACAAAATAAATAATAAAGTAAAGTTTGCTTCCGCCGCTCCGCCTTTTCATTACATATACTAGACATCCTTGATTCTGACAATTCGTGCCTTGACTTTAATTCCGAGAATCGAATTCTATTTTAAAATTTTAAAATATGGTTTTCTCCTCCTGGTTTAATTAATAATTAATTGTTGGAAATTCAAAAACTTGAATTTTAGGATTAGAACATTACAAAGTTTATTTCGAAACATACAAGTAGTTGGTAGGGAGTAGGGAGTACAAAATTGGATTTATATTTGTCAGTTTTTTTGTAGTCGTTAATTATATTTGGTTAATTTTCATGTAAACTACTACACTACTACCAACTACTATCAAGTAAAGGTGAACTGACTCCAATATACTAGAGAACGAACTGATAAATAATTCGTATTAATTAGTAGCAACTTCCAACTGCACCTTCTTCTGTTTTGTCTTTTGTCATATGGTTGGGTAAACAAAACACGTCACAACCAGAAACCAGAACCAGAAACCACACTACCACACGAGTACCAGTACTACCAGTACCAAGAATCAGCATACGTCCAAGTTTCAAGTTCAAACTTTCAAGAAAGTGACGTCACGGTTGTTGACAGGTTCACTGGCAGGCAGGTTTAGCAATAAAATCCACCAGCCACACCAATACCACAACTACTCACAAAAGTCACCACCATTTATTACTTACCTAAAATTATAACCAATAACATTAACCTTAAACTTGTTTAAGTACAAACTGGAAACAAAATATAAAAGACTTAATTAAAACAGACTTCAGAAGTGAAAATTGAATTTCAACTTACAATTTACTTAAAATAATACTCAATCTATTTGTTCAGTCATCAGTCAACTCAACTAATACTATTAACAATCATTACTGTCAACTGTTCAATTTTACTATCACTTATAATATCGTTCATCGTTGACAGTTTGACAGTAAAAAAAGTATAAGACGATCTACGAGCAAACAAACAAACAACAAACTGATTTTTTAGTACAACTATAAATTAATGGTACAAGATGGATTTTTGACTTATTTTTACATTTTGTGTTTGTTTTCGTTCTCATGGTATCCTCCAGCTTTTATAAATTGTGAGTCGACAGTCAACAGTTGACAGTTGCTGTTAAGATAGTTATACGCAGTAAAAAAACGACGTCAATACCTAATTATATAAATAATTATTCGTTAAAATTATATAAACAAATATTTAACTTGATCCGAGGATTTCAATGGAGACAATGGATGTTGATGTGGATATTGAAAATGAAATGGAAGACTGGGCTGAAAAAGGGAAGAAACGAAATAGTGAAGATCAAAAAATGTTGTCTATGATTGATCAACCCACTAACATTAATGACTGTAGTACACCTACGACGGTGAGATTTTAAATTGTTATTTATTTATTACAGCAATAGCTGATAGCAATAGTCACAAATAAAGAATTACGTAATATTATTACCATATTTTAGTCAATATTTTAGATGATTAGTGGTCGTTGGATATTATTTATGAAACTTTCTATGTATATGGTAACTGGTTTAAGTGTGATTATGTATATAACAGTGACATTTTTTCGACATAAGTCAAATACAATTAATGCAATTCTTTATTTATTTGTTTATAAGAATGAAAATTAATTGTTAAACGTCAAAATTTATTGGTGTAAATATTACTATGTAACTTGCAATTTCAAATGTAATGAATGACCAACAGTTCATAAATTTTTGTTGTTAAAAAACAGGATTTTTCTGCAAAAGAAATTTGGGGCGGCACAGATGATGATTTGGCTCCTGAGGAGTCACACACACTTCAACGGCCGATTGCATCCTCATCTGATTTTTCAACAAATGGGAATCATGGAGGTGATGAGGTCGATAACAAAGGAACAGAGTCACCAATTATTTCATTTGAAAAACTTCAATTGTCCTCCGGGAGCTGTGACGACGGCGGGATGCAAATTTCAAGTTCAACAAATAAAAACAGTAGTGCTACAAAAATTAGTGGAAGAAGTAATCCTTTTTTGGTGAATTTGAATTCCCCGTCTTCAACTCTGCTACCTCATAAAGCTGTTTTTGAAATCGATCGGGTAAAAGCCAATGTGTTATGCATAAGTTAAATAAAATAATTATTAAAAAAAGTTATACTATTAAACTATAGACGTACAATATAATAGGTTCAAAGGAAGCCTAATAAAATTGGAATGTGATATTATAATTTAATTGTTTATTATGTCGTAATTTAAAAGGTACGTGCTAAAATCCTGTCTGGCCAGGACCGAAAAACCCTCTACAATCTCCGTTTAGTCTGTCGAGACTGGGCCGTGTCAATTTCTAAGCAACTCCAGGAGACCACAGTGCTTACATTCAAACTGCGAGACGGGAACCGTGCTTGGAAGCCTGCCCGGAATTACTATCTCTCAAAAAATCCTCGTCGCACCCTTAAGCTACTGTCGTCTCTCATGAATTCCTCCACTTTCAATTTCCCCTGCACCTCCTTTGTGTTCCACGATGCTGATTTAATCCAGCCTTTAGCCGAGCCTTTCTTATCCTCCCACGGGCATCACATCAAAGTCCTTCATCTCGTCCAATTTTTCTTCACCTACTCGAGCTTCCCCATCCTGGTTGAGGATTTCAAGAGGCTCATTCTGGCGCAGACCCCAAACCTTGAGCATTTAATTCTCCACATCGACATAGCATTCAAAAAACCCAATCTTCATTCAAATTCGGGCTCATGCTCCAGCTCAAAGTTTCCTTTCCGTCCGGATGTGGTGGACGAATACCCGGACTCGGATTCGTCTACCGAGTATGACACCGAGACTGAGACGGATCCAGAGCCAGAGGAGGAGGAGGAGGAGGAGACGACTGCAGAAATAGACCCAGACGAAACTAATTATTCCGAAAACGATTCCGGAAATAATTCGGTTTTCCTCGAAGCCATGACTAATCCAATCCCGAATAATGGCAAGTTCAAATTTAAAATTTTAGAAATCTACAACAAATTCCCACAAACCCTGCTTAAGGACATTCTCGAGAATTCCCCACAGTTGGTCCAGTGTGAAATGTCTGACAGTAAAAATCTACAGTGTCTCGTCATCCCCGTTAATCGTCTTCACCTCATGACCAAATTGACCCTCATCTTAAATAGCAAAACTATCGATTCCTTGGAAGTGCTCGCGAATGCAAAATCAAATGGAAATTTGACCTCGACGGCAACGGCTACAACTACTACTCAAGACAAGAGCCCCCCGCCCCTACAAATTAAAGAATTGAATATTGGTGGGGACTTTGCGGAGGTGGAATCCTTATTTTATGACCCTCAGTTGTGGCCGACGGCGGCCGACGTAATTAACAAAATACTGACCATGGTCTCGGGCTCGTGTGAGAGGCTGGTGTGGCATTCGATGCGGTGCTTAGCCGGGCTTCAAATTCCAGTCATGCCCAACGTGCGGGAGATGAGGCTCTACTGTGAATATTATGGGAAAGGCCGTCACCGGCTCAGTGCTCTGCCCACACAGTTTTTTCCCTCCGGGATGAGCTTTCGAGATACTTTTCCTCGTGTCCAATGTGTTCAAGTGGAGAATAATGGCTACGTCCCGTGTCATTTTAACCTTCTTTTTGACGGAATGGAGACGGTTCGGAGTGTGACGAGTGTGTCCTTGTACTGTGACCTGTGGAATAATTATTCTTTGGTGGAACGATTCCGGAAAATGTTTCCCGAGGCTGTCGTTTCCAAACATGAGACTGAAGGCTAAACACAAGACTGAAAGACTACAAAAAATACATACAAATATATAAAACCCCTTCAAAAAATAATAAACAAGGGGGCAAAAATTCCGCTAAGAGAGGCAGATACCCCCTTCTGTGGTTTTTGCCCCCGGCGGCGGACTTTATTCACCCGTTTCATATATATATATAACTATGCTACGCACCATCCATTAGTATAGTGCCATTTATAGATATCGTCTCTGAAGAACCAAATTGGCCCATATCCAATTTAAGCTAGAATCAAAATAACCTGTCATAAAAACAAAAGAGAAAACATGTGTAAAATGCTAATTTTTTAAGAGTTTTTGAAACGTGTAAAATGTCTAATTCCATGTTTTCGAAAAGGTGCAAAATGCTCTAATTCAATGTGTTTAAAAAGTGTAAAATGTTCTATTTAGCTATTTTTGAAAAGTGCAAAATGTCCTATTTACCTATTTTTCAAAAGTGCAAAATGTTATATTTATTTATTATTTATTATTTTATTATTGCTTTAAAGACAGATTTGAATATTTTTGTAGATAGTTGATATTGTTTTTAGCTAAAAATGGATATGCGTCATTTTGGTTCTTCTCAGATGATATATAATTATTATTCTGTTTTATCTGTCTGTATTACTATATATTTTATGTAAATCTATAGTTACTGATTATTGTATATTATGTCAATTATATTGACCATGGTACTTTACTTTAATTTTGAATTTACAAACAAAGTAACTATATTCACACTCAGATATATACAAAATTACATTTATTTATTTAATATGTATGTATAGATAATAATAACCTATGTTATTTTAAGTTTCAAGCTTCAATTATTATTGTTATTGGCTTATTTCGTTTTCGTCAAACTGTTTGTAGTTTTCAAGAAAAATCGATATTTTAATAAATCGTGTAAGTATACTACTGCTCCCCTTTTTGAAATCGTTAGCACTGTTTCGATTTTTTGTAGGATAGTTGTTCTTTAATGTTTGTAATCATTAAGTACATGTGCAAGTCAAGGTATCTAAACAATTTTATACTCTATTCTTTGATACAAGAAATTACTTTGCTGTCGGTCTCGGTTATAAATGGATATTCCTGGTGTTAAAAACTTGGGCAATCACAAAGTAATCAAAATTGCCATCTGATTGCAATTTTGCAATTGCCCTCTGCTACCCTATTGTATTTTAGTATTTTATTTTTGTAAGTCATGTTTTCTGCTGTTGTGGGAACCAGTGCAAGTCAATCGGTCCCTAACGAGCCCTTAAAAAAAATTGACCGAGGGTCCCTTTTTCTTGAAAAAACTACCTCAATTTGAGCCCGGCTGAGCCCGGAGGAGGGAAATCGTTCAACGCCGTTCTTTTTATCGATTTTACCTCCTCCGGTCCCGCTTCCTTTTTTGAGGGAAAATTTTTTCCACCTCATTGAGCTTTTACCTCAATCTCCCCCAATCTGAGCCAACCCCCTAGGTACTGGAAGTAAATTGTACCTACCTACAAAAAATGTTCAATACTAATACTAATATGACTAATACTAATACTACTTGGCGTAACACCATAAAAATGAAAATAAATCAATAAATGCATAAATAATATATAATACACACAAACACCAAAGGACATTTTATTTTTAATTTTTTATTATTATTAGGTTTTTGTGTTTCTAGTTACAATTATTAACAATTTGATAACTTTTAATGGAAAAAAATATTTAATTAATAATAACTTAAAATTAAAATTATTAATTAAAAATTAAACTTAACTTAATTGTGCATTATTTCACTCAATATTTACCAACGGAATTAAAATAAAATAAAAATATTAAATAAAATCTTAAATTGGACAATGGACAAAAAAGTAATATTCCGTAATATACAACAATATAAATTTAAGTATTAACACATTATTTACTCTGGCTCATCCTCGTCAGTCAAGAATTAGTTTTTTGTGTGACAATAATTTTCCTTTACCTTTTTTTCGCTTTACACCTTGTTTATGCACAACATTTGACATCTCTGTCTCTGAATCAGACTCAGACGGCTCAGATCCAGAACCAAAACTAAAATCAGAAAAGTCAGAGGATCCTTCGCCTTCACTTTCACTACTGATATCGTAGCCGTAATTAGTTTGTTTGTCCTTATTATTATTATTACCAGTCTGATGCCTACGCCTATTATGTGTCATTACATGACGCTTGTAATTATCCTTTCTAGTAATAGTTACGTTACAAATCGAACACTGATATACTTTCTTAAGCTTACCATTAACTTTACTAGGCTTTTCAGTATGAGTAATACTTTGCCTATCTGAGTCTGAAAAGTCTGAAACTGGGTCTGGAGTCACTTCAGTCACTGGAGTGACTGGGGACACTGGCCTTGGCATAGAAATATCTGGAGTTTCGGCGTTGTAAACTGAATCACTAACAGTAATAACACTAGTAAGACTACTATGATTAGTCTGATCCTGATTTTCCTGATTGCCCTGATCATTGTTGGCACTGTCACTGTCACTGTCACTGTCACTGTCGTCATCAAATTCATTTCGGGAATTTTGGTATTGATATAGATCTACGTTGTCTTCTTCTTGTTTACTTACATGAGTAGACCAGTGTCTACGCAGAGACTGTGAGTGTTTTACAACACTAAAACAATTTCGTATTTTGCAAACAAATGCACCGTTTTTTGAAAAGTCAAATTGCTGTTTAATTATTCTCATAGGAACATTTTTCACGCTCTTAAATTTCTTGGCGCAGTCTGAATATTGTTTTATTTTTACTTGATTATTCCCTCTACGTTTACTTCTACAAAGGTCTGATTCGCCTTTGCCTTCATCAAGGCAGTCAAGGTCAAGGCTAGGGCCGCTAGGGTTAAGACTAGAGTCAGATGGGTTTGTATGATCTGCTCCATAAGAGTGATGGGATTTAAGATATTCTAAAAACTGATCGTCATTACTATTAGGGCTTTCTGAAGCTAGTAAAATCTGTCTACTATTTTCATTAGAATCTGAATCTACAACTGATCTAGTACCAATACCAATTATTTGGTTTTCCTTTTCTGAAAGGGTAGTGCTCTTGCTGTTTGAATATGGTGTATTTGCTACAGTTGAGAACAATGATTCAGATTTAGATACAGATGAAACACCAACACTAACACCAACAGCTGCAGTAGACGACGTTGCCGTATCAGTTGCCGACATCTCATTAGGGAATGATAAACTTAAAGACTTGGATTTACATTTAGATTTTTTAGATGACATTAAATTACCATTTGGCTTTGGCCCCCCTTTAGTTGGATTAGGCTCACTCGGCAATCCATTTTGAAACCGACTTGAACATGTTTGAGATGGTGTCGAATCTTTTTTTGTAGGATTTTGGATGTTCCCACTTGTAATCAGATTTCTACCAGCGGTGTCATCGTTGGAGTTTGAATACGAGTTATTAGTGCATCCCACATTTACAACTAAGTTGATAACTGGTGATTTTCCAACTCCCAATGTCAAGTCTAATGATTTCAGCGATGCAAAAACAGACTCTTCTGAAAATAAAATAAAAGATGCATAAATAGTAAAATAGTAAATATTTTTTTAATTTTACGCTACACAAAGTTGCAGAAACGAATCTAAAAAATTTGATCATACAATTTCATACATGGTGCTACAACTTCTACTCTACTGGAAAGTGGAAAGTAGTAAAGTAGTACAAAGTTCAAAGTAGTAGAAAATCTAAATTGCAATTACCAAATAATCAAAGAACTTACGAACAATGGTTTTGATTTGGCTGGAGCTGAGACTGCTAAGCATTGTTAGGTTTGATACAATGTTAATGCTTTGATAATTATAAGCGGATTTCTTATTATTTTCATCATCGTTTTGATTTTCAACATCAACATTATTTTCATCATCAAAATTAGCATTATCGTCATCTTTGGGGTCACACTCCAGTTCAAAAACAGTATCAGTTGGAGCTACAATAAATAATAAATAATAATTAAAATAACTGAATAACGTTATTTGCGGAGGCATAAAGCTTTAGTGAGTTGACTGATTGACTGGAGTTTATACACGTTTTAATTTGCAATATAAAATATAATTAAATATTTTGCAATTTTGCGTGTATGCGTCGAGTCATTAGTAAACGGATTAAGGTTAAACGGATTAGGGTAATAAGTAACTTGCCTTGATCTCGGTCTTGGTCTGGTTCATCATTTTTACAATGGCCAAGGTCAAGATTATTAATAGTTTCATAAGTACAGCCACTAAATAGATTTGCATAAACCACTTGTGATTGTTGTGATTCCTCTTCAGCTACTTTCACATTTTCATTTAGAATTCGGTCAACAAACACTAAACCATCACAATTTGCTTCAGTTAAAGAGTTACCTAATTCAATCACTAAATTCCCATTTTGAAGCTCATTTGTATCATCAGTGTTTTGTTTCTGGATGTCCTGATCTTCACAGGACTGAGACTGAATGCAAGTATTTTCGTTTTCTTTCTTTTGCATAGTCTGTAATGTAATAAATAGAATCACAAAAAGTAAATTCACTAAACAAACGAGTATTTAGGCTCGGGCTGAGTGAGCAAGACTTGTATGCCAAAGCCAAATTCAAAATTAATTTAACTACATCTACGTTAATAACATCTTTTTCCGTTATTATTAATTCATGGAATAACCTATTGTTGCTAGTCGTAATAATACCACAAACACTATCCTAATAATATAAATAAATTATCAAGTATCAGCTTGATTTGAGCTTAGCTTACCTGATCCTGATCTTTATCAGCGCCATCAACATCCATGCTCATGTTGTTGTTGAAGTGAAATTAATTGAGGTCGATGAACCTTATTATTTTTGGTTCTCTGATACTAAGTCACAATAAGCCACTAATCACTAAAGAAATAGTTCAATATGTACTTAGTACTACTTACAAGTAATAAGATAGCAATGGTGTTCAAACATACACCTAAACTGTAGTTAAAACATTAAAAGTGTCTAAAGTGTTAGCATTAAATATTAAATCTTAATCTTAAATAACTATGTTACTATGTCAAAACAAAAACCAAGCTGTTACTTCTAGCTTTTTTTAGTTCAGGTATAAACACAAACGTTCGAAATGTCAGTTGCCAGTAGTTAAAGTATTTTTAACTTTGGGTAAAAATTCTTTATTATTACACTAAAGTCAATAAATACATTACACTTTTTCGTAGTACTTTTTTGTAATTAACGACGTCTCTTTAAGTTAAGTTTCAAAATTTCAATGAATACTGAGTGCAAGGATTATTTCTCTGCTTTTGCTTAGTAGCTTAGTTTAGAATTCAACCTCCAAAACATATGGTGTTTGTTTATCAACAAATAATAACCGCGTGAATGCTTTATGTAAATGCTGATAGGTTAATTAGCTCAGGCTCTAAGCTCATTCGCAGCACCAAAATCACGTGCATTCATCACTGACGTGTTCGCGCAACATTTTAATTGAGAACCTGTTGGCTGCTGGCAAGTAGTCTGTGTCTGGTTTTGTTTTTAGTATTTATGGTAGCTAATAGTCACAGCACGCACAGGTACAGCCACTAATATTGGTATTAGTAGCGTGGTATTTACGTATTACAGCTTACAGCTAGTGTGTACACACACCAATGCCAGCGCAAGCAAAACAAACTCCAAACTCTACATTCTACTTTACAGTACTCTAAAGCTTACAGTTTCACAGTCGACCAACACTTATTTTGGAGTTCAGTTCAAAACACTAATTATTGTTCAATTATATTTAATAATTACAATAAAAGAGATCTAACATCTAAAAATATTATACGATTTTAAAATTAAATTAACTTATTATTACTAGTGACTGGGATTTTATTATTATATTGCAACTCAAGTTGTGCGTTACTTTCACTTACTTGTTGGTGAGAAAAGTTATTCTCAGTAAATTATATACTTTTTACTTCTGATCTACATCTAATCACAAAAGGTAATAAAACTTTATAAATGTTGTATTTTTTAATTTTGTATTATGTTTGCATTCTTTGTTACTTTGCTTTACCTATGACCTACTACCCTGGTACCTAAGACCTAATATACTATATACAAACACAAACTAATAAAAACAAAACAATTTGGTAAGAATTCGAATACGATTCATATTATTTTGTTTTCCATGGTTGCAGATTTTTGAATATTTCTCATCTCATAAAATCAAAGGCCTTAATTATTCAAGACACATTAAGGTTAATAATTATGAGTGCCGAACAACATCAAAATTTTATTGATGCTTCGAATTCCAAGTCACCTGATTCTGCAACACAAAATGTCATGGATTCAAATTCAACTTTGACATCAAGACCAACTACAACTATCACCGATCCTAATAATGCCACAATTGTAAAAGGTAAGGTCGTAAGTTAGATTTGCAAAGTTGCAGTTAGATGATAGATTAGGGATTAAATGTTACATTATCAGTTGTCAGTAATCAGCACGCAACGCTTTATTATGTTTATGATTGCATTTTTAATTACTATATTTTATATATTAGCTAAATTTAGATGTGATTAAATTAGGCTGTGTGCACAACATGTGTGCATGTGTGAGTGTGCGCAACAAAAAAGTGTGTACACTAAAAACAAAAACCATCTAAAAGATAGAATTAGCATGTTTTTAAAATTGCATTTAAAATATAATTGAATTCTTTTTAGATGGAGATGGACTTGAGGGAATGGGCGGATTAATTTCGGTTGGAAACAACTGCAAGGTATTCGTTCACGTTTCAACAGTAGTTTGTAATTGTAGCAAGGTTCAAAAAGGATTAGGATCGAGCACTGCAACTGAAGATACTATATCTGCTACGGAAGGTCTTGTAGCTGCTGATAGTTCCAACTCTGACCCTGCTCCTGCAACATCCGTGTCTTCTACTTCTTCCGCTACACAAACAAACACCGATGATTGTGTTGTTCACAGGAACGAAAAAAAAATGGAAGTTTTAGAAAGTCAGAATCCAGACCAGTTTTTTGAAAGTCCATATCCAGAAGAAAACTATGGATACAAAGGAATTCTTACTCTGAGTGAGTTTCTAGAAGAGATCACTAAATGCCGTAATCCCGACTACCATATTTTAAAATTACAACATCAACAACAAAAACTACGCGATAAGAATAATCGTATTGCAGATACACCGAAAGAAGCAAAGAAGCAAATTTGGCAAATTAAAAGGCGTAGTAGTAGTGAGTTGCAGTTTCAGTTTTCAAAGGTAAAGTCAAAGTTGAAGTCAAAATTCAAACCGCAAGAAGATGCAATTTATTTTCGCACCCCGAGCCTGACCTCGACCTCAACAGTTACGTGTGCTAGTGCTAGTAAAAGGCATGGTCATGTAGAAGGCCAAAAAACGGCTGTGACACAAGCACAAGAAAAAGAAATCAACCAAATTGACTCAGCAAAAAAAACTGATGTCGACGCTTTTAAATTTGAAAGTCCAACTGTTGAATCTCATCCAGTCGTTAAAATTTCTAAAGAAGATCAAAAAAAAGCTAAGAAAAAATTGGAAGAAATTCGGAAAACTCCAGTCACCCCTATAGCAAATGCTAATGCTAGAACATTGAAGATTAGGCGTGAACATCACAAGCCCAAGCATATTTGCAGTAATAACACTCAAAACCAGAAACTAGCACACAAGATGAAGATAATAAAGAAACAAGAGCGTGATCCAAAGCTATGTTACTCCAACTTTAATTTATCTGATGAATCTAAAGCAGCACCTGCATCAAAATCCAAAACTGCAGAACCTCGAGGGGAAGAATTCTATAAAAAGTATTTCTGGATTTTTTACGTTGAGCACAAAAAAGGTAGGTTTCAATTTAACTATTTAAGTATTTAACACAACTATATTTGTAATTTTTTTTTAATTATGTTAAACATACCAACCGTTACCGTTGGCGTTGGCTGTTGCCTAAAGACTAAAGAGTTGAACTTGAACTTGAACCATGACTATGTGCCTATTCTATTATTAGTTATTATTATTGTAAATTCAAAACAATGCATTGATGAATGAGTTGACGTTTTATTTATGGATCTGCATTTCTATATATCTTAATCTTTTATTTTTAACAGTATATCAATGCAAAATTTGTAACGAGAAGTTTAGTTACATCGCATCACTGACAAGAAAGCTGAAAGATCATATCTGTGAACACAAAAATCCATCTTGCTTCACTTGTAAGTTATGCAAGAAGACGTTTTTAAATAAATTTAGTATTGGCCGCCACTTTGATTCACCAACACATGCAAAAAATTTAAAGCTGAAGAGACTGAAGACTGCCGGAAGCCGGAAAGGGAAAATGACACTCATGAAGAAGAAACAAACCCTGAAATGAAAGGGCGGCTATGACACAATATAATGATCCGTATGTATCTTTAAAAGCCATATATTTTTTTTACTTTAGTCTTAGTCACTTAGCAGTTAGCAGTCAGTATATTAGTCACAGTATTAATATTTAAGGTCGGAAGTATCTGGTACCGTTGTACCTTGTACCAGTTACCAGTCAATGTCAAATATCAATACCAAGCTACTAAAATGAATTTGTTTTTTAAACTGTAATAGTAATTATTATATTTATACTTTTTTAGTTGTTTGACAGCATTGTGTTGTAACTTTATTACTATATCACAATAAAACTTTTGTTTTATGGACTTTCGAACTTTCGACCAATTAATGTTATAATCATTTAGTTTTTAGTTTAATGTTTGAAAAGTAAAATAATAAGAGTTACCAGGTTGAGGTAAAAGAATTAAAGAAAAGCGTACACTAATAAGATGAACTACAAGTATATAGTGTATCCATATCCAGGGCAGCACTTCTATAGTTCAATGTATAAATATTATATTATCATTTTATATTTGTGTGAGCTCTGTAGAAAAGAACTAACTACGTGTTTAGTACTTATATCAATTATGTAATTGTTTTATGATTTGACTTTTCATTTTCTGTAATCTATAGTGTAGTAGTTAAAGTATAGATTTATTGCATTAACAGGCCTAAGCCCACAGCCTACAGTCCTAACACGAATCGGTTAAATTTAAATTACAGAAATTTTAATAAACAAAATATTTGTTACTGGGATCTGAGTCCATAGTGTTTATACTCTTTAACGTGTTCGCACAAAATATTAAATTATTTTTAATTTTCATCTGACGCGATTAATTTATACATACACGCATTCATAATTCAAAATTTTAATAAATATCAAGATGAGGTACGTAGCCGCATATCTTTTGGCCGTATTGAGCTCAAACACCAATCCCAAATCCGCAGATATTGAGAAAATTCTTAGTTCTGTTGTTATTGAAGCGGATAAGGAAAAGCTTTAAGAAAGAAGAGAAAAAGGAAGAAAAGAAAGTGTTATTAGAGGAAGAAGACGATGGCATGGGCTTTGGTTGAGCATCACCTCCAGCAGCAGCAGCAGTGGGTGCTGCGGGAGCTTCACTTCCGGAAGGGATGGATTCAAGTTTACTCATACCATCTGCTTTAAGTTGTTCCACACTCTTCCCACTTAATTCATCACATACTTTTTTAAGCTTTTCCTTATCCGCTTCAATAACAACAGAACTAAGAATTTTCTCAATATCTGCGGATTTGAGATTGGTGTTTGAGCTCAATACGGCCAAAAGATATGCGGCTACGTACCTCATCTTGATATTTATTAAAATTTTGCAGTGTGCAGTCAGTCATCTAGTCGCTTGTGGGATTGGTAAATTTAAAATTCTTGGTTCTATCGACAGTCCTTATATCCTTAGTATCAGTATCAAGATGAGGTACGTAGCCGCATATCTTTTGGCCGTATCGGGCTGAAACACCAATCCCAAATCCGCAGATATTGAGAAAATTCTTAGTTCTGTTGTTATTGAAGCGGATAAGGAAAAGCTTAAAAAAGTATGTGATGAATTAAGTGGGAAGAGTGTGGAACAACTTAAAGCAGATGGTATGAGTAAACTTGAATCCATCCCTTCCGGAAGTGGAGCTCCCGCAGCACCTACTGCTGCTGCTGCTGGAGGTGATGCTCAACCAAAGCCCATGTCATCGTCTTCTTCCTCTAATAACACTTTCTTTTCTTCCTTCTTCTCTTCTTTCTTAAAGCTTTTCCTTATCCGCTTCAATAACAACAGAACTAAGAATTTTCTCAATATCTGCGGATTTGGGATTGGTGTTTCAGCCCGATACGGCCAAAAGATATGCGGCTACGTACCTCATCTTGATACTAAGGATATAAGAACTGTCGAAAGAATTAAGAATTTTAAATTTACCAATCCCACAAGCGACTAGATGACTGACTGCACACTGCAAAATTTTAATAAATATCAAGATGAGGTATGGAATGGTCCATAAATGATATCACCGCTTAGGTGGGTCCCTCAGTTTAGAAAAAAGTGACTTAAATAACACAGTGGGTCCCTCAAACGGGCTTGGATGATGTCATCCAAATTCTCCGTAGGTTAAAAATACATTTGAAAAAACAAGAATTTTGGATCCAAAAAAATTTAAGCACAATTTTTGAAAAATATGCATAAAAAACAAAATATTCAGTATTTATAAACATTTTATATGATTCTGAAATTTTTTAGTTTTCCAAAATTTTGAAACAAAAAATATTTTGTAGGTGCCTTTAATTTTTTTACTAGTCAACCGGATTAGGCTTGGTAATTTACTATAATAATTAGTGCATAATGCATAGTAGTGTATATGACATATGTGATGTCATACTATGAGGCATGAGGTGGGTGGGTCTAAACCTGCAATATGACTTGAAATGACATGAGGGTGGGTCGGTCCTAAAAAGGGAGAAATTTTAGTGATATCATTTATGGACGATCCCTATGTAGCCGCATATCTTTTGGCTGTATTGAGCTTAAACACCAATCCCAAATCCGCAGATATTGAGAAAATTCTTAGTTCTGTTGTTATTGAAGCAGATAAGGAAAAGCCTAAAAAAGTATGTAATGAATTAAGTGGGAAGAGTGTGGAACAACTTAAAGCAGATAGTATGAGTAAACTACGCATCCATGCCATCCGGAAGTGGAGCCGCCGCAGGACCCGCTGCTGCTGCTGCTGGAAGTGATGCTAAAAACTAAAAACTAAAATATTATATGAATACAAAGAAAATCATTGTGGTTGTTTTCACTATTTTGATTTTGGTGGTTGCTTTATTAATATTTAACACGATTAAATAAATTATACATATAATTATGATTAAATTATTAAATTCATCCTATTACTTAATTACAAATTATTGGTTTCATAAAATTAATAGACAAGTCATAATTATCAATTAAAAATCATAGTACCTATGATGATGATACCTATGACCTAGTAAGAGATGAAAATAAAATATAAATATTAAATTAAAACTAGAACTAGCAAAAATAGCAGACCAGCAACAGTGCTGCTAGAAACTAGAAATAAATGAAAATCTACGTGTGTTACCACCGATACGCGCGTTACAACTTACAACTAAAACGATGAAATGAATTCATAAAATAAAGTTAATAAAGCCTGCATTCTTAATTATTATTATTATTATATATTAATATAAACGATTACAGATTACTTTAATAATATTACAATATTACCTATTACCTATACATATTTATAGAAATTAAATGTAATGAAAATAATAAAATAAAATATACAATTATGAATATTAAATTAAAACTAATAAAACTTGCAAGAAATTAAAAGTTAAAAAGCTACAATTGTTAGTGTCCACTGATCACTGATGCGATGATTATTAAAAAATTAAAATTAAAATTACAATACCTGAGAATGGCTTAAAAACTGAAAATAGATAAAATAAAACAATATTGTATGGTATCGTCCTGCATTTTGCAGGTAGAAAGTTAAGGTTAAGAACGTTACAATAAAAAAAATAATGACACTACTAGCAGAGCCAACCTTGTTGCTGGGCCTCAAAGCATTCCCAGCTTCCTACATCTCCATCATCCTCACAGTTCGGATTATCTTCATCTTTCTCCAAAACCATCTTCAGGGCGGTGTCAAAGTCAATGTATTCTTCTGATAATAGCGATCGCGATGGTGACCGACCTGAACCTGAAGATGAGTTTGAACTCAATCTTGATGACGGGCGACTTTGAGATTTATTTTGCGATTGTGGTGATGCCCAAGTAGCCGAAGCCTGCGATGGTGATTGACAGCCACTTGAGCCACTGATGTCCACAAAGTCAAAAATACCATCCCCATCCTCATTAAGTCCATACTCATCACCTTCAGTAGCATTGTTGTCCTGTTCGTGTTCAGTTTTAGTAGCATTACTGCCTTTTGCCCGGACTTCTTTTTTTCGTCTAATTTCATTCTCGCCTTCAAACCATTCTCTGGTAATCAGCATTTTCTTTAAAGATGTCGGTAGTACGTTTGTTCTTTTGTCTCTGCTGATGATTCCACATTTCGAGAACAACCTTTCCAACTATTAGACCAACAAAAACATTATACAGAATTAGCATTTTAATTTTAATTGAACTTAAATTTTAATTTCCAAACTATATGCTTTTGTTCTTTTGTCTGTGCAGTATCGCACTGCATGGAAAATATTGGAAAAGAATTCTAGCCCTCAATCAAATAGGTATCTTGTTTTAGTAGTATTTAGTACCTAGTACTACCTACAAGCCTAAGCTGTAATCAAAAATCAACACCAACAGTAACTGGTTTACATGCCTACTAGAATTAAACGTTTTTAAACATTACTACAAATCTTAAATCAATGATGAACTTGTGTATTTTAATTGAAAATTTTAAGGTAAATATTGTTGCTATAAAAATTCACAATAATAAGTAATTTTAATTCGTGGTAGGTAAGAAAAGTAAGAAACATTTAAACACTTACAGGCGCTGTTGACGACGATCTCGACATAATACATTTAAAAAGGTTTGCCAGCATTGGAAATTTTACTTGGTGTTCACGCCAAAAGTCTCCTACATCAACAAGCGCTATATGTAAATGGGAGAACGCTTTAATTTCCAGATCTATGATACTTTCGAACGGATGTTTATGCATTGAAGGAGGAGTAGGAGTCGGACTACTCGGACTACCATCCTGCACGTTTTCCGACGTACAAGGGATTGAATCATCCAACTTATCAAGACTGTAAACCGAAATATTGTGTGTCATTTCCGAAGATGTGTTAACTGTAGTGTAGGCATCCAGAATATCTCCTGAACGAGAGACAGGCGAAGCAGCTTTGCTGTTTTCTGCTGCAACACAAACACTTTCTTTGGAATTTGGGGTCTGGTTTATTCCGTAGCTCGTTTCACTACAATACACTGCGAATTCTTTAACAACTGTGAGGATGTCCGCATTCGTAAGCAAAGGCAGTTCGTTATCGTAGGAAACTGTAACAAAATAAAATCATAAAATACAAAAGTTACACACCTGGAAAGTACAAAATTATACTACATTTCAAATCACCAGTGTGGGGCGTATTTAAAATTTACACGTGACAGTGTGAAAGCATACTAGTACCCAGTTATATCATAGTTTTTGTTCTTTATAAATATTATTAGGAATCATAAAAAATTTTATATTAAAAATTAATTTTTTATTTACATGTCCGCATATAATCAAAAAAGTGCAGTTTTCTCCAAGGATCCAAAACTGTGGCAGTTACTAAAACGGGATCCGAAAACCATGACGCGAATCGATGACAGAATTCAGCGACGAGATTTGACGGACCTTCGTTGTCCAGATTCTCAAGTGCAATCGGTTTAATTTCTATATTTCATAAATTAAACTATTAATTGATTTGTATAAAAGTTTTTATAATTTATAGTGTCATAGAATAACTACATCTTTTATCATCATTATCAATACATAAAAGTTATTTGCAGAATTAAAGTAACTAAAAACTCACTTTGATAACACCTAAGTAGTTCAGGAAGAATCAGCTGGGCTGTAAATCCATCCGCCTGCAGACGGTCAGTCGCAGTTGCTAGTGGCTCAAGTAAGGAACAATACAATTTGAGATTACTGTAGTCAGTATTACTCATCTTCTCTGGTTTTGTTTCTGCATTTTGAAAGAAAGAGCCTTCTTTAGTAGTTATTGCGTAGTTCAAAATGCTATTGACCGCATTGAACATCTTCCCCTAGAACAAAATAAATAAATAAAAAATAGTATTAAGGCAATTAAATCTCTATCAAATTTCTAATTATTAAGGTGGTGTTTGGTGTTACAACTGCTAATGCTTTATGACGTTTATCAATTGTATGTGATAACAAGTGCGGCAGCGCGCACACCAGTAAACAATAAACAAGGAATACAATATTGCATAAGTTTACACGATGCTATACTATTTATCAGTTTAATTATAAATAAGATACTAAACAAGTCAAGAATAATAGGAGTTGTAATAAAAAAGATATAGCCTTACGGTGACTAATAAACAGATGATATCATACTCGGCATTCCACCGAGTATCGCTTTTTTTCGGAAATCCTCTTCCGGTCTGAACCAGCAAAAGTTTGCGTAAAATATGAGAGTTCATGATTCTAGTGATACCGACCATTGCTTTCCTCACCGACACAGCGACTGGTCCTAAGTTGGCATTTTTGACTACAAGCTGTAGAGTATGGGCGACGCATCGATATGCAACGTGAGAAGGGCCCATTGGACGGGGTGCGGGTCCATGTCTAAATGGTGCTCGGTTTTTGAAGTTATCAAATGCACTAATCATGTTGGAACCATTATCTATGATAACAGATGAGACCTGTTGAAATATAAACCAAAAATCAAAAAGATTGTCAATGTGTGAATGTGAATTATGTAATTTAGGCATTTCGGTTATAATTTATGCATCATATTGCAGTGATTGCACCACGAATATAAACTAACTATAAAATATTAGTAATGGTAATCGTGAATTAATGTTATTCATATGATTATAAATACCAAATTTATGTTTTTAATTCTAATTTATTATATTTAATAGTTAACTCTTACTTTATCAAGAAGATCATAGTCGCGAAGTATGTCGTTCACGCAATCTCTTATTGCTTTTCCAGTATGACGCCCAGACAATTTCTGCAATCCTATAGTTCTTATTCCCCATTTGAAATCAGCAGTCACATACATCGCTTGCAAAGCAATGACCCCCTTATTTCTCTTTGTCGTCCATCCATCAACAAGAATACTTATGTAAGGTATGTTCTCTAGAAACAATTTGTTTTCAGCTTCCGCCTTAAAACCAGAAACGTAAAGATATATTAAATAATAATTGCTATCAAAAATAAAGTTAGTTATGCAAATGGCTGTTTTTCACTGTTAATGTTAACTACAAAGTTAGAAAGTTATAGGCCATAAATAAGCCAGAATTTATAATTGTAAATTGTAATTATTTTTATTTTAATATTTTGACTTACTCTCTTGCTGCAAGCTTCAAATCGCCGACTTAAAGTCTTGCCGCTTATAGTATTAATACTAGGCTCCAAGTCTTCAACCAGTACTTGAAACGCATCATATCGTGCCATTTGAAATAGTAAATTATTCAAGAGAGTATACCGTAGGCAATTCATTTCATAGCGAAGTTGCTTTGGGTGCCCCATGTCGTATTTTCCATTATTTGTCAAACACTCGTCCGTTATCAAAGTATAAGGACGCCCAATACCGTGTTGCATCTGCAATAAATCAGTAAACAAGAAATCAAGAAATGTAGTACCTTAGTAATTTATTTTAAATTGAACTAAGGATTTAATTCATTTAATTACAAAAAAAATAAAACATGACACTAAATGAAACTTTACTTACGACTAAATGACGACGTAAGTTTCCATAAGATGAAGAGTGGCCAGCAAGCACTGCCGGACACCGTTTGCATGAAACTGCATAACGTTTTTCAGGCGATCCAGAGGTAGTAATCTCTTCATCACGGTGACCGATGTAGCTAAAGTGTTTAGCTATTTTACGTTGAAGCTTGAATCCACCTCTCATTCTTAACGTCCATTGGGATGGTGAAATAACAGGAGAATGAGGGGATTTTGGAGATTTAGATTTAGATTTCGATTTCCGTGAGACTGGTAAGACCGACGAACCTGGTGAAGGTGTAGGTGTATTGCTTACTATCTTTAATCGCATGGGAGACAAAAGTTTTGACTTACTGGATCCGGACGACTTAGCGCTGGCACTTGAGTTATAGGGACTAGAACTAGAGGTGGATCCTGATCCTACTGCCAGGGAATCAGCTCTTCTTCGTTTAATTTGCTCAGGCTCAGCCAAGGGTGATGAGCACGCTAAAAAAATAGGTAGACGTACTTTATGAATGTATAATCAACTATCATTATATACTAACGATGTAGAGCAAAAACACAATATTGGTCAAATTATTATAAATTAATATAAATAATTTTATTTACAACCGGCAATCATATTTTTATAATTTTATAATACAATAATTATTGTTACCTTTTTCGGCTTTTTCCCCTTCCCTTTCTTGCAACTTCCGTCTAGATCCGACACTGGTTCTGCTCCTTGATGGTGTCGATGTTTTCTGCGAATTCATTAGATCCGAGGTATCTAAATCTAACTCCATGTCAGATTCGTTGCAATCTCCACCTTCCTCTTCTTCTACGTGCTCCGAATGTTCTGATTCATCGAAATGAAGCGATTCAAAATCCTTAACCCTTTTAGAACTGTTATTACCCGTATTATGTCCACCTATCAAATCCATATCAGTTTGATCAGTTTCTGAATTGGTGTCCAAACGCAAACTATTAGGTGAAGTTTTTAGCAGCGGAGAGTCATCTGTACACAAATAAAAAAACAAAACATCTATTATAAGCAACATCATAATATAGGAATTAGTGATTGGGTGATTGGGTGTAGGTGTTATTGTAAATCAAACCTAACCTAAATGACTTTGCAACTAGCAATACCAATCACAAAATTAAAGTCAGTTAAAAAACAAAAAAATTAATATTCAAAAACTTAAAACTCAAAAAATGGTATTAGAACAGAATAAGCATCAGCAAATAACTATAAACTGTAAGTAGTGTAACAATAACTAAACAGTTACCTTTAATAGATAGACATCTTCTTCGTACTGAACTTCTGGATGAGGTGTGGATATGTCCTAACTGGAAGGATGGATTTTCACGGTCAAAAAGAAACAATTCCTCTTCCTCTTCCAATTCGACTTCAACTTCAGTTTTTCTAGTTCTAGTTGCGGCTGCAACTAGGGGCTTGGATTTGGATTTGGATTCTGCACCACTTTTCTTGGTTTTGACATTCTTGGACTTAGACTGCCGTTTCTTCAGAGGATCCTGCTGAGTAAACACAGTGTCAGGTTCGGACTCTGGCTCTGTTGCAGTAGAAGCAGAAATACGCTTGCTACGGTCATTCTTGTTTTTTTCTGACGAAGACGACGAAGTTGATTTTCGACTGCTATGACTTTCGTCCTTTCCTTTTTTTCTACGTGACAAAGACAAACCTTTTCTTTTTCCCAATACCGGAGACAAATGCTCGCTGGAGCTAGAGTTGCTGGAGCTTGAACCGGAACCCCCACTTACAGCTGTAAGTGACTTCTTTTTACTTGCAAACCACCGACTATTTTTTCTACGTTTTGATGCAGAAGACGATAAACTTGAAAGTTGCAATGACCTGGACCGGGTTACTGCGGGGGAAACTGTTACGTTTCCTGGGCCAGAGCTTGAAACTGGGTCTTTTGAGTTTTTTGATTCTTTAGAGGTGGTAGAGCTGCTACTGCCGGTACTGCCCTGCCCTTGCCCACTACTTCCACTACCTAAGCTTTGCTTTTTTATACTTGCTGAACTAGTAGTAGAACTAGCACTTTGCTTGTCTAACTTTTCCTTGCCTTTATTATTGAGGATACTGGAGTCCGCCATTTTAAGATGTGGATGTTTTAATCCCAACAAAAAACACACTAATAAGACGATGAACTAAAATTGTTTGCCTTTTATACCAAATTCTAAATGCTTACGGCTGTGGTGGTTGGTGACTTGGTGATTGCTCCAAATCTCAAGTCTCAAAGTTTTAACCTGATTTAATGTAGTGTAGTTAGGCAAGTTCACTTATTTACTAAAACCATTTACATCAACAAACATGCAAACAAGATTTAACCTAAATATCCAAACTGTGTTATTCTATTCAAAAAATTCAGGAATAAGTTTATTTTTATGTGAAGTGAAGTTTCATTCTAAATTGATTATTATATTAGCATAAAATTAGAATAATATTATAAATACGTAGCCAATGACAATAAACGTATAAGAAATTAAATATAAATAAAGCGACGTTGTCGATTTCAAATAAATAAATAAATTAAAGAAACTAAGAATCAGTTATTTAGGTATTAAGCACAGCAAACAGATTAACTCTGACTAACTGCCTAACAGCTAAGCCAAACCGGAACTGCCTACACTATAACCTTCAATATGCGAAATTCCATTAGCATAAATGAAGTGCGCGGTTAAGACACCACTGTTGTCAGACCAAAATCGAATTTTTTTCCCTTGTGCTGTTTCTGCCATGTGTGACCCCCACAAAACATTATATAACGCAGACGACATCGGACCCATAACATTCACATAAGATGGATTACAACCAAGGGCAGACATTACTTCTACAAAACGTACGATTGATGTAGGCCATACACAAATATTTCCCACGTACAAAAATAAAACAACCTGAGCAACTTCAAGGACTGTATAATCTTGCAGGTTGATAATTGAGTTAGACGCTGGCGAAATTGCAGTCCCAGTCCCAGGTAGCTGAATAGTAATGACAGAAATAATAAATAAAAACAAAAATATAAATAGAGAAGAAAGGTTGTAGACAGCTAAATCTATTAGAAATTAATATGTTTATATTTTTATGCATTGCGTGCAACTTTTGAGGCAGACATAAACATAACCTTGTAAGTCTTACTTGCTGGTTCTGGTTCTGGTTATTAACCGGACCCGCCAGACCGGCTCCAACTTGGACACCCAAATGTTGTTGAGGACTGCGCTGAACCGGCTCAACAGGATTGTTCCCATGAGTGGCATAAGTATTATAGAAATCAACTAAAAATCCATGAAATGGTATGAAATGATCATTGGAACATCGTACAGTCTTATCAGTAAAGGAAAACTCCGCATTTTGAAGAGCTAACAAATTCAGGAATTGCCTAGACGCAGCGGGTGACCGAAAGCCAACTGTACCCTGGCCCTGTTTAAAGTAATTAATTTAAATAACCTAATTAGTTAGCACATTCTTCTTTTACTAAAATTTACATTTAATGAGTTAATTAATGAGTTATCGAATTTATTTAGCATCAATTTGTTTATAGTTGTTAATATTTAACTTACCGGTGTTGCTTCCATTATCAACTTTAATGACAACTGTTAGCTTAATGGCTTAATTATGCAATCTTGCAGTAAACGTCTAAGCTAAGCTTGCAGGCAAATTAGGAATTGTGTATAGAATGATCGCAAGTCGCAAATGACCAATGACAGAAGTACAATAGCAATTCTTGGTCAAAATTTTCTAATAACCATAACAATTAAAATGCAAAATTCAAAAGAGAGAAGTACTAATTTTTAATTTGTTAACATTTGTTAATACACCACACCACTATTAAACTTTTTATGTTGCAGCACTCAGCACGCACAGTGCACAGACAACTGACTGACTGAAGAACTGAAGACCAACGACTAACACTGACACGAGCAAAACTAAAACTTAAATATTATTTAATTCAAAACATGAACTACTTAAAAATATTTAAATATTAAATATTAAGTATAAATTAGAAATAGGACTAACTGTCACTGCCTTTCACTGCCACTGCTACGAATTTTAAGGTGACTGTTACTTGGTGTGGCTTGAGCACTGGCGTCAGTAAGGTAATTTTGTTAATTTAAATATTAAATGTAAACGACAGCTACGTCGTGATAGTTAGTACTGATAAAGCTGGATTTCTGGAACTTTTAACTTTTAGACAAGAGAACTGATGACTGATGTGAACTTCTACATGAATAAAAATAGCTTTATTAATATAGTTGCAGGTAGGTAATTGAACAATTGAACTCCAACTTAACATTCATCTGTACTGACGAATAGTGACGACCGACATTTGTGTTACTGTTACTGGCTGTGGCAGTGGCTGGAGCACTGGCGTCAGTAAGTTAATTTTGTTAATTTAAATATTAAATATAAACGACAGCTAAATAGGTCACTGATACTGATCAAGCAGGATTTCTAGAACTTGAACAAGAGAACTTGGGTGAGCTTTTACATGAATAAAAATAGCTTTATTATTTTAATTGCAGGTAATAATTGAACTTCAACGTAACATTTATCTGTACTGACGAATAGTGACAACTGACATTATGTTACTAGCTGAGGCAGGGGCTCGAGCACTGGCGTCATTAAGTTAATTCTGTAATTTTACATTTCAAATTCAAATGAACGACAGCTACATAGGTTACTGATACTTGATCTTGATACTGATAAACCTGGATTTCTAGAACTTGAACAAGAGAACTGACCTGAACTGGTGTGAGCTTTGACATGAATGAAAATAGCTTGAATAATTTATTTGCAGGCAGTTGAGCTCAAACTCAACATTCATCGGAACTGACGACTAGTGACATTGATAGGAACAAAAACTAAAAAGTAACTTGTGTACGTGCGTAATGCTTGTGTTTGAGCTACTTGGTGAGTGTGCTATATACTATATACTTATACTTTAAGCTTGATGCATGTTCAATGCATAGCACCTGGCGCCATGAGTAATGTCAGATCCTATCTTGAATGTTAGTTGGTTGAATAACTAAAAAGACCAAACCTGTGAATCAATAATTAGAATTAAATATTCACTCTGAACTCTAATTCTAATCCACAAAATTTAATAATGTTAGTCGTTGTCGTTAGTATACTTATACTAATGACTTATTTAAGATACTACAGTAGCCACAGCCACACAGTTCACTGCAGCACTCAGCACTGCAGCCGTCAGCCCGTGCAAGTGCAACTGCAGCTGCAGTTGCTGCAGCAGCAGCATGCATACTGAGCATAAAATATGCAGCCGCAGCCAGCAGTTCAAATTCCAGATCAGAAGACAGCAGCCAGTCAGCTGAATAAGCCAACAAACTCAGCAAAAGTCGTTATAATATTATGGATCTCTACGTAATTTTGATGCACGATGCAACCAAAAACTGACAGCCAAGACATCTTTTTGTATGCACATATAGTTTTGTACAAAAATACTACATAGTGCCTTATTGGTTTTATGAAAATTATTACAGTTATTAAAATAAAATTGAATTTTCTAATTAAATGTTTTTATAGACGTTTTAATTTATAGTTGAACAACCAAATACGCAGGTACATAAAATTTTATGTCCAGTCATTATTTATTAAATCATAATTTCCAGGTAATAAAAAACGTAAAAAGATAAGCAGCAGCAGTCACAGTCACAAGCCATAAACTGCTTGCTGCTTGTGAGTAATGTTAATTAGTATTAAATTACGTTTTTCTTATTAGTTATGCATTTAGTGGTGTTCATACTCCCCATATTCAGCTAAACAAAATACAAATACTATTTGCTGGTGGTGCATCTGCTCATAAGTCATAAATTATTAATAACAATTCAACTCGAATCTCAATTGACTGAGTCTCCAATAAAGAAATAAAGTAAGTTACAACACTAAATTAAGAGCAACCAAACTACAAAACAAAACACCAAACAAATAAAAGTATTTTTATCTCAACATTTAGTTCATTTAAACGATAAAATTTAGAACTCGTAACTGTTCTACATTATAAGAAGTCTAATTAATAATTAATTTGCTTTGCGAAATCTGTCACGTAGTCGTTTTTGACGCATTATACAATATAAAAAAATCATTCAGATTTGAATGCTAATGATATTTACAAGTGATATAAAACGTTCTTGTAGACGTAGACCATGTGTACGGCACTGTACGGCTGTACGGTATACGTACGGCACGTAAAGAAAATCATAAAGACTTATATTCATAATTCATTTCATTAGGTCATAATGTCATACTTTGCTTTGAATTTTACTGTTAAGCTTTAAACAGTGTTAAAAATAAAAAAATAGATTACAAACTACAATTACTTACTAAAAAATAAAAAATAGATATTTAGTTCATGAGCATAGTGTTTTTACTTGTACACTACACTAACTACACTTTATACTACAATACTACATAGTGCTACAACTACATACATACAGTCACAGTCACAGTGCATAGTTCATTTACAATTAAATCTAAAATCTAGTATGACTTTCTAGTTTTACTATTTTATACTCACAAACACAACTACACTGACTACACAACAACTAACAAGCTGATCAAGACCAATCATAAATTAATTAAATTTTAACGTGAGCAACATAAAATTATTAAAATTTATAACTTTGTTATATGAAACAATTCATTAGGTAGTATTGGTCATTGGCATTGACTGTAAATAAAACAAATTTCAGATAAAACTGATTTTATTTTTTACTGGCGCTCTTACTCGTACTGCCTCTAACTGCTTTTTTGCCTTTTTTGATACGTTTTTTTCGTTTTCCCGACATTGACATTGATTCATTCACAGCGTGTGCAGGGGACTCCCTACGGTGTCTACCTAATGACGACGGCAGGTCATACTCCAGGTTGCAGGTGTAACAGTTGAATAATGCAGGGTAAAAATGTTTTTGGATGTCGTACTTTAGGGTGATTATTATACCATGACAATCAGCAAAAACTTTCTTGCACATATTACAGGTACTTTCTATTTAAATCAAAACAAACAAAATAGGAATTAAATTAATTAAGTATGTGAATTTTGGTATATGCACTCAAATTAAATGCACTGTTGCTTTAACTGCACATTGCACTTGTTTGCGCCAAACGTTTTTAATTTTTAACATATGAAAATCATTAAAAATTGAAAATGAAAATATTGAAGTTGCAAACTATTCACTATTGTAAACTGAAAACTCACCTCGCTTAGTATGATCTTCATTTTCTTCAAAAGTAAAGTATGATTCCCAGTTGGCGACTCGCATATCTGAGGCAACTGAGGTAGAGGTAGAGGCATCTATATGTTTACCTTTCTTGTGGTCCGATTTTTGCATTCTTTTCGTAAAAGCAGATGTAGTAGATTGTTGTTTTTTTCTTTTAGACGATTGGGAAGCAGAGTCAAGCAATTTATTTGTGCTTGAATTTGAAGATGAAGTGCTACTGTCAGTGTCTGTACTAAAAAAAATCATATCACCATGACCAGAATCGGATCCAATACCAACAGTTGAAGATTTAGATGTGTGTTTTCTTTTATTCATGGTCACAGTGGCTTCTGGTTTCTTTGGATGTTGATTAGTACTTGTATTATTCATTTTTAATGTGTCAAAATTGTAGTCCTTTTGGCTTATTTGTGTCATTAAATATTTTGAATGCATGTTAGAAGCTGCATTTTGTTGCGTTTCTGGTGTTGAATCATTCAAACTGAAAATCAATTTTGCTTCCGCGTTCGAGTCTTCTTGATGGAATCTTTGATGTTCTAACGGAATTTCGCCAAAAATGCTGCTTCGACGCACTACTGTTACAGGCACAGGTTTGGGAAGCACAATATTCGTAACTATAGTTGATTTTGATGTGGAAGTTGAAGTTAAAGTTGTGGTCAAATTTTTGGTCTTTGTTATTGCTGTAGCCGTGCCACTTTCAGTAGTACCAGTTTCAGTCTCAGTTGTACCTGTACTGCTACTGCTTGCGTTCATGTCACTCGTAACTAGCTCATCCTCATCGTAATCAAAAGTAGCTAGTTCTACTTTTAATAATGATGATGGTGATCCACACCTGCTTGATAATCGCCTGCAATCTTTACTGCTTTTAATTAAATCTGAATTTGAAGAAGGAAGAACACAGTGTTCCTGCGATTTATTTTGGTGCTCCAAAGAAGATGCGCATTTCCAGTCTTCGCAATTAACTTTATTTATGTAGACATTCACATCACAGTTGTCATTGGTGCTTATTAGTCCTCGCAAAGATACTAGAAATAAACAAACAAAAATTTAGTGGCGTTTTGAACGCAAGATTTTTAAAGCTTTGCTTGTAAAATATGTATTATTAGAAATTTACATATTTTTAAAATTTTTAATAAATGAAACTAAATTTAATTGAAATTTAAATAGCAAAAAAACAAATAAAAGTTTACAAAAATGAAAAATCAACTCATGTTAGTAATTTTAATATTTACAATTATTAAGCAAATGAGCAGCGCGTTCACGCATCTTGTGACCAACTGCAACAACTACAACAAACTGCAACTGTGCTATTGTACTAATTCTAATTGTACTTTTTCACTAATTGTAGTTCTACTTTTAACCTTCGATTCAAATTGAATATTCGGTTCTAAATTCTGAATCTGAATCTATTTGTGCTGTTTATTTTTATTAGCTTACCCTGATCATCCGAATCATCAGGTGCGGCGGCAGTACCAGGTCCAGGAGACAATGAAGTTGAACAAACAGTAGCAGTACCAGTGCCAGTAGCATTGGCATGATTGAATGAACTAATTTGAGTTTGAATCAAAATGTTGATATTACTAGTTTGTGCATTTTGTGGTACTGACACTGGTGAAATCGAGACTGGTGTAGGTGTGCGTGTAGGATTCAGTTGATTAGCATTATCATTATCCTCATCGTGGGTATTCATGTCCTTCGATAACGATTGATTCATTACGTTGGAATTTATAGACTGCAAAAATCCACAAAAACAAAAACTTATTATATTTAGCTTAAGATACATAAATAATTGATTTTATCTAAAACAAATTGAACAAACGCCTAATAAAGTATCCACAATGTAAACGCAAGTAATAGCAACACAACACTGATAAGTGATAACCAATGATTTACATGTACTTTTTAATAGTAATTTGTGTTTTGTATTTTTGAAATAAAACACTGGACATTGACTAACCTTCTTCAAAACGTCAAACTAAACAATAGACAATCGCTCGCTTAAATCTGGAGCAGCACAAGCAGCATGAAGCATCAACACCACTACTGACTACTAAAGTTCATTTAACTTTATTATTAAATTACGAATTGCTATTAAATGTAAATTTACAAATTAGGATGTTTAGTAAAGCCGATCTAAAAACTTTTTACTGAACTCCGACTAACACTTATGACTTAAGTGCTTAACAGTCAAAATTGTTGGTGTATTTTGTAGTAAAACTAGTTTAAAGTGAATCCAGACCAGACACAAAACGACTTACTGACCACTGGATTTAAAATATTGAAGGACCAACCACGACAAACTTTTCAGATTCTGTAGCTTTTAAACTGCGTATAAAATAGTGTAAAAGTATCATGTGATTGCGAGATCTGTATTGTGAATTAGCACTAGTAAAAATTAAAAGCAGTCTGAGTCTGATTCTGATTCTGTCGATTCTGTCCTGACCGACGTGTTAGTGTTCGCGCCAAAGCTAAATTTGAACTAAAAACTACAAGGACAACACAAGCAAGTAAAAAACAAGACAAGATCTGTATTCTGTATTACTGACAGCCTGTATTAATTGCAGGTGCTCGGACTCAATATTTATTATCTGAAAATAAATTGCAATTTGCAATACAACATGCAAAATAAATTTTCAAATAAGTAAATGGTAAAGTCATGTGATGCTTTCATTTCAGTCAGTTCTTATGCTTTTAAATAAAACATTATTCTAATAAATAAAAGTCGCCGTAACTGTGTTAAGCTTTAAACTAAAATTAAAAATTGCCAACCGCATTGTTCCTAATCCTAAGTGCTGAGTTTAATTCCTTAAATTTTGGAATTGAAGAGATAATAAACTATAAATCAAATAGATTTAAGTTAGGTAGAAATTTTATTTATTAATTCAAAGTAAACTGGTACTTGTAATACCAACAAATAACAAACAAGTCAAAAAACAAGAATAACACCAAAGAAATAATATTCTTACAAAATAAAGATGACATTAATTTGACCTTGCCTTATTAGCGATGCACAGTGTAGTTTAGTTGTAGTTCTCTTTGGTAGTAATTCTGAGTTAATAAAGTATAAATTTAGCATGAGAACAGAAAAAAACTAACAACTAAAACCAGTACAAACAACAACAATAATATTTCATCTAATCAATTAACTTAACTGTTAACATTAAGGCTCAAGGCCAAGCCAAGCACATGGTGTTGTTACAACAAAATATAATTACATAGAATAATAGAATTAGAAAAATTAATGAATATTGTTAAATGTTTTTAAATTAAATTACACATAATTACACTTAATAATATTTAACCACTTAACGCTATTTTCGATACCGTTACTATACAGTTACATTACACATTGTCTCAAATCCTTAATTTCGTAATCCTGTGTACAGTTCACAGACAGTGGGAAGTGAATAGTGAATGCCACATACATTATAGATTATAGATCATAGAGTTAGATTTTAATTACGCTAGCCGGCTAGCCTCAATAATACACAATATAATTATGCTCTTTCAACAGTTACAACTGTAACTGTACTTAAAATACAAACTTATAATTATACATTATTAAACTTATTTAAACTTATTGCAGAAAGCAGAATTAGCAGAATGCATTGCCACATGTTGTTTTTCGTTTCTATACTGAAAATGTTTCAATACTTTTAATGTCACATTATTAATGCAGTCGTTAAAATTTAAAATTATATTTTAGCCTTTTTGCTTTTTCGCGAAGCCGTAGACGCCGTAGTTGCAATAATTTCAACATTATGAGCCGTGCGGGTGTAATGTCGCTTTAGACTTGATGGAGTTTCATACGATTTCTTGCATAATGAATTCTGGCAAATAAATCGATTTGGTTGATAGTGTTTTTGAAAATGTTCCTTAAGTTTCGTTTCTGATACTTCGTTTGATGACCCATTGAAATCACATTTTTTGCACTGATAAACTATAATAATAAAACAAAATTCAATTAAATGACAAATACAATATTGAAATTGAAAATTAAATACAAACGTTCTGTATATTATATTTTTAATTGCAATTTCTATACTAGCTATACTCATCATTTAAGTACAAAAAAACATACGCACGACTTGTTACTTGTTCTACGCTTCAGAATCAAGCCATCAAGTACAGCTACAGTGTTACAGCAACAATATGAGCCATAAGTCCATGAGCAATAGATAATAGAAATAAAAATTAAAAAATAAAAGTGTTTCAACTTTAACTTACTCATTGACGTTTTATCTTCGCTAGTAGCGGTCCAGAATAAATCTCTATAATTTTTAGGATTCCCGACTTCAAAATTACGACAAGCGTCAGAATCAGTCGTGGTCGTCGTCGTCATGCCAGTGCCAGTACCAGTAAAGTCGCCCTGCTGGGCTTAGGCTTGGTGTAAATCATTTTCATTTGCCGATGTGGATGAAGTAGGTGATGCCAAAGTCAAAGGGGCAGGAGTATATTTTAATTTCAACTTCAATTCGTTCTGATTAAGATGCTTCTGCTTCTTTACTCCTGCTCGGCGCTTCTTATTGATAATCGGCCGGTGACGACGGCGTTTACGTACATTTGGTGTGGTGTTTGGACTAGGAATATGTGGATTATTATCATCGGGGATCAAAGTTGGTTGTTCAGGTTGTTGTCTAGTGACACCTACTGTTGCTGTTGTATTGGTTGAAAACTGATCGTCATGATGATTTGATTCTAATTCAGTTTCCGGTTCTGGTCCGGCTAGTAAAGATGTAATCCTGCACCGGGACCTACTAATATCCGCGTTTGCATCTAATTTGTCTTGTGTAGAATCAGAATTATTAGAAATAGAAGAAACTGAAGAGCCTGAGCCTGCTGGTTGAGGAGTAGTCTTTAAAATTTCTGGATTTATTTTTAAAGGCTGCTCAGACACTACTGAAATTCGCTGACGAACGCACTCTCCATGGCAGTTAAAACATTGGGTCACATAAATATTTACTGTGTTTTTCTTTCCTGCTGTTGTAATTAATCCAGCAAGCAAACCTACAAAAAAAACATATTTTCAATTAAGCCTTCTTTAATCTAACAATTGTACATGACCACCAGTTTGTGTTCTATTTCCTAATTATGAAAATTGAACACCTTCTGATAAAGGTTGAAGTAAAACAATTTTGTCAGTGTTGTGACATAGTTTACCTAATTATCAGTGGAAATTGGAAATAATACAAATTAATGTAAACAACAACTGATTAAATTATTATTCATAATAAAATTTGTACCTTGTTGATTCTTGGCATCAGGAATTCCAAACTCATTGGCGCCATTTGAGGTACTACTGCTACTGCCAGTTTTAGCACTGTTGGTGTCAGTGGCACCTTTTTTTGCAATATTTTCTGGAGCTCTAGTATTTGCGTGTCCTAGTTCAATAAGGTCAAGGTCAATTTGACGGGTCTGTTTAAGAAGACACGCAACTGACGGAACTGCACCGTTGAAATCAGGGGTTTTATTTTCTGCATCATTTTTAGATGGAAAGTCAACTGCAACTGGAAAGTCAAGATTATCTTCTAGTTGTGAACGTGAACTAGAGATTATTAGAGGTACATCTGGTAAAATCGAAGATATTGCCCCTTGCCCTCTAGATTCGTCAAAGCTAATTTCAAAGCTATTTTCAGCGTAGCTAGATGCACATGAAGTAGAGGTTGATTTATTTAAAAGATTTTGGTTAGAATTTGACGTTAAAATTGACGCTGAAGGCGCTGAAGCTGGAATTATCCGAGACTGAGACCGGATTAAATCAAATTGCGTTTGCTTTTTATTCTCAGCTCCAAGTTGTAGTTCTTTATTTGTGAGGTGGGAGTGGGCTTTGGACTCTGGAACCATTACCAATGATAAGGGTTGTTGATGTTTTAGTTTTAGTAAGAATTCTTTACCACTGTTATTTTGAATTCCTTTTGAAGCCGATGTTGTTGCAGAGCTCAAAGAGGAAGAGAGTAGAATGTGACTTTTTTGATATACATCTGTTTTGTTGGTGTTCGGCCCAATCGTCTTTGTTTTGGGGTCTGGGTCTGGGTCATAAAATCGAGATTTTGCACCTGCATCTACTACACCTTCAAAATGAAAATGTGATGTGTTAATTGCTAATTGTAACTTAGCACTTCCTGCTGCTGTAGACTTCAAAATTGTTTGTGTTCCATCCACGGCTTCCACGGGTCCTACTGTTTCAACATTACCACAAGTTTCTTTCCTGCTAACAGTTCCAACTTCCATTTTGATTGTTTGTTTATTAACTTTTATTATTATTAGTACTTTGACAAATTAAGATTTCTCAAATCCGTAGCAGGCTGTTTTAGCTTAGCCGTATATGTCCTACAGTTATATTAGTATTACTTTATTCTTGATTTGCAATTTGAATATTTGAAGTGGTATGTAATATTTACTTTAATTAATTTTTAATATTACAAACTAAAAAAAGTCACAGTTGGTTCGTCTAATAAACAATAAACATTGACCTGATTTGCCATTTGCTCTCAAATAATAAAAGTAGTGTGTTAGCTTGTTTGCTTTTGCCACTTGCCACTCCTTGCATTCCTGTATGATTATCAGTAATAGTAACACCACTAGACCAGTGACACCAGTGACAGTTGACGTTGACGTTGGCAGTTTATCTGTGGTATCTTTAATCATTAACCCTGCAGCTTTTAGTTTTAGTGTTAGTATTAGTGGTCGGTGTTTGCTCAGCAACTCTAGCGAAAGTTGCTTCGTTACTGTTATTTTATGATTCATGTCGCTGATATTACGTATCTAATTGTATCGCATAGTATAGAGTATAGAAGTTTAATTCTGTTTGATCAATTCAACTATTTAATCTTATAAATCTTATTAATAGTAATTAGAATTAGGTGCTTAGTACAAAAACTAAGACATAACCTACTGCCTATTAGTGCATGTGCAACTTCCGGTACTTCCGACAGTGACAGTATGCGCAGTATGAAATAATATAATGTACATAGATAATAAAAGTCACCGTGGTCGCCAGCGTCGTCGTGGTGCATGTGCAATACTGCTTTAAAATATTAAAATACTTTGTATAGGTGTAAGATAATCATACATTTATTAACTATGCCAAATTATTACCTCAAAATATTATATAAATTGATTTCAATAATTTCAAAGTTTAAAGAAAGAAGTAGTTTTAAAACATATTAAACTAAATTAAATGAAACAAAAAACAATAAAAAATGAAACGCAAGCAAATAGCAATATTATTACATTAAAATTGAAATGTGTTTCTTTTTGAAACAAACCATATTTATTTATTACTACGTAATTTTTGTTTTTTTGCCAGCTTTTTTTTCAGATTGAACCTCAACGTCACCTTCGGAGGCTTCGGATTAGGTTCCAGTTTTGGAAGTGTGAAATTAACATGACTAACATCAGAGATTCCGGTCCTAGTCCTTATTGACGCAATTGACTGCATAGAATTATGATTCGACAGTCCGTAATGCCTATCTAAAGAACATATATTAAGGTATCTTCGTCTGCAAACTTTACATACAAAAATTTCAGGTACACAGTGTTGCAAAAAATGATCCTTCCACTTTCTCTTATTAGTCGTACTTGATTCTGTCTCAAACTCGCACCTGGTACATACACGCACTGCAAAAAAGAAAGAAACATTCAGAAACAATGACCAACAAATTAAAATTTTAAATAATTCAATCAATTAATCGAATATTAATTCTGTTACATTTAAATATACCTAAACATCCTCCCCTAGGCTTTGTGCCTCTACGAGAGTGCATGTAATACCTACCTACTTACACACTTACACCTAAACGACTGTTTCATAATTATTTTTAAATTTATTACGGTTAGTTAATAGCAAAATTATTTGGAATTTAAAATATAAACCTACTGAGTTTATCCAATTTTATTAGTCTTGTTTCTCCACTTTCAGATTTTGTTTTACTCATAAATGATTTTACAACAGGGCGGAACAACTCCTCCTCGTAGTTTTGTAGCGTAATTCGTGGCAAACTTTCAGTGGCTTCGATGCAATATTCCGACTCTGGATTCTTCTTATTGCCACAACTGTCAATAAGGGGACTCACTGGTTCCAAAACTGGCATTCGGTGATTTTTATCAAGGTTGGTTCATTTTTGAACAGGCAATAAACCTGTTTTGGTGCTATCTAAATCCGAATCAGCTGAAACGCATTTGCGTTTTGTTATTTTGCAGGAAGAATTTGGGGAAGAAGAAAGTTTTCGTTTTTTTTCTGACGCATTTTTGTTATTTGGTGTGTCTTCACTTTCTTCCCTGAATATTCTTTTGCTTTTGCGATGACGTGATAATAATCTTAATTTAGTGTTACTACCTCTGACGTTTTGAATTGACACTTCTTTTTGATTTGATGTTGATGTTGTTGATGTAGGCGTAGGCGGCATTACTGAATCCGTACCTAAATCTTTATGTTTTTTTGGTCTACCTCTCCCTTTGAACACTGAAAATGTGGAATCTTTCATCATACTACTTCTACTTGTTGGAATGTTGAATGCATGATTATCGATTTTTGAGTTCATTGTGTTCAATGCTTTGCTGGAACACTTCTTTTGAAATTCACAAATCTCTTGAAACTGCATATTTGTTGTTGCTGAAGAAGTCGAAGTTGAATCTGGATGCCTTGCGTGCTTAGGAGGTCGACCGCGACCTTTTCGCTTTACTGACGTAGATGAAGACAATAAAGGTAAACCTATTGAACTGAGAGACAACGGAAGTGATAAATTAAGGTGTGTAGAAGAAGAAGATAACGAATGGTTCTTTAAACTTAAATTATCCGGATAATGTGCTTCTTGAACACAGTTGGGTAGCAAAATATCAATATCTTCACATCGACCAACAGTACCAACACCAATCTCTTGTTCTAAAAGGTCTTGATTTTGTTCCTCCATCGATCTTGAAACATGTGCGTTGGAGTTGGAAGGTAAGTAGGGGTTAAATCTTGCTTCACGGACAATTGTTGGGTTCACAATTAAATTATTGTCACTGAATGGTGAACTTGGACACAGCACAGCATTAGCAGATGAATTGTTTTTACATGTAGCCGTTGACATCGGTAATGACAATGGCACTAATGGTAGTTGTTTTGCTTCTGCTACAGGCGCTACAAGAGCTGTAGTTACAGGTACAGTTACAGTCTCTTGGCTATTACTACAGTTATGAATATCAGTCGTGAAATTTGTATTTGTGGGAATTGTTGATTGTTGTTCAGTTTCCAGCCGTTTAGGCGCAGATTTAATTACATTGACGTGCGGTGTTTCTTCTTCACAGTCATTTTTTCCCCTGCAGTTTACACACTTAGTCACGTAAATGTTTACTGTGCTGTGTTTTCCTATTGTGAATAGTCCAGTCCCTAATCCTGAAAATCCTGTGAAAAGGTGAAAACAAAACAAAATAATAGCATTATAATTTCAATTTGCATCATAAAATTATTTAAATAATATTATTTTCATGTTTTATTACAATTATTGAAAAAGAATCATAAGTCATAAGTAATTGTATTTTGTATAAAAGTTTGAATTTTAATTATTGTAGCGGTAAAAGCAATATAGTCGTATATTCAGTTAGTCATTGCAGCTTGCCATTTGCATCATCGCATACATCATATGTATCGCATCATGTTATCACGTATAGCCAATTCAATAATAGCAATAGCACTAAACATTTAAGAAATACAAAATAAAAATACCTTGCATATAGTTAGCACCACCATTTAATGTACGCGTCAATGAAGCATCTGGGTTTGGAAGTGGAATTTCAAGATCTATGTTTGCACTGTTAGTATTTGTGGACGAAATAGTAATGTTGGTTAACAAATTGTTTTGTTTTCTATTTTGAATTCCCATATCCGTACTTAAACCTGAACCTGCTGAACCTGCCACTGAAGTTGTGGGAATAGCAACATAAGAAGAAGAGGTCAATAGTTTTTTTGTTTTTAACTTAGATGTTGGCGTGGGTGTGGGAGTGGGAGTGGGAGTGGAAGTTCGTAACTCTGAAGTTTTCGAAATCTTTTTAACTTTAGTTGTGGATCCTTTCATATTGTTCTTGTTTCGTAACTTTTCAAAATCCGCATGAGCAAAATTAACGTTTGGTTCTGGTGAAAAATCTTTAAATTCACTAGAATTATAATTATCTTGACAACAACTACCATAAAGAGCAATATTGCTCATGTCTTGTTCTAGTTCAGGTTCTGGTGCTGGTGCATTAATATTAACTAATGTCTTCTGTGTTTGAACACTAATTAAATTATTTAAAGTAGTTTAGTTGTCAATCTCTTCTATTCCTGGCATTATCTCTATGTTTTCTAAGCTACGGTATAAATCAAAAGCATCAAAACCTGTTATTTGTGAAACATTCGAGATTTCTGAACTGTCAGAATTGTTTGTTAGATTTAAAATTGAGGAATTTGCTGACTGTGACATTTTAGTGGTGTCACAGTAATAACACTAATGATTATTGCTTCACAATTCGAAATACAAACAATACGCCAGGACGAATTACATTTTATCCTCGCTTTAAACATTTACACTGAACTTGTATTAAACCATAACAACGTACAAATTTAATTATTAAAATAAATCAGAATCCACTCAATTCGTAACTTATGATTTCAGTCCAGTGGAAACTAAAAGATACAATAGTTTTTGTGTTCATACATACTGCACAAGCACACCACGGTTTCTATCTTCTTTCTATAAGATAAGTACTGAGTTAAAGTGCGCAGAGATTACGATTTTTGATTTTGTTTAGCTTACGCCCATAGCCCACTACATAGCACATACACAAAACTTTCCCTTTCCCTTAAAAATCTAGAATTCAACCTCCAGGTCCAGAACATATGGTGTTTATCAATAAATAATACCTACTGCAATGCTATAAATAAATGCTATTAAACTAATCAGCTAATTTGCAGCACCAAAATCACGTGCATTCATTACTTAAGTGTGCGCGCACCATTTTAAATTGAGAACCTGTTGTCTGATAGTCTGGTCTGTGTCTGTTTTTGTTTATAGTGTTTGTAGTAGCTAGTACTCACAGCACAGGCACAGGCACAGCCACTGGTATTGGTATAAGTGGTGTGTGATTTATTTACGTATTACAGCGAAAAACAAACTACACTACTACAGTACTCACTCCACAGTTGACAGTACCTCAGTACCGGTCAGTAGCCAGTAGCGTCAGTACCCTAGGCTCTAAACAACAAAAACAAAAACAACAAGATACTTAAACATACGCGTTACTAACGTTACAGAAGTTTTAAATGGTAAGAAAGAAAAAATATATTTATCATTCAACCATTATTTGAATAGTGGACTGAACACCATACTGTTATACTATAAAACACCAAAAAGCTCACTCGAACTGTAATCAGAATCACATAGTCTTTGGTGGAATTTTTGATTTTACACAACTATCAGAATTCAAAATATTTTTAAACACTACATATTAATTTCAGAATCGAATTTATTAATTACAGTATTTAAACTAATTTAAAGTGACAACCTTTAGTGTAAGTTCAAAAGTGATTTAACTATAAAACGCCAATAGGGCAAGAAGGGTGTTTAACCTTTCAATATTAAATGAAAGAACAAAACCTAACATAATTTAAATCGGTTTCAGAGTATTTAATGTTCTATTGTTATTCTTGATAATTGTTGCAGATTTGTCTGATTTGTGAATATTTGTTCTCACTCTCTCACTCTCTCTGACTTTCTCAGGACTTAAATACTTATCTGGAATGGAGAATATAACGAACGCAGATTCAAATCCAACTTCAACAACAATGACTACGAGGACGACCACCATTACTCGGTCTGATAATGTACAAAGAGTCAACGGTAAGATAGATTTGAAAATTTTTAAGATTGCAATTTTAAAAATTATAAATTTTCTTGCGTGCGTGCGTGTACTTTTACTCTTGTACTATGAAATTGGTTTAATTAATTTCTTTCTACTTTCTAGATGGAATCCCTGGGATGATTACACTTGGAAACAACTGTAATGTACACGTTCACATAACTAAAGTTATTTGTAGCTGTAGCAGGTTGAAACTTGGAGCAAGCACTAATCAGCCATCTGATAATATAATTGAAAGTGATAGTGTCAAAAAGGCTGAGACAGCAGAACCAAATGCTACAGAAGAGGAAATACTCGAAATACCCGAAATTCCAATTCCAGTTCTTCAAGTTGAAGCTGGTGGCATTTCTGCCCAATTCCCTGCCAGATTCGCTTCCGTTGCTTCACAATGCGATGAATTTTATACTTTGGACTTGGACGAAAGTCCTGCTTCGACAGTGGAGTTGTTGCCCTCAGCCTCATCCTCAAAGCCCTCAAACGAAATGCAAATTTCAAACTCTATGGCAGAGCTGGCAGAGCACAATCCAGGTCAAGGTCTTAGCCAAGGTATTCAACAGCTTCTCAAAAAATATGACTACAGGTACAAACAGTGCACAGAAAAAGCGGAAGAAGAAGCAGAGGCTATGCGGCTGCAAGAATTATTGAAAACCATATCTGAAGACCGGAATCCAGACTACTTGGAAGGGAGAAAAAAGCAAAAACAGAAAAACCAGGCAAAACTGAACAGGCAAATCCGAAAGCAATTACAATCACAAGGAAAGTCAGCTACGACACCAAAAAGTCTTCGATCTTTGAAGAGGTCAGCAACAAAAAAAAGTAAACAAACAGCTGCTACAAAAAAATACGTTTGTAAATCTCAGCAGTTGAAACTAAAATTTAAGATTTCCAAGTTAAAATCGAAGAAAAATCTGAAATATAAAATTTCAAGTGCTTCCACATCGTCGACAGCAATAGCTGCATCACCAGCAGAAGTAGAAGAAGATACTGCAGTTGAGTCGAATTCAAACGACAAAGCGGATGAAGTTATGACAAATGCCATAAATGACGATGCTGTTGATAATGTGCAAAATTCGGATTTGGATTTACACACAGACACAAGGGGGTCGCAACCCGTGGTGGAAATTTCCAGACTACCTGATTCCGTTGTCACTGGTTCTCACTCTCGTGTTCAGCCTGACAGTGCAAAAATATATAAGGTCAAGGTGGTCAAGCGCACGCAGTCCCAGTCTCAGTCTCGGCTCCCTCGGCATAACAAGCAGGACATAAATCCAAATAAAGAATTGGATTTTGGAGTCGAATCTGCAGCTGCAGCTGCAGCTGCCCCTGCCGATACACAAGAAGCACTGCGAGGTGACGCATTCTATGAATATTATTACTGGATAAGTTACGAAGGTGATAAAAAAAGTAAGTTTGAATTTCGATTCAGCACAACTATATTTGAAAAAAAATGTTTATTTAGCTTAAGCTCATGCCAAATCCCGTTGGCTAAATTAAAATGTTTACTATATTTTATATGCTGATTATTATTATTAGTGTAACAACAAAAACATACATTTATCTTCATAAATAAAATAAACTTGTTTTTGTTTATTGACCTTGATCTCGATTTTTATTACTTTTTCAGTATACGAATGCAAAATATGCCATGAAAAGAATCAAGATTCTACCTCACGTATCCGAAAATTGAAGGACCATATCCGTGTTCATCAAAATCCTGGCAACTTTACTTGCAAATTGTGCGGCAAATGTTTCCTGAATGTATCAACTGTGGAGCGTCACAAGCAATCGGTAACGCATAAAAGGAATTTGCAAGCTTTCAAGTACAGAAAAATGATTAATAAGAATAAAAAAAAAGAAAACTAATTTCAGCTCGGCTCAAATATCATCAGGTTTAAGCACTGATTTATCTTATGATTTTGCTCGTGTCGTATTTGTCAGTTCCTGTGTTTTGTTTTAAGCCATATTATTTGTTTACTACTTTTACTTTACTAGCACGCATAGTAATATTTTAATATTTAATCAATAATCAATTTTATCTTATCATTGATTTATTTATCTTAGCTAGCGTTGGTCTTAAGTATATACGTATCTGTATCTGAGACTGTGTAATATTTTATCTTTTAATATTCAATCATTCAATCAGTAATCAATGTCAAGAATGCCAATACTAAAAACGAATTTATTTTGTAAACATAAGACTGAAGCAGTTTTAGTATTTATTGTTTTATAACAGTGTGTTATGCGTTATTACAAATTACCTTTTATTATAACTATAAATTATAGTTATAATCCGACAGTCAAATACGTCGACGACTGTTATGTTATGGTTGTTATAGTTAAGATCGTATATTTAAAATTTATATAATATAATTGAATGAATTATTCATAGATTAAAGACATTGAAGTTTTAGCAAACATCATTCATATGGCTTAAACACCAAAGCAAATATAAAATAAAATGAATTTTATATCGTATTAATTATAAAATTATTGAGTTTACGAAATTCTAGCATTATTTAGCATTATTCGCATTTAGTTATAATTTTTTAATGATTATAATATTTAACTACGTTTAATATTAAGAAGTACACTACTTAGTTCAAAGGTCAGCGTTCAGTTTGTCCGTGGTCCGTAGTACTGCCGCACAGTAGCCATCAGCCAGAACACTTATACTTAATTCACTGTGACACCACTGACACCGACACCTGACACCGTCCCTTCCAATGCCGCCACAGTCTGCCACACCAGCTTGAAGATCGACAAGCTCTGTCCGATTATAACATCCAGAAAGAGTAAAGAGTCTACCCTGCACTTGGTCCTCCGTCTTCGTGGTGGGATGCAAATATTCGTGAAAACTCTGACTGGGAAGACGATCACTTTCTTATATACGGTTTTCATAGCCCCATGTATCACACATGGACACGCAGTCCAGTGGTTTAACGACCAGCAAAAAGTTAATTAGCCTGTAGCCATCGACCAGGCTGTTGCCAAGGCCAGGGGGAAAGCGGAAGCGAGTTCTTTCCCAAGGGCCGACACGACTGTCCCCATTAACAGTCGGCAGGATCGATCCCAGGCCCTAGGAACGTCGTGAACTAGGAAGCTCGACGTTACTGATCTGGGAGATCCACTGGCCGGGGCTACAAGGCTAAAGTAAGGCTTAAGGTCGAGATCGTGGGAGGGAAACCCAGCCAGCCACAGCATCAGATGGAGTCAAGCTGTGGCACCACTGGGCTGGTGTGCCTTATTTTTGTAAGGAGGCAAAAAACACATATATAATTTATTAGTTCAATTGTTGCTTGCTGTAACACTAATGTAACACTTGTAATATAACTGTAGTACAAATAAAGTATCAAGTATCATAGCTTACCTGGCCAGTGCAGTTAAATCTAGATGAAGACATTGTTGTAGCTGCTGCTGCTAATAGTAGTTATTATTTATTTATCAACACAAAGACACAGAATGTAGACCCGTGTCTCAAAACCCTAATTCACTAATTTATTTATTCTTGAGGAATTAAAAACAGAAACAAATAAGAAGTACATTAAAAAATACCTGAATACTAAATACAAGAAACAGGACTGAATGGTTTTATTCGTGTCTGAATCAGTAGTTGTGCCATTCTTGTCAACATTTTCAATAGTCTGTAAATAAAAATAGAATAATATTGTGTCCCATTTTAGAGATTTTCTATATAGGACCATTTTAGAGACTAATATACGAAGCCCCATGGATCACACAGGGACACGCAGTCCAGTGGTTTAACGACCAGCAAAAAGTTAATTAGCCTGTAGCCAATGAACAGCTGTTGCCAGTAGGGGGAAAGCGGAAGAGAGTATCTTTTCCCAAGGGCCGACAGGATCGATCCCTTGACTTGGTTTGATCCAGTGGCCGGGGCTACAAGGCTAAAGTAAGGCTCAAGGTCGAGATCGTGGGAGCTGGGAGGGAAACCCAGCCCGCCAGCCACAGCTGACAGCTTCAGATGGAGTCAAGCTGTGGCACCACTGGGCTGGTGTGCCTTATTTTTTTAAGAAGGCAAAAAACACCTATATAATTTATTAGTTCAATTGTTGCACTAAAACAAAAATAGTCACATTGTGTTTACACACCTACCTACAGTACCTACCTAATCCAACCAACCCACCAAAGTCACAGTGAGTCAGAGTACAAGTACATGTGAGAAGCTTAAATTGTTTATTTATTTTTATTCAATCAAAAATGTCAAAGCAAAAATCCAAGATAAGGGTAAGCTACATTTCCTTTTTTAAATAGGTCAATCTCAGAAAACTGCTTTTATATTAAATTATATATATGTTTTAATTTTAAAGTTGAAATATGCTACGTTATTTCGTAAAACTTAAAAGTGAATATGAATTCTTTGCATTTGCAGAGGGGATCCCTCCAGATCAGCAGCGATTGATCTTCGCTGGAAAACAACTCGAGGGAGGATGGCATGGCTGAACTCTCTCTGACTACAACATTGAAATATTTAGAAGGAGTCCGCCCTTCATCTGGTGCTCCGTCTTCGTGGAGGTATGCAGATCTTCGTGAAGACCCTTACGGGCAACACAATTACTCTGGAAGTTGAACCTTCAGATTCTATTGACAAATTTAAAGCCAAAATCCAACATAAAAGTAAAAAAATACAAAATTGTACCTAATTAATAAATTTGCTGAACCGGAACTATATTCCTTCCCTCCCAATTTGGATGCGAACATTTACTTATATTTTTGATTTTATTTTTGCAGAGGGAATTCCTCCAGACCAGCAACGTCTAATTTTTGCTGTAAAGCAACTCGAGCATAGCCGCACTCTCTCTGACTACAACACTTAGAAGAAGTCCACCCTTCATCTGGTGCTCCGTCTTCGTGGAGGTATGCAGATCTTCGTTAAAACCCTCACGGGCGACAAAATTACTCAGCAAGTTGAAACTTTAGATTCTATTGAAAATGTTAAAGCCAAAATCCAAGATAAAGATAAAAAATATACAAAATTGTACCTAATCAATAAATTTGCTGATTGCTGAACCGGAACTATATTTCTTCCTACTTTGGATGCGAACATTTACTTATATTTTTGATTTTATTTCTGCAGAGGGAATTCCTCCAGACCAGCAACGTCTAATTTTTGCTGGAGGAAAGCAACTGGAGGATGGCCGCACTCTCTCAGACTACAATATCCAGAAGGAGTCTACCCACTCTACCCTTCATTTAGTGCTCTGTCTTCAAGGAAGTATGCAAATATTCGTGAAGACTGAGAAGACGATCACTCTCGAAGTGGAGCCTTCTCAGACCTTCTGACACAATCAAAAATGTGAAAGCAAAAATCCAAGGTAAGGGTAAGCTACATTTCCTTATTTAAATAAGTCAATCTCAGAAAACTGCCTTTATATTAAATTACATAAATGTTTCAATTTTAAAGTTGAAATATGCTACGTTCTGTCGTAAAACTTAAAAGTGAATATGAATTCTTTGCATTTGCAGAACTTCCAGATCAGCAGCGATTGATCTTCGCTGGAACTGGAAAACAACTCGACAACTCGAGGATGGCCGAACTCTCTTTGACTACAACATTTAGAAGGAGTCCACCCTTCATCTGGTGCTCCGTCTTCGTGGAGGTATGCAGATCTTCGTGAATTAGTGGGATGATAGAGTCTGATAGATAGTGTGATAATGACAGGAACATCAAGCATGCCCAGAGTTGAAACACTTTCCGTCTATTTAATCCATTATTAAATCGTATTTTAACTCTATAATGTAAATCTTCAACATTTAGTTTTAATAGTAGGTAATCCAGCAAACGTTTACCTTACACAGCACTCAGCACAACCATAATAACTAAAAGTTTACTATAAATATTGTTTAATATTTAAATCAACATCTTCATAGTTTAGTAAATAAATAATATAATTCATCAACTAGTTTTCACTGATGTTACGCATAGCATTAATTTTTCTTAAATTTTTTGGCAGTCGATGTTTGTGCCGTCTTCTCTTTCTTAGATGAATGGATATCACGCATATGCCTGCGAAGGCTAAACGTGTACCGATAGGCTCTTCCACATAATGTGCACCGAAACAGATGTGGTTGCAGGTGCTCCTTGAAGTGCATGCGTAATTTTGTGAACACAGTGACAGATCCCTTGGCCGAAAAAGTGCAGTTTGGTTTAATGCAGTAGTAATCTACAATATCAAAACATTTTGAGAAATTTATTAAATACATAATTAGGCAGGTATTTCTTTTTAATAGTTGCATATAACTATAAATAATGTGCCTGTAAACTTTAAGCAACAAGCAACCTACATTTGCTCTTTGGCGTATTTTAGTTGAAACACAATATTTGAAGAAGTTAAAAATAATCTACCGTCTACAAAAATATGCAGCATTTAGTTGCAATACATGTTAGAGTAATCTATAAACACAAGACTTACCAAATAGTTTGGTTTTTTTGTTTGTTGTAGTTCGGTAAATTTTAAGATATTCCTCATTGCGAAGATATTTGCAACCCTTTGGACCCTCTCGCGTTGCAGGCATTGGTTTAGGTGTGAAAGTTTCACTGTCACTGTCACTCGTGTCTTCGTCGTTGAAATCTTCTTCCATTTCATCGTTTTTGTCTTCACCCTGGTCTTCGTTGACGTTTGCATGTTTTGGTGAACAAACAAATTGAGAAGCTTTGTTGTTGGAGCCTTCTTTTGATGTTGATGGATAAGAAGGGATTTCAACATGATTTTGATTTTGAGATCTCTTTTTAATAGCTTCAAGAAGTTTTGCTTGCTCAAAATTTGGGTGAATTTGACAATCAGATACACGTACCTCTGGATTTTTTCTTCCAGCGCATACACGAGTTTTGGACATTTTAATTCGTTTTGCTTGATGATTCTTATCTGTGGCAACTAGGTCAGCCTGGTCAGCTGGTAATTGGTTATGCATATCTGGATCTTCAGAACCATCGCAATCCACCTCTTCAATATTTTCGTCACTGTTGTTAACTGAAGTGCGTTTATTTTTTGACACTGGCAAACCAACACCAGCCTTACTAGCGTCCCCAGTCAAAGCTACACCGGCAGAACGAACATAAGGAACTGAAGATGACCGGTATCGTTTGAATGCTGTAGTGACGGATGTTGCTTTTGTACCAACATTTTGAATAAGATTTTGATCCAAATCTTCTTGACGAGCAGTTTTAGTTTCAGCTACCTGCATCATTTTTTACTTGGTCATTGTTTGTAGCTTCATAATTTGGAAAATATAATTCCGCATCTACATCTTCTTGATTAGTGAATTGAGAATAATAATCTTGGCCATCGCTGAAATTCTGATAGTGGTTGCAGTCTGGGCACAAGGGTTTGGTGACGTGTATGTTTATTTCTACCTTGTTATTATCTCCAGTTCTTATTAGCTCTCCTAAAAATTCTGTAAGAATGAAATAGAATAAAGCAAGGATAAAATAATTTTGATATTATTGCACTTATTATTTTATTAAAATTTATACCCTGGTTGCTTGTTCGTGTATGTTTATCTTTATGTTTATTGATCAATGGTGTCCAAACCCTGCCTCTTCCATTTGATTGCATGCATATGAATGAAACTGTTTTGACACCATGCCCAGGTATCTCGACTTTGTATCTAGACAATACGTACCTTTCTTTTGTGTGGATGCAGAGCTAGAATTAGAACCAGCATTAGCAGCAGGTGCACCCGTAGAAGTACCCGAATTGGTGCGAATGGTCAACCGCTTATTTATTTCCTCCAGGTCAAGGTCCAAGTCTGCTGCCTCACCATTTTCATCCGATGCAGCTATGCTAATAAGGAGGCATCGCTTAGTTTTTAGTACAGCTCTGTATGGTCCATCTGTAGTACCACCGGGAGCTGGCTCTTCCGAAGCTGAAACTGAAGAAAAGGATGGAACTTGACTTTGACTCTGGCTTTTTTTAGTATTAATTTGTAGTCCATCTTTCATGCACAAATTTAGTGGCAGGTCGTTATTGGAGTTGCAACTCATTTCAGTTTCTGTTTGTGAGGCAGATGGTGTTAAAGAACGAGAAGACAGTAAGCGAGACACATTTCGATATGTATCAATATTGTTGGATTCAAGGTCAACCTCCGCCGGTGTAGGTTCCGGTTCCAAATCCCGGACAACGCCTGCACCTACGCAATGGGATGTGTTTCTTCCAAGTTGTACCTTAGCACTGCCTGCTGCTGTAGATTTTAATATAGTCGTAGTTCGCAACACAGGTTTTAGAACTTCTAATTCCACACACTTTTCTGTTTTACTGCTGATCATTTTAAATTGATTGCGTTTATATAATTACAAAAGTTTATAAAAAGGACTTTGTTAATCAAACATAAACTATAGTACTATGCCGTAAGCTGTAGGATGGTGTTAATGTAATTGTTCAAAATGTTCAATACTGTTACGTTTTTTTATACGAACAATTGTTTGTACTTTTTAATTTGTATGTTCACTATTTTTTGCTATGGTTTACGTATTTGCTCAAATTTGCTGCACACCTAGGCAGTAAGCCAGTTGTAATAATAAAATTATGAACAAAGAATGTCCTCAAATCCTCCAGAACTGATAACTGACCAACTGAAAACTTGAAAAATCATACTGGTGTTAGTCCGGCTAGTAACTTCAAACCATTGACCTACTTTACTCTCGAAATTAGTGTGTTTGCGTATTTTATTTGGCCACTCCTTGAAGTTTTAGTATGTTTATATTTATTACGTTATTTTATTGAGTATTAGGTAGTAGGTATTAGGTGAAACGTATAAGGTATTAGGTATGGTAGTAGTAACACCAACAAAAGTTTTGTTATTGTTGCTGTGGCACTCAGTACTCAGTGACAGTGGACAGTGATACTTAAAGTTTCAATAATTCTCTAATCCTCCAAAACTGGTTAACTGAACAACTGAAAACTTGAAAAATCATACCAGATAAATTCTAAACTGGTGTTAGTCCGCAGGTTTTAGTGTTAGTGTGTGGGCTTTGGTGTTTGCTCAAGCTTTAGCTTTAGCAACTTTGGCGGTGGTTTAATTAATGGTGGGAATTCGTGATTAAACGTTCGCCCAAAATGCGAATTTTTAATATTTAAAATAATTTAAATTACATGGTGCTCAAACAACTAAATAATACCCACAGTAATTAATACATGTGTCAAATGTAACAACATCCAGAAAAAGTCGACTCTTCATCTGGTGCTCCGTCTCCGTGGTGAGGTGTAGAGTAGAGTTTAGTAAAGACTCACATTTATCGACATTTAATTATTGCAATTTTTATCCCGCTCGGGCTCAGTTTCACCAAAAACAGTTATTTTAATTTTCTTGTAATTAAATTCAAGAGAAGTTTTATAGTTGAAATTACAAATTTTATCCCCAAGCCCATAATAAATCAACCTAACTTCATGTATATATAAAGATACAGTACATACATTACTACTGTAGCACAGTAGCCATCAGCCAGAAAACTTATACTTAATTTACTGTGACACCACTGACACCGACACCTGACACCGTCCCCGCCACTGCCGCCACAGTCCGCCACACCACAACACAGGGTATAGGTATCAGCAGTATATTAATTCAGAAAACTTATACTTAATTCACTGTGACACCACTGACACCGACACCTGACACCGTTCCCGCCACTGCCGCCACAGTCCGCCACACCACAACACAGGGTATAGGTATCAGTATATTAATTAATTAATTAACTAATATTAAACAAATATTACTATTACTATTATTACTAGTAATCATCACTCACTCGTACCGCTGACTATTACTTTTATCTTATATCCCGTGTGATTCATATATTATTACTATCGTATACAATAATATAATATATTTATATTTCATCATACTTTTACATTACACAGTATCTCTAATATTTTTTTTATGACAGTATGAGTCCAAAACAACCTTTACGACATATCGGTCACTCTTACACTTTTGGGCTCAAATACCCCACTACGGATATCAAATTTCAGGACTCTAAAAGCTCTATGAGCTATTAGTGCTTTTTGAGCATCGATGAGCTTCGAGAAAAAAAAATGAGCCCGAGCGTGCCTGCTATGTTTTTGATTTTACTGACCGGAGCTTCGGTCAGTGCGATCGGTCCTACCGGTCACCGGCTCCGTGTCTTACACTGGTGGGAACCCAACTTCTTGCCTATTTGTCTTTATTTTTTCGTGGAATTAATGCAACAGTTAAAATTAACTGGGTATAGTGTATCGCAAAGGCTATCATCATCTTCATCACTGCAATTTAGAGGCTCGCAGCATTTCATCTCGCTACTCGCTACACTCCAAGCCTTGCTGTTAATTTATTTATTTATAAATATCATTTAATTTTAAATCTCTATCTCAAATCAAATGTCGTATTATATGGATAGTCAAAAATTTGGAATTATTTATCTCTTTGCTTTTGTTTGAGTTGAGAGTGAGAGCATACTTGAAGTTTACGCATTGATTTTCCTTTTGCTTATGGGGTCGTCTGTTAATATGCTGGCATTAAAAGAGTTACATTTCTAGGACCGTATGACCTATGACGGCAGCTTAATTACTGCGTAAATGGCTAATCTTTTACATAAATGTCAACAATATCTAAGTAGACCCATTGACTCTACCGGTGACAGTGACATCATTTATGGACGATCCCTAATTACTGACGGACACACAGTTCAATGCACAATGCAGTGAGTGAGGGCAGTGGCAGCGAGCACAGATATGCGTTTTAGTTTTTTAGTAATTTAGTATAAGTGTCAATAAGTGATTCCAATATTATGGCTGTTTGCAGTTTGCAGTACTCATCCATCATCCTTGAAGCCTTCACCACGAATCTTAAACACAAATTGAGTCGAACTGTCGAACTGACTAACTGAAACTGACCAGTGACTATAGTGAGTGTTTTCTATTTGCTCAGTTCAGCGGTAGTTTTTAGTTTTTGCTATTTTATGATTGTAATTCAGTTAATCAAAATTAAGTCTAATGTAATTTGCAGTAAGTATACTCATTACTTGTTACTTGTCTAATTTTAACTAATCTACATATTTTTGGATAACATATTTTAGCCTTTTTAAGTAAATCCAAGCTGATATTGCTAGATTTTTTGAATGTAATTAAATGTCAATCAATCGGAAAACTTGGTCTGTCATCTGTAGTCGTTTGTCGGTTGTATCTGTTGTCCGTTGAAACCCCAAAATATAATTAATAGGTTTGTACTTCAGTAAAGTTATATGTTTTACTTTCTTTAATCTTTTCTTTTGTCCGCTGGTTTTGGTAAATGGTGCTTCTGTTTTATAAACTTTGTTAAATAAATGCAGCGGTTTTATGAATTTTTATAGAATGGATGACACGGGGACTGGGAATGAAGACAATCAAGTAAAAATCGCTCAAGAAATATCTCCTGCTTTGGTTAGTCAGCAAAATCAATACCAAGAATACCAACCCAGTTGCCACTCATTCAGTAACCAATTCAATACAGCTGTAAGTTTGAAAATTGAATATTAATTAATTATAGTTTGTATGAATCACTTGGTATTGTTTCTATTGTTGTTACTCAACTGCCAATTGCTCCTGTTTGCTACATGCGTATATAGTGCATTACTAAATAGTATAACTTACTAAAACGAAAATTGACTGATGTAACAAGCAAATCATATTTGTACAGGATTTTGCTATGAAAGGAATATTTAATCCTGGAGGTCTTTTAACCACTTTTGAAGATCAGAGTCCCCCAACAGCGTTGCTCAAGACGGATAGCACTATAACTATTAATAACGGTCAGCTGGATCTGGAAACCGTTAAGAAAGACACCGAAACTCAAACTGAGACCGAACGTTATGATATCGGTGCTAGTTTGGCAATAGATGCAAAATCTGATACAATTGAAATAAAGCCACATTCGTCGTCTATTTCTCCTGAAAAGAAAGTTTTTGCTATTGATCATGTAAGTAAAAGAATTAATTGATTGCGTTTCTCAAAATAAACAACAGGGATGCATTAATAGAGTTACTTTACAAATCTTGGCCCAGATAGCTGTACCTTAGGCGAGTGTCTCGCTTTTGGTGGAAAATAACATTCGTAATATTATACTGTTTTAATGCCTTTCAAAAAATCTGCAACTGATTATAGTTTAAATATGTTCTATTTACTTTAGATCCTAGAATCTATACTTTTATTGCTGGATCGCCCAACTCTACTAAAATGTCGCCAAGTTTGTCACCGATGGTTATACTGGAGCTCAAAAGAATTAGAAAAGGTCGTGACCCTTGAATTTAGCTGTTCGAACCGGAAAATTCACCACACGTTTGAAGACCTTGAAGACTTGACAACTCTCATGACGAACTCGATCACCGAATTTCCTTGCAAGTCCTTTTCTTTCCGAAGTTACAGGACATTTAATCCCTATAGTCAATCCTTCTTTACTCTTCACGGGCATTATTTAAAAACCTTAAAGATAGTTCATTCCATATTGTTCAAGGACCTACAAAAATTGCTTTTCAAACAAGCTCCAAATCTAGAACATTTGATAATGGAAGATGTTGAAGTGTATTCTAGTAGCAAGTCTAATCCAAGTTTTAAAACTAGAAAATTAAAAGCAATATTAAAAACTAACGAAAACAACAGAGCAATGCGTTTAGTTCCTCCTGAAAAGTTTCACAACAGTATCAGCTGTAATAAATTACAACAACTCAAGACTTTACAAGTTTCTGAAAAGTCATGTCCAGAAAATATTGTTTTGGAAATTATGGAGTTTTCTCCAAAGTTGAAAGAAGTTCATTTAGATCAGAAATATTTACACCTTCTAATACCACCTGCAGATCTGAATCCGTTTCTGAGTCCGAAACCGAAACCGAACCTCCTCCACCTTCTTCAGTCATTAACGATTAGCCTCGATGAATCAGCTATTAACTTGCTCGAGCTGTTTGCTAATCATCACGGTGGAAATTGGATTCTGCGAGAACTCAATCTGATAAATGGGCATGTGTTATACAACCGCCCACAATTGAGGACCCGGTCGTCCGTTGTACTCGGCAAAGTTTTGGAAGCTATTTCCGCTTCGTGCACAAGACTGAATTGGTGGCCAGTGGCAGGGGTTTTGGAGGGACTCAAAATTCCAACCATGCCTAAACTTTTGGAGCTACAACTTTCATTCAATTACTTTATTGAATTTAGCTCAAAAAATTTCATACAGTACTTTCCTGTAGGAATGAATGTGCAAGAAAAATTTCCGAATTTAAAATCTATTCAATTGCCGGATCGACTCTTCAAATTTTGTAATGTCCCAAGTTCAATTTTTGTTATTTTCGATGTTGACAAAAATCTCAATAGGCCTGTATTAAGTGTGACCAAAGTGATTTTTCGAGGTATGCTGCATCGTAACAACAGAAAGTTACTCAACAGTTGTCAGGAATTGTTTCCGAATGCTACATTTTCTTAGCTTTAAATAAACATTTTCATATAGTAATTTGACCCATACCCATAATTATCTAATTTAATGTTAACGTTGGTATTTATTAATTTAATGTAAAATGGGTATTATTGGTTTATAACTGGCTGTATCGATACAATCAAAAATCATTTAAATCATTATATCGCCTGTAAAGAATCAAAATGACCCTTATCTAGTTTTAGTTAAAAACGCAGTCCACAAAAAAATTAAATCGTGATATTTCATTCTTAGAGCATGTAAGTAAATAGGACATTTAGTACTTCTTAAAAACGTGTAATGAGAACACTTTGTACCTTTTAAATAGGTTGTAATTATGTAGACATTTTATTTTGTACTTTTTAAAAAGTAACAATGACAACGTTTTCTACTTTGTAAAAAGTACCTTATTAGTTATTATAATTAGTTATAATTAGAACGTTTTGCACTTTTAAAAAATTGTATCTATAACATTTTATACTTTTAAAAAAATTCTATTCAGAAAATTTTGTTCTTCTTAAAAACGTGTAATTAGAAAATTTTGTACTTTTCAAAAATTTGCCATTAGAATATTTTGCACTTTTCAAAAAGATGTAATTAGAACATTTTGTACTATTCAAAAAATTTTAATTAGAATTTTAAAACTTGCAATTGGCACATTTTGCACTTTTCAAAAAGTCGTAATAATTGTCATTTTACTCGCCAAACTCATTTAGTGTTTTTTTTGACGTAGCTCATGCAGTTTAACCCTAGTTTAAATTGGATATTGGTCATTTTTAGTCGTGATTGTTCACTCACAACGAACTAGTATTTACTTTTTATTTTGTATTTTGCTGTTAGCTATTAATTTGACAACAACATAGCTATAGGTATTGTGAAATATTTTAGCAAGGCAGGGTATAAGGATAGGTGTAATAATAGTATAAACAGATTTAATTCCATTTCGTATAAGTATAAATATTCATCGGCATTACATCAGTAATTTATGAAATGCTATATAAGAATTCTGTGTACTTTAAATCTCAAAATGGTGCGGGAAATAATAAATATAAAATAATTATTTTTACATTTAACACAAAATTCAATTACTAATGTACTAAACAATGTACTAAACTACATACTCAAAAAATCAAAAAATGTTATCCTCAACTAATTCCCTAGCAACCGCAATCATTCTGTCTCCAATCATTTTACCGCTATCGGTGTTTGAAAATGTCTCCGCACTTCCTAAATGAACAGCATCCTGAGGGGTGGTGAGAATTATTGGGAGGTAGAAGCATGCTACCATATATCCGTAAATTTTTGCCCGTCTAAATCGCTGTAAAAGATTTTCCAGCGTAAATCCCTTCATAGGCTCAACATCCAGCCGCTCACAATACTCCAAAAAATTTTGAGCATACATTTCAAGAAGGGGCCTTAAATGCTGTGTGCGAAATTCACCCGCTGTGCTAGTGTACAGAAAGAATGCCAGATCCGTCGTAGGGCATCCTTCCCGGTAAAGCTGTAAGTCAACCAGAATTACTTGAGTAGGTTTTTTCGTAAAAGGCCCGGCATCGGCATCGGTTTCGGAGTTTTCATACTTGAAAAGTATATTGTTGATCCAGGCATCGCCGTGACAAGCAACAGCCCATTGATCTTCTGCATAAAAAATTACAAAACATTTTTTGGTTTAAGAAATTTCGTAACCACACTGCAATATTTAAATTTTATTAAAATGTGTAAAATTAAATTACTCGCACCTGAAAATAATTCATCCTCCTCTTTCCAGCCTTTCAAATACTGGGCAACTTTATTTTCATCAATAAGTCCTTCCGGTGGCATAAAAGCGAGCATTAATTCTTCAGGACCGATTTCTGAAATTTTCTCAAACCCGGCTAAAATTCGTTTATCCAAATTCGGATTTTGCTTCTTCAACATTTCCGTAACAAGCGCAAAGTTAGTGTTAACCAGGTCCACAGTTCCTTTCTGGGTGTAGAGGCTACCTAGTAAATAAGGATATTTGCAGGTCAAACTTGTCAAATTTTCCTTTTTCTTGTAGGCCCAGCTGACTGCGTGGATTTTTGCAAGTTCGTTTATAACTAATGATGTGTGATCGAAGTCCAGCCCAAGGCGCTTATCTAACATTTCGAACCCGTTGGTTTTCTTAATGTCGGTCATGACGAGGTAATTATTTAAATTCATCGGGATTTCAATGTCATCATCCTCGTCTTCTATTCCTTTTACTGTTGAAAATTATTTTTTGTACATGTTTAATAGACAATAACCAGTTACACGGCAAGTGTCACCACCAATAAAAGTTGTACATTTTTAAATACTTTAATTTATTAGATTTAACGAAAGTCAAATTCGCTTATAAGGGACTCCACTGGACCGGCATATGTAATATATACCTTAAAATGATTAAAATTCGTCCCTTACAAGCAGACATCCTTTATATTGCCTCCCTTATACCGGTTCTTTTATACCAGTTCTTTTATATCGGTTCCCTTGTATCAGTTCCCTTATATCCGGACAATTTTAAAACTGCAAGCATAGCTGGGCAACCAAATATTTTGAATTGGTCGCTTTAGCAGTTGTCCCTTGCATTCGGTTCCCTTATAAACGAATTTTTCGACTGTACATATAGAATCATATTGATAAAATCAATTTCAATTACCTTTTAAATAGTTGATAGCACTCCCGGCAATAAACGGTGGATGAGCCAGTTTAATAATTCTGTCTCCGTCAAGCCCTAATAGTTTTTCTTGAAATCTGAGTAAATCTGGTATAAACTCTCGATACAAATTTACTTCTTTCCAAAATGCATTCATTTCATTCACTGCCAACTGGCTCCCTTCATTCAGGGGGTATGTCTTGGCAAGCAAGTGGACAATTGTGGGATTTGGATTTGGAACAATTTTATTCTCGTTTTCAGGCTCGAACTGAACTTGGATGGAATATATGACACTCAAGTAATTATCACCTGGATTTGTCCCGATCGAAACTTTGAAACAGGATATTTTCTTGTCTAAAATATTTTCAAGGAATTCTTTCGGGATAGGAGAGGCAGAGGCTGGAATATTGGGATTGAGAGGTGTTGCAATTTTATTAGACTTCAATAACGTTTCTTCCATTTTTCTGTATCTGATTCAGCACAATAAAATTTATTTATGTTGTTCAGTAAAAAAGTACAGTTCTACCTCGTCTCGTGAAATACCAAAAGTCTAAACTACCTTACTAATTTTAAATTGAAACATGTTAATTTTAGCGGTAATGAAGAAGTGGCGGCCAGTTTGTATTAAATTGATAATGAATTGTAGGTAAAATGACTAGTAATTGCTAACTGGTTAAATTAGATGTTACTTAATTCTTATCATTTATGGATCTTATGTAATTTATCCTGTATATACGTACCTACATGCCTACATACTTGAATACAAGGACGAATAATGCGGCAGGGCCAGGGCCAGGGCAGGTATACCCGCTGCTTGAATTTTGTAAAAACATATATGTTAATGTAACATATTGGAGTTTTCAAAAATATGTAAAAAGAATATTTTGACTTTTCAAAAACATGCATAATAGAAAATCTGGTACATTTTAGAAACATGGGAATAAAACATTTTGCACTTTTCTCAAGACATGTAAATAGAACATTGAGCACTCTTCTGAATCAAGTAAATAAAACATTTTGAACTTGTCTAAGACATGTAAATACAAAATTTTGCTTTACTAAACAAAACTATCAATGCAATAATTTAGTCAAAATGGTGGTTTTTGCCTTTTTTGTTAGGAAACAAATTGCTGCCTAAAAGCAGTTCCTTTTGTCTGGCCCTGCTTGAATAGACAGTTGTATTTCATATTGGGGCAACAAGAGCTGCATCATTTTTTATGAATTAATGAATTTTGAACCTTCAATAATTTTCTGTTTTCAAACATTTTTAATTTCATATTCACCATTTAAAGAATCGTCTACAAATAACATCTCAATCTCATGTAGAGTCAACGGGTCTAAAAGGATTCTGATGACATCCCATGTTAAAGATATATAGCCATTTGTGCGATTGTGCGATAGCTTATTTGCTAGTGACACAAAGCTTAATTAGAAATCACAATATTATTTCGATAACATTATTTGTGGACGAACCCTTAAATCTATACCATGCAATTATTCAATTTTATTACAGCTTTCAGTTTGAAACGATTGGATTTGCAATTTCCTAAAATTTCTATAGGTAATCAACTACATTGTAAGATAGACTCGCATGCCAACATAGAGTGCATTGTGATTAAATTCACTGAATAAACAATGAACAACTTGTTTCACTACTAAACTATGCAAATTATATAGTAAGTCTGCATTTCCTATAATATTTCCTGGAATTAAATCCAACATTACTTTGAAGCAAGTTACAGATAATACATAATGCCTATAAGAAATACAAGAAGCATATCGTCTGTGAAGAACCAAAATGGCCCATCTCCATTTCTAGCCGAAAATAATATCCTTTGTCTACAAAAATATTGAAACATGAAAGCATTCGAATATAAGATTTTGCACTTTTCAAAAATATGAAAATAGAACATTTTTCACTTTTCAAAAATATGAAGATAGAACATTTTTCACTTTTCAAAAATATGAAAATAGAACAGTTTGCACTTTTTACAACTATGGAAATAGAACATTTTGCACTTTTCAAAAACATGAAAATAGAACATTTTGCACTTTTCACAAACTATGGAAATTAACATTTCGAACTTTTCAAAAACATGAAAATAGAACATTTTGCACTTTTCAAAAACATGAAAACAAAACATTTACAATTTTTAAAATGATAATTTGAATTAGCATTTTACGTATCTTCCTCATTTCGTATATTTTATGACATAGCTTATTTTGATTCTATATAATTTAAATTGGAAATGGGTCATTTTGGTTCTTCACAGACGATATACAATTCATATTCACTTAATTACTTAATCACTTCAGATCCCTATTGAAATTAAACTGATGAATTAAAATGTCGACTCATTGTATATGAATAGAGATACCTACGAGGCTAAAATGGATCATTGATCATTGTAATTCAATACACTGATTACCCATTGTATATTTTGAAACCATGCTTCTTAATGCGACATCAACCAGGATTAAAAATCTTTAAATTGGCGTGTCTTCTTGAACAGAATTTAAGTGAGACTCAAAGAGGCAAAGGTATGTACTCAACTCAAAAGCGTACACAAAATCATTTTGTTTTATTAAATAAAATACCTATATGAATTATTGTGAAATTAAATACTAATTATTATGTTTTTTTTTTCATTTTAGAAAAAGAACTCGTCCTAATCACACAAAATTACATAGAAAAATGAAGGGAATTGGAATGACTGGAATTTTTTGGTTTCTTGGACTTGTTTCTACCATTCTATTGGCTTTGAGCGTGTCTCCAGCAGATGCAGGTCCTATGACATGTACAAAAGATGCAGATTGTGGAAATCCAAAATTTAAATGTTATACGCACGGTAAACCTACTGGTGGTACGTGAAATATTTAATAATACAAAATATATCTTGAATTGAATAGTTTAAGAGCATTTTTGTGGTTGTAAAATTAGCGTTTGGTAAATATAATATAACTCATTATGTAATTATGATTTTCATGCTAATGAAAGTCATTATTGGTTGGTTCTCGTTCTCATAAATGGTTTGAATTTTACTACATTTTTGCAGTGTGCGACTAATTTTAATGGTTTTGAGAAGACGAAGAAAAAGTATTGACGACCATTTGCTGGAGGCCACATAGGAATTCTGGATGCGACATAACCCACAATAAATTAAATTACAACCCATAAACATTATTTTGAATTATTCAATAAGTCATAATGTTTGTTAATTGGCAAAACATATTTGAATTATTTTCGAAACAATTATTAACAAAACAGTCATAATTATTGACAATAATTTATAAGTTAAAATTTGTAAAATAAAGAAGAATTTTTTAATCACTAATTTTCATCAATTGTTATATACCGTCTGTGAAGAACCAAAAACCAAAATGAACCATATCCATTTTGAAATCTTTCAAATAGAACATTTTACACTTTTCAAAAACATGACAATAAAAAATTTTGCACCTTTTCAAAAACATGAAAATAGAACATTTTACATTTTTCAAAAACTCTTAATCAACATTTTACGCATGTTTCTCATTGTGTTATTATGACGTAGCTCATTTTGGTTCTAGCGTAAATTGGATATAGGTCATTTTGGTTTTTCACACACGATATGAATTTATGATTTTATTTTACTAAAATGCATAAAAAGTATTTTACATTAAAAGTAAACACGAACTGCACAGGCACAGGCACAGGTAGGTAGTAGGTAGGTACCTAGGTATAGGTACCGTAAAGCTCCAAATAGATCCCGGGGGGATATACGCGAAACTTTGCCTTAGGCCCGGGATATATTAGAGGCCCGGGATCTAATGGAGACCCGGGATCTGCCCTTAAAGACCCAAGTACATCCCGGGGAGGGATATACGTTAAACTTGGCTTTTGACCCGGGATCTATTAGAGGCCCGGGATCTATTGGAGACCCGGGATTTATTTGGAGCTTTACGGTAGGTATGTTGCAATTTAAATTGGGGCAAGACGAGAACTGCGTTATAATTATAATTAACTACTGTAGAACTGTAGACTGTAGTACGCATTTTAAATCACTGCTTTCTCAAAATTTTTACAGGTATTTAAGCCTAATAAATAATGAGTAAGAAATCAAAGATGCATTTTCAGAATAAAAAAGCATACAATTTCTCATTAATTAATTTCCTAATCACTTCAAATCCGTATTGAAACTACGCTGATGGATTGCCTGAAACCTATCCGTTGAATTTACTTCGAATGCAGATATTGAACTTGACTGGGCTCATCAAAGCCAGTCATTTTCTACTGTAATTAAAGAGAGTGATTACTTATTATATATATTTTGAAACTAAGATTCTTAATGCGGCATTAACTGGGACTAAAATTCTTTCAATTGAAGTGTTTTATGGTACGAAATTCAAGAGACACAAGGTTTTGGTGCAGGTGGAGCATGCGAAAAACATGTAGATTCTAAAAATCCAGACCTTAGTTGCCAGGTGAAAAAAATGCAATCCTGGTGGTACACTAGTACGTTAAATATTTCATATTTCTTCACTAAAAATATACTTTGAGTGCATTGGTGGTTATAAAAATATCTTTTAAATGAAATAACGCATTATGTAACTATAAAAGATTTTAAAATATTTATTATGTACAGTCATTATTTTATTTTTAGGCGTTTGCTTACATATAGTTTGATTTTTGCAATTATGGCGGTTTGTTACAAAGTTCTCAAATATATGGATGGTTATATTCTAAATACGACGTAGACGTAGACGGACTGACGATCATTTCAGCATGGATTCCACGCAATAATTCTGCATGCGACACAAACAAAAATTATTTGAATAATAAACTATAAAAATTACATTGTATTAGCAAATTCCCTCACACTACATTCGGTCGATTCGGTTAATTTACAAATACTTTTGAAATATTTTTTAAATTATTATAAAACAGTGGAATGATATTTAATATATTTGTTAATTTGTAACATAAAACAGAATTTTGCAATACCCAAATTTTATTAATTTCTAAATAGTTCCCAATATTATACTAACAAGGGAATAAGGGTTTCACATGATACCCGCTAATTTCAAAAAGTCATGTCCACAAAAATTAGACTATTAAATAGTGCAGGCAGATCCAAAGTAACTCGACTCTATTTTGCGTTTTTTAGTCACAGTAGCCTGCCAAAGTCTAATATTTTACAGTTCTCATCCGATTTTGGCGAAATTTGATGTTTTCTAATGTTTAGACTTTTTTCTAAACTGTAATTTCAGGATTTTTAAAAATTCAAAAAATTATGCTTTGAAAAGTGAAAATTGTTGAATTTTGAAAAATCTTGAAATAACTGTTTAGAAAAGAGTTTAAACGTTAGAAAATCAAATTTCGTCAAAATCGGATAAGAACTGTGGATGTTACAGGGCAGCACAATATTGAAATTTGAATTTTTTAAGACTTTTGCGGGCTACTGTGACCAAACAACTCAAAATGCAATCGCGTTACTTTGGATCTCGACTACAGTATTTAAAAGTAGCCTGATTTGTGAAGACATGACTTTTTGAAATTGGAAGGGTACCATGTGAAACCAATTCCTTGTAAGGCATGTTTTACGGCTGCTACCCCAATCCAGTCCAGTGAAGCTTATACAAAAAATACACAAGAGCCACAAAAGTACTTGCGACTTGCAGTTATTCATACGGCTAACATCTATCCTATTATTCGGACTGTAATTTTTATTCATTTCCTATTTATGAATCTAGTGAATAACTGGATTAATAATGTATTCTATTAAAAGTAAACAAATAAGTAGGAATTACTATTTACTACCTACCTATATTTACATCCCAAAAACTTTCGTAAGAAAAAACTTTCTTTGAAAACACTCATTGTCCCGGGTAAATTTCGACAACTGAAAATAAGGCACTCAAAATTCAGATTTAGACTCATGTTGCTTTTTTCTTTTTCTTCTTCCTACTTCTTGACTTGGCTCCGTGAACTCGTGCCTCATGTCCCCACAATTCCTGACCACGACTGAATTTGGATGGACACATGTGACACAGGAATTTTTGAGCCTTCGTTGCCTTGTCTTGGTGACACTTTTGAATATGAAGTTGCAAATATGCTTTACAGTAAAACTTGGCCGGACAAATATGGCAGAGCACTTCTGAGCTGAATTGGTCCTGATGATTCGTGAGTTCAGAATGTGTCGAAAAATACGCTGAACAGATATCACACTTAAAGCCGAGTCCACTCACACTATTATTGGAGTCGCGATTCTGATTTACGTGCTGGTTAATTTTCGGGGAATGGACTACAAGGTCATGCAATTTAAGCTCACTTACAAACTTGTATTCCCGTTCGCACTTCTTGCAGTTGAAACGACTACTACTGTCAGGATCCGGAGGGCTCTTGTGCACAATTTCTAAATGGGCGCTCAAATATGACTGGCGGTCAAAGGCCGTGGCCGTGGGACACACAGGACATTTAAAGATTTTCTCAGCCGAGACAACTTCCTCTGGAAGGCGCCATTTTTTCTGTTGCCTCTCTTTCAAGTGGGATATTGTGTGGATTTTAAAGAGACACGCACTTTTGGAAGATTCGTTGCAAATTTTGCATTTTAAATTACTTGTTGATCGCATAGGTGAATTATCATTCTCTAAAGTCAAAGTGAGGGATCCAAGGCCTTGATTTGAAGTTGGAGTCAACACTGAAAAAAAAACAATATAGCGTACAAATAAATTAGTAATATTACAAACAAGTAACCCGGCCCGTCCTGCGGACGGGAGCAAAAAGTAAGTGACGCCAAATTTTTGATTTAATTGAGACTAATAAACACTCATCATAAATAAGAAGAAACCTATATAAGAAAGTGCGATTTAAAATTTTTACTTGTTTTGTGAGTATTTTACTCGATTTTAAAAATTTTATACTTACAAGGGAACCAAGCTCAGTGGTACGCTCCGATTTAAAAACAAGCATCTACAATTGATTGATCCACACGAGTGTACTACAACCCTAAAACAATTCGGTCGCAAATTGCGCCGTTTGTCCACAGTTTAAAAAATACAAATTTTGTTTAAAGTTTGTTGATGTGCAGCTCCTACATTTTTTATCCGATTTTTAAAAAATTACTGTTTTGTGACCTTTAAATATTCTGCTTTTAAAAATTCGAAAAATTTAATTTAAAAAAAATCGTTAAAAAACCATTTTTCTGAGGCCCTTTAAAATACCCAATTTTTGAAAGAAAAAAGTGACAATTTTTGAATTAAAAAAAATCTTATAATTAAAAAAAAATCGGGTACAAAATGTAGGATCTGCAAGGCAGCAAATTTTTTAAAAATTGTATTTTTTAAAATTTGGCGGGTAACTGTGGACAAACAGCGCAATTTGAGACTGAACTGTTTTAGGGATGTACTACACAGTCAGTACACTCGTGTGGATCAATCAATTGTAGATACTTGTTTTTATTTTTTATGTTAATTGGAAAGTACCACCTGGCGTGTTTCAATTCGAATAATTCTAATAAACTAAAGTTTTGAAATCGGATAAAATTGAATATCAAATTTACAGAATAAGCAAAACATTTAATTACGCACATTTTCATTTATGATGTGCCTATCGTCGCCAAAACGTTCAGAGAGGAAAGCCCGAAAGAGTTTATAAGAAATTACAACATCCCACTCAAATACAAAAATTCTGCCCAACTGTAAATTTTCTGCATCCCTATTGTATATATACAAACTTTATTCAGTCACTGTTGTACAACTACAATAGCCTTACGACTCAGTATACAATACACAACATTTTATAGTATTAATATGTGATTAACGAAAATATTAGTATTTATCACTAATAATTATTTATATGATGATTATAAATCTGGATGGATCCTCTAAGAGCATATAATCCAATTTCTTCCAATAATTGTGAAGGTAAATTAAACTTAGATCGAAATTCTTGAAAAAATTTTGACAATGATCCTCTTGCCCCAATATAAAGGCCAATTACCACGATATTCTTCAATCGATACTTTTCTTTAAAATAGGAAACACACGGCTCATAAATCCCTCTTTTTTCAGTGTCAACGAATAATGACTGTTCTGTACTATCACCATATTCAAACCTTACAGTAGGATCCAAAATATATCCTTGTCTTGTTTTCTCGTCGTATATAATTATATCAACTCGCCTGTTAGAACCCTGCTCCGCAACACATTGCACTTCCTGAAATACCTTCCATCCCTTTTCAATCAGACCTTTTGCCAACATCTCACGTATTCCATTATGTCTTTGATTACGAGTCAGTTCTCCCCGGGAACAACAGTACAGGTGTACGCTGTTTTCGTTATCAGCAAAGAAATCGGACGTTGGGAAAAGGAAGGACAGCGGATGGACGACGGAGGTCCCCGGACAGAGTTATTTAAATTTTATTGTTGTGTAGATATATAGATAGATAATATCAAAAATACCAATGCTCTTACGCAAATAATTAATATTTTGATAAAAAATGTAAAATTTACCCTCAACGTGGAGAAGATGCTGATTAAGTTGAGTTGCATCGTTGAAGGAAGTGAAACATTTGTTGCAGTAGGCAAGTTTATGGTGATTCTGCTTTAAATGCGTCATTAAAGCCATTCGCATAGAGTAGTCACGCGGGCAAAGGTCACAAAAAAATCGTCCATCGCCCCGATGCTCCTTCAAGTGTTGAATTAATTCACATCTGCTTGGCTGAATCTGAGAGCATACAAAACATACAGCAGACTTCGTTGAATTTGTTTCAATACATTCTTTAGAGTTTCCATTTGAATTTGCAATGTTGTTGATGTTGCTCCGCCCCGAGTGCTTCCTTCCAACGTGATAATTTAGTCGAAGTTGATTTCGACCAACAAAATTGCAAAGGTGGCATTTAAGCTTGAAATTTAACTGCTCACTTGTATATGTATGGCATCTAATTAAATGGGCATGCAGAGGCGTTAATTTTTTGAATTTTTGAGAGCAATGTTCGCACGAAAATCTTGAAAGGCCTAGATGTGCCCTCATGTGATCCCGATAGCCTGATGCGGACCACTTCCCATTAAATGTTTTGGAGCAAATTGGACATATTTTATTTTCTGATGTTGGAATTATAATTTTATGTGGTATTTGCTGATCAGTAGGATGTTGTTCTTTTTGAAGATTGCCATTTCTTTTGTTTAAATGTGTACAGAAATGCATATTTTCCATGTGCTGCTTCAAACTACGTTTGTCTTTAAAAATAAAATTTGTCCCTCTCTTAAATGCTAGCTCTGTAGCTGCATCTGAACCGGGATCTCTACTGGTTTGATCACGATTCCGAGTTGCACAGATAAGACATGGGAATTTATTTTTTTCCACGTGCTGCAGAATGATGTGGAACTCAAGATGCTTTCTATTGCTGAAAGTGGATGGACACTGATGGCACTGGATTCGTGACTGACTTTTGTTTTTACCGGGTGAGGTTGCAGCTCCGGTTTTTTTATGCTGTACCTCATCAACTTTGGTAACGAGAATCTTGGCTGGGGAATTTTTTTTGATATTGACAGTCTTCTTTTGCTTGATATGGATTTGAACGATGTGTTCCTTGAGGGACGACGCATTAAAAAATAATTCGCTGCAGTAACGACAATTTATTGCTGAATTTGTTATTAGCTTTTGGGCCTCTGTTTCTTGGCCATTGCCATTGTCAGTATGATGACTTGGTTCTAAAATGGTTTGGCCTTCACGGTTGTCACTGCTTTCATGCTGCTCTTTGTGGAACTTTATCACGTGTTTTTTGAAAGACCGAGGGTCCAAACATGTAAACTGACATTGCGGACAATTTATTCGGGTGCGAGGTCCACTGTGCATTCGCGATATGTGATTTACAAGTAAACGTTTTTGGGAGAAATTTTTATCGCAATGGGGACATTTTAGTAATGATTTCGGACGGCAAGTTTTATCTTGAGTCTTGCTCACATGAGTCACTTTTAGTTTTTTCTTGCTTCTACCTGAAGGCGTTGTAGCTGTTGCTGATGAAGGGATGATTTTAAGTGGGTCAATTTCAAACACCGAGATCACTCGGGGTCGGGACAATGACACAGTAACAGTATTTGTAACATGACATTGCTTTAGATGCTCATCCAGACTTGTTTGATCTATAAAGTTGCGGGCTGCACATGTGACGCATGTAAATGTCATTCGTTCTCGTTTATCCCCTTCAGCAGCCGCATGCTGATTATTAAGCGTGTGTTTTTCTAATGCTTTGCTGGTTGGGAACGTCATTGGACAATTTGGACAGATGACCAGGGCTTTCGAAATGGAATTCATTCTGAGTCGTTTTCGAATGTTTTCGTCAAACTCATCGTCAGTGTGGACTGTGTTAATCTCTAAAGGAAAAGTTGACGGTGGAGACGGGCAGAAAAGGTTTTTAGCTTTTATTCTCAATTGTGATTCCGATTCAGAATTTGAATTTTCTATTAGTTCTTGATCCTTTGCAAGCATTTTGTGAATAATTTCATCTTTGGTTTCAAAGTCCATGCTAGAAGTTTCCAAATTCATAATGCGCTCTGTATGACAAAGCAGAAAAAAATTGAGTTATTTCGACTCATGCATGTTTACTAAATATTTAATGAATCTTTACAGTAATTAGGTTTGATGTTACACTGACCGTTTATAATTGACAATTCATTATTATTTTGTGTCATAAAGTTTCGCCATGCAACATACAACATGCGGCTGAAATCGAAAATGATAGTATTATTAGACAAAAAGAAAAGCTACATTGAAAATACGAAATATTTTTAAGAATGAGAACGGTTTATAGATATCATATTAAGTTTTTTAAAATACTTACATGATCATTGCTTTTTAAACTAGCAATTAGATAAATTCATGTTATTGTTATTGCTATAATTCAACATTACCTAAAGAAATGAATAAAATTCACAAGCTAAAGGAGCACTAATTACTGTTTAAATTAGGTTTACAGTCTTTTCTTTTCTGTTTTCAGCATTTGGATTTCTAATTTTCAAATATCTACGAAATATTTTACTTAAAGTCAATTTTAGTGAAAGGCAATTTTAGTTTTAGCTCTTTTTCAGTCTTCAGTTTTCAGTCTTCAGTTTTCAGTCCTTAGCTTTCAGTCTTTCACTGTCTTTCAGTTTCAGTTTTCAGTTTTTCAGTTCGAAATTAGTCCGACAGTCTTCAAATTTCCCGCACATTTCAAGGAACTCTAATACGCTTCGACCAGCATACAGTAAGCAAGTACTAAAAAACAAAGAAAACTAAAAACTAAACTAAACATAAAACAAAACTTACATGTTAGTTTAGCTAAAACTAACACTAACAACTAACTGTTTCTCCCTGCCCACATTCCACCAGCAAACGATGTATAAAAAAAAAATAAGAAAAATTCGTGATCGGACAGTTTGCAAATCGTCCTAAAGTTTACATTATTTTTTAAAGGAATGCACTAATTTTCTGACTAAACATCACTCGCACGTAAATAATACTGAAAAAAATATTGATGAAAAAGGGGAAATGTCCAGCGTCCAGCACAAGAAAAGTAATTACTTAATGCTATTCTCATATACTCTTACAAAACGTCAACCTGAGCGAAGAAAGCATTGCAAATTTTTCCAATTTGGAACCTCCAAAGCAAATCTAAAAAAAAACATGCAGTTTATCAGTTTATGTAATTTATGCACAAATTCAAGACAAACAACTTTAAATCCGAATCAACATTAAAGTGGTTTTATTGCCCTACAAAATTGAGCGTGGAAAGAAAATAGTAATAAAAATGTCATTTTCAGACCCATTAATTAGCATCACCGATTTCCTAGTAATCGGAGAACAAGTGAAACTGTTCAGCATACTAATAATTATACTGATACTATGATATGTACAAAAAATTAAAATATCTTAATCCTATAAAAAGAATAGTTTGCTCTGTTCAAAAAGCCAGTAAATAGAACATTTTCCACTTCAATTCAAAAACATGTAAAAGAAACATTTTGCACTTTTCAAAAACATTAAAAAATACATTTTACACTTTTGAAAAACATTAAAAAAAAACATTTTAAACTTTTCAAAAAAATTTAAAAAAACATTTTACACTTTTTAAAAACATTAAAAAAAACATTTTACACTTTTCAAAAACATGTAAATAGAACATTTTACACTTTTCAAAAACATGTAAATAGAACATTTTACACATTTCAAAAACATGTAAATAGAACATTTTACTACTTTCAAAAACCAAGCAAACAGAACATTTTGCAATTTCAAAAACTTGCAAATAAAGTATTTACTAATAGAATTTAATGGTAAATCCAAACCTACAGTAAGAGTAACGCAACAATTTGATTCAATACAAAATCAACAAAATGAAGAGTTGACACCCGCTCAAAAGTTGCAAACTCGCCGATTTTAATTCCTTTAATGTTCAATGAATTAATTATTGTAGTTCGCATCAGCTCCCTCTCATCCTTGTTCTTTACCATTCCATAAGACAGCATATTCAATTTTGTCTTTACTGCTTTTATTTTTTCTGGAAAATCAGATGCTTTGTCAAACATGATGACAAACATGAGATTTGATTCAACTGCCAAGAAAACTGTGGCCATCGCAATAGTGGGGTTGGATTCGGATACTCGAATGCCAACAAACCCACAAATAATAGCACACACCATAAAATCCCATTTGATGAGACATATGATATTGCTAAAGCTCAAGTTGAAATAATTTGTGAGCAGCTCCATGTTCCGAATATCCTTGCAAATGACATGCAGTCTCTCCATTAAAATTTCTTGGCTGAGTCCATTTCTAAAATTAAAAGTCAAATAATAAAAAAATGACCAAGTGTAACAAGTTAAGTTATATCGATATCCTAATTCCTTTTGCCATTCTATAATTTCAGTAATTTACACAAAACTGGGTTTCATATATCGTCTGTGAAGAACCAAAGTGACCCATATTCAATTAAAGCTAGAATCAAAATGAGCTATGTCATTAAAACAAAATGAGAATCATGCGTAAAATGTTAATTATTACGAGTTTCTGAAAAGCGTAAAAACATTGATTTTTATCGTTTTCAACAATTTAAATTGTTCTATCTACATGTTTTTGAAAAGGTGCAAAATGTTCTAATTCCATGTTTTTGAAAAGGTGCAAAATGTTCTAATTCCATGTTTTTGAAAAGGTGCAAAATGTTCTAATTCCATGTTTTTGAAAAGGTGCAACATTTTGTATTTAGATATTTTTAAAAAGCGTAAAATGTTGTATTTACATATTTTTGAAAAGTGCAAAATGTTCTATTTACATGCTCTCAAGACTTATTTGAATATTTTTGTAGATAGTTGATATTTTGATATTTTTAGCTAAAAATGGATATGGGTAATTTTGGTTCTTCACAGACGATATATTGCTTTAAATGCGTACATAATTCAGATACCTTTTTTGTTGCAGTGACAAAACCAAGCTCATGATGACATCTGTTTTGAAATTAAGGAAATGGATAGTTGACAGGACGAGGAAGATTGCATGAAATGCTGTTGCGACGATGGGGAAGAATAACACCAAATCAACCAAATGACAAGGCCATTTTAGCCAAATCCAATAAATGTTCTTCTCGTCCACAACGACATCAAATTCGGATAAAGTGAAATAAATGAACGTTGGGAAGTTTGGATCATATAGATACACCAGAGGGAGTCAGGGCCGGCGTGACGAGTGGTTCAGGTGGTCCACTGAGCCAGGGCCGGGCTCCATTAGGGGCCGGGCTCAGGCTTACTAACGAAATAGTGGTGCAAAAGCGTATACAATTTTAAACAGTGAGGGCCGTACCAAGGAGCTAGACCATGGCCGAGCTACATGTCACGCCGGGCCTGGAGGGAGTACAACAAGTTCAATTCCGAATATGTTGAAGGGCAGATAGGTAAGAAGGAGTTTCATGAAACTGGTTTTCTTGTGGGAGTCACGCAGTCTGTTGGCTATATATTTAACCACAAAATTGATTAAAAAGTAGGGTTTTTACACAATGTAAATATTTATTAATAACTTCATTATTGAATTAGATCGTCTGTTAAGATCCAAAATGACCCATATCCAATTTAAGCTACAATCAAAATGAGCTATGTCATAATGAATAGGAAATGAGAAACCCGCGTAAAATGTTAATTTAAGAGTTTTTAAAAAGCGTAAAATATTCTATTTACATGTTTTTGAAAAGGTGCAAAATGTTCCAATTCCATGTTTTCGAAAAGGTGCAAAATGTTCCAATTCCATGTTTTCGAAAAGGTGCAAAATGTTTTTCCATGTTTTTGAAAAGTGCAAAATGTTCTATTTACATGTTTTTTGAAAAGTGGGAAATTTTCTATTAACAAGTTATTTAAAAGTGAAAAGCGTTCTATTTAAATAGTTTTGAAAATTGTAAAATTGTTTATTTACACATCGTTTAATTGTGTAAAATATTCTATGTAAATGCTTTCAAGTCATGTTTCAATATTTTTGTAGATAGTGCATTTTGTTTGAAACTAAAAATGAATGTGTCATTTTGATTCTTCACAGACGATATTTCCTACCTGAGAACCTGCTGCTTCCGTTGTCCTCTGACTGGGTCATTAATTCCCGAAGTATCTGCAGATTTATATCCGGCCACTTAAAGGAGGTCATGCAGTTTGAGTACAGAAATAGTATCTGCGTTGTAACTACCGTAATAGTGAACGGCACAAAGTATGATTTGTGGGTTGGAGATGGGTACATGATGAGTCTTGCGAGTCCAAATGCGACATACATCGTGTACAGACTGAATAATAGGGTCCACATTTTCTGGATGGCCAACCTCCATTTTGACGTCTGCTCCTTTAGTAAGATAGATTCTTTTCCTGATTTCGGATCTCGGATGCCATATGCTTGAAAAGAGAAGAAATTTATCTTTGACAAAAAGGTATATGCGTCAATGTTGAATTTTAAATCCTTTAGTGTGAGTGACATATTCCTAGTTTTTAGAAATACTTTTTTTAAGTGTTTACTGACTTCAAACAATTTTCGAATTCAATAACTTATTTCTTTATATTTAATAATTTTACAAACGCTGTGCATAGTCGTCTGTTCAAATATCTTTGAGAAATCTAAAGCCTGAATGACAAATAAAAGAAGTTAGCTTTAGTTGATAGTTTTTTTTTTTCTAATAAACGTGCAATCATTTTAAAATGTTTTACCTAATGCTCTGCCGCAAATTGCGACGTTCAAAGCTAACAAATTAAATCAAAGACATTAAAATATATACTTATACATATATAGTGCTACATTATTCAACACTCTCTTAATGCTTGAGTCAATCAAGAGTTATGTGAGCATCAGCTTTTAAACGAAATTAAGTAAATTAAAAAAGTACCTACGTATGTTTGATAGATCTCGTATTTTATAATTAATTAATTATTTCATCTCTGACGCAGACACAAACCTAAAAATAATAATATTATATATTTGATGAAATAATTAAATTGAATTATGTTTTTACAGGGGTATTCGCAGTATTAAAAAACCAAGTGATTTCATTTTGAAAGAATTAATAATAATTTATTAATCAACTGATATTTAATAACCGGTCGGTAATTATTATCCATAAAAAATGAACTATATTTGAAAAAGGAATGGAATCACGTTTTTTAACTACCTCAATCCTATAAGTAAGTGCTGTTCATTTACCGCAAAACGTTAAATTTAATTACAACAATATAAAGCTATTGTGTAAAAATTTATATAGCAGGTTTATACATTGTAAACTGTCGTTGCCATACCTAAACTTAATGACTCGAAAAGATTGAAATAAAGTTTACTACAGAAGCTTCTTTAATTAAATTTTTTAAATTCACTATTTTTTTTAACATCAGCTTTATACTTATTTTACTGTGGTTGCTATACCTAAACTTAATTACTTAAAATGGGCACAATCACTTTACTTTAATGTAGCTTTAATTGAATATTTTAAATTAATTATTTCTGTTTCATAGGCTTATGGAGTTTAAAAAATTCAGGTGATAATATTTTTTATGGTATAAATGGGTAATTACATATACAATAATTTGATTATATAACTCCGTAAAGAAAGTTGCTACATACGACTATACTCATTCACAATAATATGCATGTAGAACTTTCATAATTATACATTCCAGTTACGTACTGACTTCCTATTTACTTAAGTACTCTTAAGGTAGGTAATGTACACATTACATATATCATCAGTGAAGAACCAAAATGACCCATATCCAATTTAAGCGTAAATCAAAATGAGCTATGCCATAAAAACAAAATGAAAAACATGCGTAAAATGTTAATTAAGAGTTTTCGAAAAGTCCAAAATGTTCTATTTACATGTTTTGGAAAAGTGTAAAATGTTCTATTTACATGTTTTTGAAAAGTGTAAAATGTTCTATTTACATGTTTTTAAAAAGTGCAAAATGTTCTATTTACATGTTTTTGGAAAAGTGTAAAATGTTCTATTTACATATTTTTGAAAAGTGCAAAATAATCTGTTTAAATGCTTTCAAGACACAACTACTACTGGGAGAGTTAATGTTTTGGGAAGTGTGTTGTAGCATAGGAGTGTTTTGGGGT